>OY992880.1:100798569-101338569 GCA_963921405.1 Cepaea hortensis | reverse complement strand
AAGTGGCCAGCAAGCCTGCCTGCCTCCCCTGTAGTCATGTGTTCGAATCCCCTTCCAGGCGGGAATGTATTTTACTGACTGGGATACACAGTCGACCCAGCCTAATTAAGTACCATCACTTATCAGAAGCTGTTTGTCTATACAAGTACCAGGCTAGTACAATGCATCCACTATCCACCAAGGTTTAAAAGGGTGTCCCTTTTCTGACTTCACTTACTGAAACATAAACTAGTTAAGAACAAGCTAGAACACCGCGGCACCACGATATTGACAGAATGAAGCTGAGACCCCAGCCATGAATAACAGAAGTATGACTTGCTGATATATGCAGTATCCGACAGGAGTGCAAGGACATTGGATGTCATGCTATCACATAAATATATTGGTGTTCAGGTTATCACAAAAGTATATTGGTGTTCAGGTTATCATAAAAGTATATTGGTGTTTAGGTTATCACAAAAGTATATTGGTGTTCAGGTTATCACAAAAGTATATTGGTGTTCAGGTTATCACAAAAGTATATTGGTGTTCAGGTTATCACAAAAGCATATTGGTGTTCAGGTTATCACAAAAGCATATTGGCGTTCAGGTTATCACAAAAGTATATTGGTGTTCAGGTTATCACAAAAGTATATTGGTGTTCAGGTTATCACAAAAGCATATTGGTGTTCAGACTATCACGGTATCCTTCCGAGATAGCCTGAACACCATATTCTGTGATAGTCTGGATTCGAATCCGTATCGACGGCGATTTTTAAAATTGACCCGGGCTCCCAGGTCGACCCAGACTAACAGTATACCTGGACATTTTCTGGGAAGTAAAGGCGGCCAGTGGGACACTGGCAACATGACCCACCGATGGCCCAATTTTCCATACAATACGGATCTACCACCACATGTCTAATGCTTCTAGAGAGTGTAAAAGGTGGTTTACTTGCTTTCTACGAGGGTAAGTTAATAAGTACGTCACAAATGGCTGTAGAAAAATAACTAAATATGATAACAACTAGAAAAACCAGTTTATTTTTATACATATATTGTCCCTTTATTTCTCAGCATAATTTCCACCAACATTGATGTGCTTATCCCATCGTTTTATCAGTCCTCCCAAACCGGCATCATAGAACTGCGTTCACTGTTTTCTAAACCACGTTTTCACTTCACATTCAACTTCGGCGTAATTCGCGAAATGTCACCCGCCAAGGCGGGTTTTCAGTGGGCTTAGCCCCTAGCGATTTCCCGTAAAGCGGTGCATAGCTGGGAGAAAAAGTTACGAGGGCGAGTCAATAAGTAAGTCACACAGTTATGTGCAATGATATGTAGACGATGGGATAAATGCATCAATGTTTATGGAAATTATGTTGAGAAATAAACGGACAATGTATGTATAAAAATAAACTGGTTTCAAGTTGTTATCATATTTAGTTATTTTTCTACAGCCATTTGTGACTTACTTATTAACTTACCCTCGTACTTACTGCCTTAAGTGTTTAGGTACCATTTCTTGACATATATTAGCATATGACTGTATTAATTAATTTGGCCAACCCTTAATTGCTACCTTCTCAACCGAGTGAAATCTTTGGTACCATTCTATTAATGTAGTTGACCCAAGTACAGTACTAACTGGACAAAAGGTGTCAGTTTTGCTGTTAGCGAAGAAGGAATCCAGGACACTGGGTAAGATAATCCAGTGAATTCACACATATTATAACAAGACGCTTTCGCCTGCAAGAAAACACCAAAACTAATTAACTCGAAAACCGTTCGTGAAACAACATACACTGGTCTGATCTGAGGCAATAGTGCATGTATTAGGTGAAAACAAGATGACGCTCCGTATATGCGTAAATCCAGTAAAGGTCTTATCAACGAACGAACGAAAGACCTTTGTTTTCAAAAGATCATGTATCGGGCACGCAGGCCCGTCTAACATTCGGCTCTTCCAACAAGTTACCTTTCGCACATCAATTATCTATTGTGCATGTTACATTCACATATAAAAATGACATTGTAAAATGAATGTTGTGAGCATAAACAATTCATATTACCATGTTATTAGACAGGCAGGCCGACAGACAGACAGAAAGATGCACACATATACATAGACATAAGTTATTCACCTACTCAATAACACACCAACACACACTGTCTCAAACATGCACAGATACCTACTCACAGTCAGAAACACTAATAAACATTCACTAGAAGAGTGGCTAAGAAGAGCTCTGCAACATAACCCTCTTCGCCACGTTAGGGGACTGAGTGGTCTCGAGGTATGGTGTCCGCCTCGAGTGCTGGAGGTCCCGGGTTCAGGCCCCGGTAAGGACCGGCATTTATTAAAAAAATCCACCTGGACTTCCAGTAATAAAATTTCCCCTGGTCTCTGGGTAGTGAGATCGGACGCCCGTGTGTATTGTTGCGCACGTAAAAAATCCCTTGGCAGTTGGAAATCGAAAAAGAGTAGCCTAACGGTGCTGCCCGGGCAAAATTTCGAGTTAAAAATCTACCCAAAGTATTTCAGGATCCTCGCCGATGCAACGGAGTTCGTGCATTGAGCTGAGCTTCTACGCTTAAGGTCAAAGCAAGCGAAAGGGAAATAACGTATACTTCAAATAGATTATAAAATGGTTTGACGCTAACAGCTAGTCAGGCCAAATGTTGAAATATCACTAGACTGTCTACGATGTGTTCTCCACAGGGAATCTGCAGAGAGTAGTTGTTCATGGTATCCATGAATGGACGACAATTGAAAACCACTGCAGTAAATAAATTGTGATGAGCTTATACTTTCACAATCCCGAAGCATGAGATCCGGGATAAGAACCAAATTTCACTCCGGGCACTTCAATCTACTGTAGTTTAAATAATATCACTTCAGCGAGAAGGATGCGTATGCTAATGGTGCCTGTATCACATAACAGAACGTGTTCCTGTTTCGCAAAACATAACTATAACCAAATATATAGGATGCAATACAGACACACAGTTTGATCAGTCCTTACAAGCTGGAGAAACAAACAAATTAAATCGATTGATCACCGCCGTTATAATCATTCTCCTCCTTCGATTTCCAATGCCTAGTTTGAACACGCTGTCGGCAACTTCTTTTAACACGCGAAAGGCTAACTGTCCAACCAATCCATCAGGACACCCGATGAGAGTTATTGTCCGTGTCGCTGTTGACTCTACTAGAGGATGTAGACACGCGGTAGCTGCGGGTAATGTTCTGTGACATTTTCATTAGTAATAACGTTTTTTTTTTTTTTTACAGAACACGAGATTTTTGTTTTCTTCGTCTCGACAAGTAATCTGTCTGCTTCATTAGGACTGGCTTCTCAGATTTGCAAAACTGCCCCAGTTGTAATAGATAAGTTGGGAAACTTGACGGTCGTTCGTTACTGTCTTAATGATACTGCGATACGTTGTGATTCTGATGCAAGTAGTTAGGAGATTAATCTATCATCTTCATATGATATATGATGAGAGAAGAATGGCCGAATTTATCAGAGCGCTCGTTCTTAAACTTCTGGTGTGTTTATACCGAAGTAGCAGGCTCAACCCCTATACCAGTCAACTGGACTAAAATGTTGATTTCTCGTCCTTGACTTAGGGATGTAAATTACAAGTACTTCAGAAGTCGGAATCAGTTTACCTAATGGTGAGGGACACTGCTAATAGGAAAAACTAATCCACAAGCAAAAAATCAATCCCAAGCACCTGAAGTAGTAGCACCTGAATGGACTACGCTTAAGTTCAAGTGAGCAAGCGATAAAAACATACATGATATTGGATTACATATTTATAATACATGTATTGGGTTTGCCAAAACCACAGACTTAAAGGTTTACTACTAAATGATGAAAGACAACATCCTGGGTGGCATCTAACAATCAACTATTCAAAGAGGATGGAAATAGATCGCTTATTCAAAGTTAGGAAGAACTATAAAGAATGTTTTATTACAGGGGTATATAACTCCACCTTTTCTACTGACCTAATGATGATTTTCACTACGACAGTGTCGATGATGATGATGATAGTAATGGTGGTAATGATAATAAGAAGTTGTTAGATGAAAATGTCCTATATGTTGTTTCTCAGACATATCAGATCGTCAAGAACCTACAGAGATAAAGTAAAGAACTAGTCTTTAAAGACGTCGGATGATGTAACTACAGATTGTCTATACAGACTTAAATCCAAAGAGCCCCAACATGTTTTTGTTATTGATATGGAATAAGACACGGTATAATATCATTATTGTCATAAAATAATAATGCTATTTGTTATCTTGAAAGTAGTAAACTAAAACGGTTTAGTTTACCAGTTATCAACACCACCATTAAGTGCCTAGCATAATGGCGTGGCGATCACGCTTCTTCACATCTTGCGATCGACAGCAGTATATATCAGTTCGTGTGCTGACCCCTCCATGGGCTATAACAAAAGGTTATTAGGAGATTTCTCCTGATGCCTTCCTCTGTGTTTATTTTCACAAATCTGTCAAGTTGTCACACCAGGTTCTTCTCTTAATGTGGCAAAACGAATGACGGCTAACTCTCTCTGATTATGATAAGTTGTCTTTGTGCATTAGCGTCTGTCAAAACAGTCACATTTTGTTTTAATGTTGAATGGCCTTATTCTAACTTATAATGGCATACGATGTTCTTCATTTTATGAAACTATGAAATGCAATATTTGCTTGTCCTGTTCTGTTCTTTATTATGTGATACATCTTTCATCTGGTGTTATTTTTTTTTTTTCATATCCTTTACAGGACATCGCTGTCAACATCAGCATCTTTCAGCTGTATGTTGATTTCTTGGCAAGATTACGCTCAGTAGTTTGCCATTGCTTTCTGAGCGGCCGGCTCAGTTATCCCGCAAGTCACCAGCGGGGGTCGAACCGCTCCCAGCTCTCGCCCTGCTACGAGATTCTGCGTGATAAACGGGATTACGGAGAAAGTGTTGTAACCCCTCGGCCAGAGAGACCGGCTATCTGGTGTTATAGAAGTGCCTAATTGCTTGATTCTTAGCTTTTGCCGCTATCAACAACATTGACTTAAATGTACATTTAGACAAGATCTATTTCTATGACATTACCATTACTTCTGTCTTCCTGTTATTCAAAGTGACGGCAATTGTTTCATTTCCTACAACCACTGTATTCATGATTCATGTAGATAATTCTGATTTACTACTATCAACATGGTATCATCAGCTTAACACAAATTATTCGCATTATGACTACCAATCACGATCCCTGCCATAATATCCCTGACTTTTTTTCTTTTTTTTTGTTGGCATGTCCTTTACAGGACATCGCTGTCAACGCCATCATTTTACCGCTGTCGTTTATTTCTTGGCAAGATTACGTTCAGTAGTTTGCCATAGCTTTCTTACTGACCGGCTCACTTATCCTGTAAGTTATCAACGCGGCGAGAACCGCTTCCAATTCTCGCGCGCTGCGTTACCCTACGTGGATAAACGGGATTACGGAGAAAGTCGTTTAACACCTGGGCCAGGGAGACGGGCTTAGATTTCATTATATCATAATTTTCTACTTCTTTTCCTTTAAAGGCGTCTGGTGGAGTACATATTTACAACGGCGCATGCCAAGCTCTTTGTAGTTCAGTCCACAACTGTAGGATATCGGCTGATAGTTTCAATGGTCTCAGATAGCCAGCCTCGGACCAAACCTCTTTAGTCACCTGTTACGACACGCGCAGGAGGTTTATGTGTTAATATTCTTTACTTTCCCTTTCGGGCCCCGATAATACACGGGTGATCTAATTATGTGCTCACTGTGTCATGAAAACAAATCAGGGACAATACCACACCTTATCTGACACTATTCTTTACGCACTGAAGTGTTCTAAAATAATTGTCGATTCTCACAGCTGATGTTATGTTGTTGCCAACGTGTGTTTCACATTATTCCCAGATCGGTGCAATCAATATTTTATCGTTAATGTAGATTTATTATTTCTTTGTGGCTCACGCTGTCTAACGCTTAATTCTAATATATGAAGCATAATTACAGATTTGTTTTTTTCTTTTCTTCTGTAGCTCTTTCTAATAGAGTTCCTAAAATACATATAGCATTGTTTGTGCCTCTCCCTTTTACAAATCCACATAGTTCTTGGCTGTTTTCAGAATAAATCTTGCTTCCTTCTCTTTTCATAATGATTATCATGACTCGTGTCACTTGTTGTGAATTGATATCACACCAAATGTAGATAAGTAAAGAAGTCGTACATTTTCCTTAAATGGGTAGAATTTTTCGAGGCGTTTGGTTCGAATCTATTGAAAATGAAATACCTAAAACCTATAGAAGAAGCTATTACCAATATAGTCCTAATCCAATATGTATGCATGTGCTGTGCTCTATAAATGTGCCACCGCAGATGTGAGGTTCAAGCACTAGTCTTGTGCACCCCGCTGGTTTCTGAGCTTGGACAGACGCAGAAAACCTCTACAGCACAGCCCGTGGAGATATTGCTTTGATACTGAGTCGTGCTGGAAATTGTCACACCTCTCCTATATTTGCACATCTCTTTTCATTATTCAAACTATTTGAAAGTCAATGCATTGGACTTGTGAGTTAAAACACATTTTTCCAGATGATTCACCTGCCAATCTACTGAATAACCAATGCATAAACCAAATAACCAACCACTCAACCAAACAATCAACAACATAACCAAACAATGAAATAAATAACCAACCACTTAACCAACCATTCAACCAAATAATAAACAATCAACTAAATAATCATATAATCAACTAAATAACCAAACAGTCAACCAATTAACCAATCTATTAACCAAATAACCAACCAGTTAACCAAATAACCAAACAATCAACCAAATAACCAAACAATCAACTAAATAACCAATCAACCAAATATTCAACCAAATAAGTAAACAATCAACTAAATAACCAAACAATCAGCCAACGAATCAACCAAATAATCAAACAATTAACTAAATAACCAACCAATACACCAAATAACCAACCAGTCAACCGAATACGCAAACACTCATCCAACAAATCAATATGTACAGTAAGTAAGCAAGTGACCCTTTTCACACACCTTGAGGCTTACCAAGCATATAGTGCCATTCCCATATTTTTGTAGATCAATCTCACTCTAGAGGCAATGTCAGTAACATCCCCTATACTTCTCAAGATCCAGAAAACCAAAGACCGAGATCTGTGGAGAGTCATGAACGCCGGTACGGCACTTGATGATGATGATACTTCCCGAGACATTTTCAAGTATGCATGCTAACTTTGTCGAACTGGGAGTTATGTTAATTTTTAAAATCCTTCTCGATTCGAATTTGAACCCATGACAATTAGGCAAGCAGGCAAGCTTGCAAGCCACTGCGCTGCAGGCTGATCCCTACCAAACCAGTATGGCCCGACAAAACAAGGGGCATAATAGTTGACATATTACAAGAATTATTCCTACATAGATCAGTTAGCCTGCTCTCACTGTGGTATGTACTCAGTAAGATGTAAGTGGCAATCAAAGTGCACTGGCGTAACGTGATATTGACATTACTGCTAGAGTGAGATTGATCCACACAGAAATGGTGATGACGCTTTATGCTTAGTGAGCCCCAAGGCGCGTGAAGCGAGTCTTTCGCTTACTTACTGTAAATAGTGAATGGTTGGTTGAGTAAGATATCAGTAGCAATCAAAGTGCACTGGAGTAGCAGAAGATGTGGTTGGCACTAATAAACATATAATGACGTGAGAAAGATGCTGTTAGCACGAATAAATATATTATGGTTATGGAACAGATGCAGCTAGCAATCATAAATACACTATGCATAGCAACAGTTACAGCTGGCTTCTATAAACAATACTATGACCTGACAATAAATTGCAGTTAGCATTCATAAACATAATATGACGTAATGCAAGGTGCAGCTAGCACTCATAAACATACTATGACGTAATACAAGGTGCAGCTAGCATTCATACACATACTATGACGTAATACAAGGTGCAGCTAGCATTCATACACATACTATGACGTAATACAAGGTGCAGCTAGCATTCATACACATACTATGACGTAATACAAGGTGCAGCTAGCATTCATACACATACTATGACGTAATACAAGGTGCAGCTAGCACTCATAAACATTTTTTTTTATGCATATCCTTTACAGGACATCGCTGTCAACACCAGCATCTTTCAGCTGTATGTTGATTTCTTGGCAAGATTACGCTCAGTAGTTTGCCATTGCTTTCTGAGCGGCCGACTCACATACCCCGTGAGTTACCGATGCGATTCGAACCACTGCTGATTCTCACCGTCATCACGTTACCGACGAGAGTATACGAGATTACGGAGAAAAGTCATAACCTCTAAGCCACGAAGCCGGCACTCAAACACATACTATGACGTAATACAAGATGCAGCTAGCACCCATAAACATAATATGACGTAATACAAGATGCAGCTAGCACTCATAAACATAATATGACGTAATACAAGGTGCAGCTAGCACTCATAAACATAATATGACGTAATACAAGGTGCAGCTAGCACTCATAAACATAATATGACGTAATACAAGGTGCAGCTAGCACTCATAAACATAATATGACGTAATACAAGGTGCAGCTAGCACTCATAAACATAATATGACGTAACCAAAGGTGCAGCTAGCACTCATGCACATATTATGGCGTGACAGAAGGTGTAACTAGCACTCGTGAAGGTGATCTGGCATGGCAGAAGATGCATTTAGTACTTATGAACGTCATCTGACGTGCCAGCCAAATGCAGTTATCTCCTTGCGGTATGTACTGCTCGTTTAATCGCAGTGGTCAGTATTATCATCTAACATCTTTATTAAAATCAGGGTCCTCGCATACTGGCCTCTCATGACAACGATTTGTAAACATCCTCCTCAAATACTTCTCCCATCCTACAATGTTGTTGTTGTTGTTGTTGTTGTTGTTGTTGTTGTCAAGACTTACTTTAACTGTACACTGCTATCGCCAAAAGTGTTGGTTTCATACTATAGACAAATTAACGATCATCTGAGCTTAAAGCACGAGTTCTGTAGAATTGGCTACGATTCGAATTCATGTATGACAGAATCGCAGAGATTTTTTCCCCATATCCCTTACAGGACGTTGCAGTCAACACCAGCAGTTTTCAGCTGTTGTTGATGTACTAGGCAAGTTTTACGTTTAGTAGTTTATCATTGCTTTCTGAATAAAAAATGGCTGATGCTCTACCGAGCTAACCGAGCTACAAAGATATGATATGTATTAATTAGTAGGTGTGTTGTCTAATCGTTGTCTCTTTAGAAAGAAGCCATATCGCTCTCTCTCTCTCTCTCTCTCTCTCTCTCTCTCTCTGTCTGTGTGTGTGTGTGTGTGTGTGTGTGTGTGTGTGCGCGCGCGCGCAGAATAAAACAGCTCTTAAATTTACTTTCTTACACATCTCACAATTACACGGTATACTACCTAATAGCATCAATAACATTAGCAAACATTATAATGTTTTTTTTAAAAATATTGTGCATTAAAGAAGAAAGAAACAGCAGAGGCAAAATGTAGACGCCGCTTAACTATTCGGCCTACCTGTATGAGATGTCTCCGATATATCGCAAGGAATGGTTCACATATTTTTCACCGACTTATTTCCAGCCCGACAGTCTGCTGACAGACGCACTAGCCATGACAGTATCGACACCAATAACACCGACAACGATAACAGGCATTGTAACATTCTTCCACACTTTGTACACCCATTTGTTGCTGCAGGAAGACGGGAATCGATATATTCTCCATCACTGCTCACCATTCATCGCCCACCCTGACACGAAGAAGCCCTCATCACCGAGAACGCCACGAGATGCTAACCACTTTCGTGTGTGAAAAACTCAACTTATTCCTGTCCAGTATCGAATTCTTCTTAGATCCAGGCAACATCGGGTATTGAATAGAAAGATCCGAGGGAAGGTTTATTGTCAACGGTTGAGGAAGATTCACAGGGAGGCGAGAAATTAAAGCCATATTGTGGAAAGTAGATTAAAGGGGAAATATAACACCCCTAGCAGGAGGTTAATAATTATTAAAGGAGCATATGAATATGGGAAGCACAAAAACGTAATATAACCAGAAGGGAGAAGATAAAGATAAAGAGGGACACAGATGTGGGCAGCAAAAGTAAAATATATGATTATACATGTATAGATAAAGGTAGGGAGAGTGCCGCGTTAGAGATGTGGCTAGCAAATTTGCCTGTGGCCCGGTCGTTGTGTTGTCCAGTTCGCATTAAGAATAATGTTTAATATGCATCGGAACTATAACATTATATACAACAATAAGAATGAGACAAACAGCTTTCTTTGGTCGTGTCATGAGAAGAGAGATTGAAGAACGCCGTGGCAGCTAGAAAGATCGAAAGGAAGAGAGGCAGAGGTCGACCAATGAGAAATGATGCTGGATGGATTGCGACGGTGGCATAGAGGAATATAAGCAGCAGAGTTGATCCAGAACAGCAATGATCAAGATATGTGGAGAGACATGAACGCCTACGCCAGCTGTCCTAGTACTTGATGATGATGATGAGGAGGACTCCCAGGATGACCCAGCCTAAAATGCGTGCCAGGAAATGTCTTGGGAAGTAAAGATAACCGGCTAGATATTAACCACATCACTGACAGAGCGGAGTGCTGGTTGATCTATAAAGATAACGGATAGCACCACATGCCAGTACGTTTCAATGTGTGTAAAATGGTCTAGAAGAAGTAATGGTTGTCCCATTGACAGATACAGTCAGTGGATTGTGACGTGTTAGGTATTCATATATTCTAGGCTACGAAACAAATGAGGTGGAGTAGGCAATTCGTTTGCTTGGTGTCTTTCCTTTCAAGACAGTTCCAAGACAATTCTAAAATGTACATGGTATTCATTGTATGAGACTGCGTCGACCCCTGAGTCGTACTTGTCTGATAAAAAAATAATCCCCTGCTAATGGAGGTTAAACACGAACCAATGTGAGTAACGAATAAACAAATCTTTAGAATACGAGCTGAATGGCGGGAATGGTTTAATAATAACCCAAGATCTCTTTCACTTCTTCTTCTTCTTCTTCTTCTTCTTCTTCTTCTTCTTCTTCTTCTTCTTCTTCTTCTTCTTCTTCTTCTTCTTCTTCTTCTTCTTCTTCTTCTTCTTCTTCTTCTTCTCCCCTTCCTCCTCCTCCTCCTCCTCCTCCTCTTCTTCTTCTTCTTCTTCTTCTTCTTCTTCTTCTTCTTCTTCTTCTTCTTCTTCTTCTTCTTCTTCTTCTTCTTCTTCTTCTTCTTCTTCTTCTTCAACCAACTCACACCAAGCCGTCATATCCTTCTTGTCCTCTCAATTGTATTTTCAACATCACCCCTCGAGTTCCGTTGGTCTGTAAAAATTTTATGACAAGCACCAAAAGTGCGACACGACTCTAGGTCTGAAACAATGTGTCATTTATCTTGTATAGCTGCCTGCCATTTGCTTGACTATCCGTTACTTTCCCTTCCGATAGATTTAATGATACAATTAAGTTGATAATATGTGTTGGAAACTTTGAAGAGATAATGTGATGGTTTCCCCTAGTATGCCATGTTCATATGTGTGGTTTCTTTCCCCCATATTTAGGAATAACTTCTTGCCAAGACAAGTGAACTCACTGTTCTACCCAGTAGCATGGCTATGTTGCATGCCTTGCATTTCATACATTCTGACCAAATACATACCAGTATTTTAGAGGACAATGCTATCTTGTCTACATGCAACTTTATATACAAATTTAGCAACTATGCGAAGATCTGTACCTCTAAATCATAGTAACTATGCGGTAAATCGATACCTCTAATCTATAGATACGTTGGCATAGGCAAATGTCTCGCATGTCGAACGGTCAGACTTCATTTTGTCCATTGAGTGATCGCATGTTAGTTTCCTATTTGATTTACTCTTCGTTTGTAGAAATAACAAAAGCTTAAAATGCTATTACACGGCGACTTACACGTTGCATATCTGTCGTCCAATTGGGAATACCGCCTTTTCTGGGGTTTTAGCTGGCCATGCATCAAAGTGCGTTCGGCCTTTCATTTATAAAATGTCTTCATTTAACGATTAGGGGTTCCAATTCAAGTGTGCATACAGCTTAATTGTTTTTGTGTATCTTTTGATTTCTAATGGCGTCGATTTCGTTCTATCATTGCGAGTTGCTACTTATAAGTTAATGTCTATTTCTCATGTATTCTTATAAATAGCTCTGTCTTCGTAACTTACGACCTGCATAGCGATAATAGAAGTATATAATTAAGGGGTTACCAATGGGGAAATGAAGATTCGCTTATTTTTCGTGAAGTGAATCCAATTCCAGGTACTGCCATAGAGAAGGGAAGTGTTAAGCCACAGATACTAGGCCTGTGATCATGTAAAGTGACCAACATCTTTACTCTTGTACAATGGTTACGAGGTTTTGTCGAGCCTACAGCTGTACTGGTCGGGACAGAAATTCCAATGACGTCACTACTGCGATTTAACATTCTACCACATCTGTCGGATTGTGAGCTTGAGAGTGGTAGTTTTTTATTTCTCATTTTACGACTAAACCCAGAGGGTCACTTTATATAGACAATGTCTACGGTCAATACCAAAACTATAAGGGTCGTACATTTGAAACCCGTTCCAATGGCTTTATTACAAAAGCATGAAATAAACATTAACAGGTGTGATAGAATTAAACAAAGCATTCATTTTGAATGAATTGTGCACCATGGGTTGGTCAGAAGAAGTCGCCGTAGGCATTCAGGCAAGCATCCCATTGCTTAGGTAGACTGCGAATGCCGTCCGCAAAAAAGGATTGTGGTAGCTCACTGAACCAAGTGTTTACCGCGTTCATTACGTCTGCATCTGTGTGAAATCGTTGCCCCTTGAGAGCTTTCTTTTTAGAGGTCCGAACAAATCACATGGTGACAAATCAGGACTATAGGCTGGATGTTGCAGAATTTCTAACTTCTTCCTAGCTAATGCTTCCTGTACAATCCTTGCAACATGCGGACGAGCATTGTCGTGCAAAAAAATCACACCGCGAGAAAGCATGCCGAGTCGTTTATTCTTGATGGATTTTTGCAGCTTGCCTATTGTTTCCAAGTAGTCGGTAGAGTTGATGTTGATACCAGGTTCTTTAAAGTCGGCCAACAATAGCCCTTCATGGCCAAAGAATGCGCTCCGCATACCCTTAACAGCGGAAACCTGTAACTTGAATTTTTTGGCTTTTGGTGATCAGGCCCTGATAACAGGATTAGAAACCAGGTCTGTACATATATTATCTCTCCACCGTCTTCTTGGTCTACCTCGGAGTCTACGGTCATTTATTTCCTGAGTGTAAGCGAGTTTTGTTTCCTTATTATCTTCCATTCTTTCTATATGCCCCACCAATTGCAGTCTATTAGCCTTCATGATACCAGTGATTAGCGGGGACTTAAACAGATCATAAATGTCTTTGTTATTTCTTCTTTTCCACTCTCCACTTTGTGTATCCCTAATGGGTCCAAAGATGCGTCTTAAAATTTTGTTCTCAAAGGTTTGTAACAAGGCTTCGTCTCCTTTCGTTGTACTCCAGGTTTCAGAGCCATACAGCACAACTTGCCTGATCAGTGTTTTGTATATTGTGACTTTGGTGTTACGAGATAGCGCATTTGATTTTAGTAGATGTTAACAATAGCAAAAACAGTTCCCAGTGCTGATTGTTATAGTGACCACAAATTACTTACAGGAACACTGAGGATAAAGTTGAAGAAAGTCAAGTATATAACAGGAAACACTAAATATGATTTGGGTACACTGAGTAATGACAAGGAAATACAAAACAAATTCAACAAAGAATAGCACAACAGATTTGATATATTGTCTGATCTAGAGATCCTATTCCAAGGTAGGTATGATCAATGAGAAATGTTGAAGAATTCAACAAGTTTTTCTGCAGAATAAACTATTCCAAAATTAAAGAAGGTGGGTCGTAAGAAATGGATGACTGAAGAAATTTTACATCTAATGGAAACAAGAAGACTCAACAAAAATAATTCTGCCAAATATGAAGAAATCCACAGACAAGTCAGAATATTATGTAAGGGGGAAAAAAGAAGCATGGGTTGAGGAAAAGTGCTTAGAAATTGAAAAACAACACAACAGTCAAAATACCAAATTAGTGCACACAAAAAGTCAGGAACTTACTAATAAAAGAACAAGTACATCAACAGGATGTCTAAATACTAAAGATAGCAAAATCATAATAGAAAAAGATCAGATTATACATGTATGGACAAATTATGTGAAAAATCTTTATGAGGATACCAGAGAGGAACAGTATGATATTAGATTTAATAATGAAGGAGAACCAATTTTGAAGATGAAGGTTCGAAATATTCTTAAGCATATTAAAGCTGGCAAGGCCCCCGGTGCAGATAATATAACAACAGAAATGATTAAAGCTTTAGAAGAATATGGACTAGATCAAGTCACCAGATTGCAGAACACATTATATGTTACTGGAGATATACCTTCTGAATTATGTAACTCTGTATTTATTCCAATCCCAAAGAAATCAGGAGCCTTGGAATGTGATCAACATAGAACAATTAGTATAATGAGTCATATCACAAATATTTTGCTACTAATTATCATGCAAAGAGTGAGGAAGAAATTACAACCTGATAAAGGGGAAGAAAATTGTGGGTTTGTAGAAGGAAAGAGTACAGTAAATGCTATTTATACGCTGCGAACAGATATTGAACGCGCTATAGAAGTAAACAAGGATATACATCTTTGCTTTATTGACTACACAGAATCTTTTAATAGAGTTAGACATGTCAACATGGTGGATCTGCTTGCAGATCTACAAATTCATGGTACAGACATTAGACTTATAAAAACATATATTGGAAACAACATGCTGCCATAAGGATTGATAATGAAGTGAGACAATATCAGCCTATTAAGAGAGGTGTTAGGCAGGGATGTGTATTGTCTCCAGATCTTTTTTTTTCTTGTACAGTGAAAATATTTACAGAAATGTAGAAGATATAAATGGAATCAGCATTAGAGGACGAAACATCAATAACATTAGATATGCAGATGATACAGTATTGATTGCAGACAATGCGCAGGATCTGCAACAATTAGTAGATGCGGTTGTTGTACACAGTGAGCAGCTGGGGTTAGAATTAAATTGTAAAAAGACACAGGTTATGGTCGCCACTAAGAAGAACGAAGTACCACAATGTAATATACAAGTAAATGGGAATATTCTTCAACAAATGAATCGATACAATTATCTCGGAACAGTCATAACATCTGATGGGAGATACCTTGAAGAGATTAGAACAAGAATCGCCATGGCGAAAGTAGCCTTTAACAAGATGAAAAACATTCTGACCAATAAAAAGATGTCAATTGAAACGAGAAAAAGAGTGTTGAGGGGATACATAGAGCCTATTCTTTTGTATGGATGTGAAACTTGGACAATGTGCAGTCAAGCTGAAAAACATCTGATGGCTGCAGAAATGTGGTTTCTGAGGAAAATGCAAAGAATACCATGGACAGATAGAAAAACCAATGACCAATGACAGGAGACAAAGGAAACTCGTAAATTGATTAGAGAAATTAGACGTAGACAGTGAACAATTTTTAAATTGATTAGAGAAATTAGACGTAGACAGTGAACAATTTTTGGGACATGTTATGAGAAGAAATGGATTGGAGAACTTAGTGACAACTGGCAAGATCGAAAGGAACAGACCAAGAGGAAGACCGAGAGGAAAATACCCGGATGGCTTGGCCACATGGCACGAGACAGGAACACTGAGCTGATCCACGACTCTGGTGATCGAGTGAAATGGCGAGTCATGACCGCCCATGCTTTCCGGTATGACACATGATTGATTGATTGATTGATCCATCATGCTTCCAGTGCATGCTCTCTTTTGCTGCTCGGCTCAAAATGATGATACCGTAATTCATCGCCTGCCACTATGTGGAAGAGAAATGCATCACTCTCCACTCTGTAACGCAGCAAGTGGTTCAAACACCATCCCATGAGTTCCTCTTTTTGAAGGTCGGTCAACATCCGTGGTACCCACTGTGAACACACCCTCTGATATTGCATTTTCTTACGAACAGCCTTTTGAATTGTCCCAATTGACACATCAAATTCTTTCGCTAGCGAACCTATGCTTCGACAACGGTTCGTCTGTACTGCTGCGTCAATTTTGGCGATGGTGTTTTTTTCTGTTGCAACAATATGCGCTTGACCCGACCGTCGAAGATCTATCGTGAACTGACGTCCTTTCCGAAACATTCGTTCACAGTCTGTCACTGTTGTCTTTGACACATTTGTTACCGTACGCTGCCTGCATTCTTTGATGAATGTCCACTGGTCGACATCCTTCAGAAACTGAATCACCGGTCTTGGAGCTTCTGTGGACGGATTTTGGGTCGACCAAGCCATTTTCTCAACGGTCAGAAACAGAACCAATGCATCATGGGACGATAATAACGTGCTATTGTATTCATTGGTCAGTACTTATCACATGACTATGACATGATCATGTTCAACGTACGCATTTACGCGCGGTGCGGCACGAACGGATTTCAAATGAACGCGCCTAATACAAGCAATGGCAGACTACTTTGTTTATTTCACAGATATCCAGAAAGTAACAGCAGTCAAAGTCAGAACAGCACAAGCCAGTGGATGATGATGATGATGATGATGATGATGATGATGATGATGGTGATGATGATGATGATGATGATGATGATGATGATGATGATCACTGTGATATAATCTTGGATACTAATCAGTAAGCTACCACGGCTGCGAATGAATAATTGAATTAATCCTGACTGTTGCTCATGGAACATTGAAGAATATTGCCATGAGTCAGATTACTTAAGACCTGGTTAACAGCAACATAGATTGTTGAAACATTAATAGTGATAAACAATCACGGAGAGTGATAAGGGAAAAGACACCGGTAACGGGCTAAAGATAGTGGCCAATAGAATTGCGAGGAGGAGGCCACGTGATTAGGAGGGTCGAGCAGGGCGCACGGACAAAGGGAGTCAGTCGGAGTTGGGAAGCCATGACGGACAGATCACGAAAGCAGAGAAGTGTGTCGGCTGAGAACTGAATATCCCTTGTGGCGATGAAACGCCGAGAATCGTCGACGGCGAGTAACTGAGTGTACGCTAGATATTTCAAGCGTGTACCGATTGAGGAGAACAGCGTTGCCGCGACCAGGCGGGTGGACATGTTACAGCACGGAGTCGAGGGTGTGCCGTGTGCAGAGGTTGCCGGCCTGTGAATGTAGGCGCCATGCGACCATGTGTAACAGGACTGTAAGTAGGGTAGAAGAGTGTATGTGTAGACCATTGTAGTTGATTAGATAGCCTGGATAGTAGGACGTACTACAATCAATGTGTGAACAAATGTCGTGGGTGTACCTTTGAATATCCCAGTGATTGTGTCGCATAGGAACAATACATGATGCTATTCTATCACTCGGTGGTGACGAGTTGTGTTCACGGTGTATCAGTGTGTAATTCCTAAAGAGTGTCAATGTAGCCGCATCTCAATACCCCTAGTTACGTCAGAAAAGGCTCGTTGGCAACATGGGGGCATTCGTCCTTCAAAAGAACTCGGCAAAATTGAGGCAATGGTTATCATGGTAGTGAACAAGTATGTATGTATTGGCAGCTACAGATTTTTCAATAAACCATAAACAGTTAACGCTATGTACACCAACAAGATAATAGTACAAGCGCATTAATTATAGATAACAGAAAACCATGGCTAGGTGTTGGACATAGGACGGTTGAGCTTATATACAAGAAAGTAACTCGCCACCAATTCTGCGAAAGCTAAGAAGATGAGTAGCAGCAATACAAACAACGGAACATACGTCGATACTCAACGTTATAATTTCTGATTAACTTGGCGTTGTGCATAAGCGACAACACGTAAATATTAGGAAATCCCGGAAAATAGAAATACAGAAACATTATGGCATCTTGCCACAAGAATAACAGTGTGAAGCCGTATTCGGGGGGCTGCATGCATTAGAATGCCAGCAGAGACTAATGATGTCAAAACTAGTATCTGTTCCAGAAATGTGTTCCAGGACAGTGAGTAGTACACTATGTGGTATCTACACCATGGATGTGGAGCTGCACCTGACGACCAAGTTTATCCTTGTCGACCTGTGAGTGAAACGGGGACGGCCACGCTGATTTGAATCAAGCCCGGAAGCAAGCGGAAGTGAACTGAGTATCGGGATCAAGCCACTGGAAACATCATCGCTGGATATATACAGGGCAAGTTAATTCTAATTAATTTTCTATGTGTACTGCTCAATTACAGAGAGGTACGCAGACTACGCAAACAGTCGAAAATGTTGGGTCTGTAACAGTCTGGGCCACGTAGCCAGAGAGTGTAGACTGAGACGGCTGACTAAAGAAGAACATGACCAAAGGACAAATGTAGGGGACATAGCGACAGACGTGAATAAGAGACAAGAGTTCAGTAACCCCACGTGTAGGCACACAGTGCCTGCAAGAGAGGCGAATGCGACCAACATTCACAATGGGTCCTTGAAAGTCCACAAAGCACTCGTGAACGGAAAGATGACAACCTGCGTTAGAGATACTGGGGCGTCTATAGTAGGTGTGGATCGGAGTCTGGTACTGAACAGTGAATACACGGGAGATAGTGTGACATGCCGTACCTTTGGCGGCACAAAGGAAAAATACGCGATAGCATGGGTTCATATATCCTGCCCATACTATGAAGGGAGAATACGAGTGGCGGTATTGCCAAACCCATGTGCAGGCCTTATGATAGGTAACGTACCGGGGGCAAAAGATTGTACGGAAGAGGAAGCCCGGACATGGGATTATAGTAAGGCATATGGCAATGCGATTACCAGACAGCAGGCTAAGAAAGACAAAGAAGAAGATAACATGACCCTACCTCGGGCTGAACAAACAGACAATGGACTGGTCCCAGACATCCAAACCGACGACTTTGCAAAACAACAAAGAGATGACAATACACTGCGAACGTGTTTTCAGCGGGCAAACCGCCCACCTAAACAATCTAAAGAGAGTAAGTGGTCATTCGTAATTGATAAGAACATCCTCACGAGAGAGTATAGCAAAGGGGCAACGCTTCTCACACAAACCGTTCTGCCGTTACATCATCGCAGCAACGCGCTAAAATTAGCGCATGACTCCCCATTTGCAGGCCATATGGGGATGGCCAGGACGAGACAGAGATTATTATCTCAGTTCTACTGGCCAGGCTATTGTAAGGATGTCAGAAGCTATGTCCGTTCATGTGAACTGTGCCAGCGAACTTCACAAAAAGGAAGGCATCCAAAGGCTAAAATCCAGGAAACGGACTTGGCTTCTAGACCATTCGAAAAGATAGCTGTCGACATTGTGGGACCCCTCAATACGACAACGGACCGAGGGAATAGGTACATCCTAACGATGATTGACCTATGCACACGATGGCCAGAAGCGGTTCCCCTGAAATCCATATCATCTAGATCCATCGTAGAAGCATTCCTCCTTATATTCAGCAGAATAGGATTCCCATCATGCATCCTATCAGATAGGGGTACCCAGTTCATCTCAGAAGCCACACAGTGCGTAATGAAGTTAATGGGGATAAAGCAATCATTCAGCTCCCCATACCATCCGATGACCAACGGAGTAAATGAGAACTTTAATGGGGTACTAAAACGTACTCTAGCCAAAGTCACGGCGGAACGCCCAAAAGACTGGGATGTGATGCTCCCTGCAGTGCTATTCGCATACCGAGAGGTACCACAAGCGAGCACAGGATTCTCCCCATTCGAGTTAGTATACGGGGCAAACCCAAGGGGTCCATTGCTACTGTGGAATGAGCTGCTCACAGGCAAAATACATGACTCCCTGAAAAGGGAGGCATACGACATGGTGATAAGCCTAAGGCAGAAAGTAGTCACGGCATGTCAAGTAGCAAAAGAGGCACTGCAGATCGCTGGACAGAAATATAGACAGTATGATAACCGGAAGGCCAAGACATTAGTCTTGAAAGAAGAAGATAAAGTCTTGTTGCTCCTCCCAGACCCCAGAGACTCCCTCATTGTATCATGGCAGGGACCATTCCAAGTATTGCAGAGAATTAGTGATGTAGATTATCAGGTGCAGGTGGGCAATAAGAAAAAGATCTACCACATCAATATGCTGAAACCGTTCGTAGACAGAAAGACGGACGAGACAGTAACAGTAGAAGAAGGTGAAAGTCTTAGACCTGCCTCTGGATGCGGGGTCATTAATGAACAGCAAAACGACGCGGTTGGGGATGAAATTCCAACACCTGACGTTAGAGACGATGACAGCTGGAGAGGAATACAGCTGAACCCGGAATTAGGAAAACAAGACAAAGCCAAACTGGAAAGGTCTATTGTTAAATTTAGACACATATTTTCCAACAAACCAGGAAGCACTGATCTCATAACTCATAAAATCACCCTATTATCTAATGTGCCAGTAAGGGTGAAACCGTATCCTATTCCGGTCCACTTCTTTGAGAAAATAACATCTGAAATATCTGACCTTGACCAGTGTGGTATCATTAGGAAATCCACTTCAAATTACTGCTCACCTTTGGTCATAGTAAAGAAAAAAGATAACACCCTGAGGATATGCGTTGACTATAGAAAGATCAACGCATTAACCCTCTTAGATGCGGAACCCATGCCAAACATCGACGATCTCATAGACGGCATGGCCAAATCACAAATTTTCTCCAAAATCGATTTAACCAAGGGATACTGGCAAATCCCTATGGAAGAAAAGTCCATGCATATCACGGCTTTCGCTACGCCGTTAGGCCTTTATGAATGGGCCTATATGCCTTTTGGTCTACAGAACGCGCCAAGCACATTCATGCGAATGATGCGCAGGCTACTGCAAGGCATTGGAAATGTAGCCACGTATATGGACGATATATGCATCCATACTACGAATATAGATAAACACACCGAGGTCATGGAGCAGGTGTTTCAGAGAATACAAGACCATGGGCTGAAAGCTAAGCCCAGTAAGGTCGAGATAGGGTATTTAGAAGTGCAGTTCCTTGGACATAGAATCTCCAGCGGGTTTCGGAAAACCGACCCGACTGTGGTTACAAAGATTTTGCAAATTAAAGCTCCCACCACCAAGAAAGAGGTTAGGAGCGTTTTAGGGCTTATTAATTATTATCAGAAGTTCATACCGAACTTCGCCGAGATGACTGCAACTTTCTCCGAACTACTGAAGAAAGGTCAACCGACAAAGATAAACTGGACAGACAAACACAGCAGACTATTGGAGGAAATTAAGACACTCTTCAGTAGACAACCTATCTTAAAACTGCCAGATATCTCAAAAGACTTCATTCTCCAAACTGATGCAAGCTCCTACGCAATCTCTGCTATCCTGCTACAGTACCATCATGGACAATTACACCCCATACTCTACTATAGTAGGAAACTTACAGACACCCAAAAGAACTATTCCATCACGGAACTGGAAGCCTTAGCGCTAGTTGAAAGTGTTAAGAAATTCTCCAAGTATTTGTTGGGGAAAAAGTTCATGGTATTGTCTGACAATAAACCATTAAAGGTATTCAAAGAGGGCCATCCAAAAAACTCTCGGATACACAGGTGGTCCTTACTTCTGCAGGACTATGACTTTGATATTTGCCACATACCAGGCAAAGATAACAACCTTGCAGATGTACTGAGTAGACTATAGAAAGACATTAGAAATACAGGAACGAATTAAAATGTAATTACTTTTTTTAGAATGTAAGTATAGATATGTATATTGTAGGTACTGTACAGATTGCATAAAGGTTAGATATATGATTGCAGTAATATAATATACAATTGCAAATGTGGAAAGATGTAAATGTGCATATGGATGTATGGATATATACACCCAAGGCTGTTACTAATTTCAGATAGTTAAGAGGTGTAAATGACTGAGCAGAAGAAATAGTGTCGAAGGTACCTCAAAGATGTTACCTCACTAGCTGACTGAAGAGGCTGAGACAGACAGACGCAAGGGAAGATTGGGAATCTGATTGGTAAAAGATACAGTCAGCGAAGACAGATACCCGCCAGAACCAACCAAGGGAGTAATAGTTAATAACATTCACTATCATTCAATAAACAAAACTCATAATACATATAGACAGATAAATAATATCATGTTAATGGCTGATAAGTACATACATAAACATCAATGCATTCTTACGATCATAATCATCATGCCATGTATATTCATAAACAGTATGCATGTAATGGTAACAGTATTGATTGTACTAGTACCTGATGGGAACACAGGACAGGTAAGATGAGAGGTTGGTAGAAACGACATCTGCGAAGGCAGGAAGGTTGACAGTGGGTCTAAAACCACGATACATCACAGAGGAAACCCACAACTTAAAAGCAAAAAGACGAAGAAGGTAACTGAGACCCTACTACCAATTATACATATTGATGTCACAAAAATGATAATGATGGGCGAGTGAAAAGTTCGACTAGTGCTTGCAATATTACATGTGAGTCCAATTGTAAATATTATTCAGGTTTTATGACAATATTGTATATTTGGGAGACAGAGTACATAATAATTAAAAAAAAAAAAAAAAATAAAAAAAAAAAAAAAAAAAAAAAAAAAAAAAAAAAAGAGAGCGAAAGACAAACGATGAAAGGATGAAGAGAGGGAATGAGAGAGAGAGAGAGAGAGAGAACAGAGTGCAAGTGAAATTGAAGGAAAGGATACAGGGATAGTGTAATAGGATTATTGGTAGTACCATTGATAATAGTACCAAGTGGTAGTACTGTGTACATATAAGAGGTCAACATGTAGCACTTCAGCATGGCAGTAGATGTATATAAAGGTATATAGGGGTCATGGTATTGGGAACACTACAAGGAAAAAGTTAGTAGTAAGAACACCAGGCATAAACATAGGGCAAATGAAGGGAATAGATAGCCATAGAGCACAAGTAACTAATGGCAGCCGACCACGCACACACGTTGACAAGACAAATACAAGAGTCATAGGTACTCGCACCAAAAAGATCCACAGTCGTAGCATAGACTACTCAGGAGCAAGATAGAGCTTAAACAAAATATGGGTGAACTTGATATGTCTGCAATACACACGTTCCTGCACCCAGGGCTTAAGGGCTGGGGAGGGTGTCAGTTGCTTGTACCGAGGTATAAATGAGGAACCTTATGGGAATGTCCGGGGTGGGACATTGGGACTCATAGTAGGTTGGTCCTCAACTTGCCGAATACAAAGGGGGTTGAGGCCACACGAGGTCTATTTGGGAATAGACGGATATTCGTGTCCGACATTATAATTTGTGTGAAGGTAGGGCGGAATATCAACGGAACACAGAGGGAAGTTAAAGGGAACTGAGAAGCAAGCTCAAAGGCATGAGGCAGTAGACAGATATGTGCGACCAGGGACAGGCATGTGCGACCAAGCTGACTCATGTCAAGTGTAGAGATAAGGAAGAACCCAAAAATGTAGAACATTTTTGAAATTGCGGGGGGCATATGCCATGAGTCAGATTACTTAAGACCTGGTTAACAGCAACATAGATTGTTGAAACATTAATAGTGATAAACAATCACGGAGAGTGATAAGGGAAAAGACACCGGTAACGGGCTAAAGATAGTGGCCAATAGAATTGCGAGGAGGAGGCCACGTGATTAGGAGGGTCGAGCAGGGCGCACGGACAAAGGGAGTCAGTCGGAGTTGGGAAGCCATGACGGACAGATCACGAAAGCAGAGAAGTGTGTCGGCTGAGAACTGAATATCCCTTGTGGCGATGAAACGCCGAGAATCGTCGACGGCGAGTAACTGAGTGTACGCTAGATATTTCAAGCGTGTACCGATTGAGGAGAACAGCGTTGCCGCGACCAGGCGGGTGGACATGTTACAGCACGGAGTCGAGGGTGTGCCGTGTGCAGAGGTTGCCGGCCTGTGAATGTAGGCGCCATGCGACCATGTGTAACAGGACTGTAAGTAGGGTAGAAGAGTGTATGTGTAGACCATTGTAGTTGATTAGATAGCCTGGATAGTAGGACGTACTACAATCAATGTGTGAACAAATGTCGTGGGTGTACCTTTGAATATCCCAGTGATTGTGTCGCATAGGAACAATACATGATGCTATTCTATCACTCGGTGGTGACGAGTTGTGTTCACGGTGTATCAGTGTGTAATTCCTAAAGAGTGTCAATGTAGCCGCATCTCAATACCCCTAGTTACGTCAGAAAAGGCTCGTTGGCAAATATCTTATAAGACAATACACGCAAATTGTAAGCACTGCGCGGATTCAAGCCTGTCGCCCAACATGAAACATTTGCCATCTCAAAGAAAATGAGCAAGCATACAGAAAGAAAAAATTATCTTCTGAAATCAGCTCTCTATTGTACGTGTACCAACATACATATCACAAATTGGTGTGGAGACAGAAGTATCAAGGATATGTTTGACAAACAAACAGTACAGGACCCATTTATAAGTCTTGATGTATAATATTTGTATAAAGTCCTAGCTCCACATATTAATAGAGTAATCAGCACTCTCTTGTTTATAACATATATAGACAACATATGTAAAGAAACCAGACAAACAGAGACCGCAAGAACACTGCATGATGAGAACACAGAAGAAGAATCATCTGCAAATCTAACCATTAGAGAACTCCTGTTTGCGGACTACCAAGCACTAATGACAAAATCAGAAGCTGAATTAAAATACCACATGAAAAGTCTAAACGAAATGTGTAGGGAACATAACATGAAAATTAGCACAAGCAAAACATAGGTAATGACTATAACTAAAGAAGAAAAAAGCAACAACGATTCACCTAAACGAACATCCCTTGAAACAAGTAAAGAGTTTCAAGTACATAGGAAGTATAATATCATCAAATGGCAAATCAGAAGACGAGATCGAAAATAGATGCAATAAGGCAAACCAAATCTTTGGACAAATGGCACCAATACTAAAGAACAAACATGTATCAATAACTACTAAGAAAGCAATTTACAACACAATCTTTCTACCAACTCTATGTTACCAATGCAAAACCTGGACAATGAGAGAAAAAGAGAAAAGAAAAATCACAACAACAGAAATGAGATTCCTGAGAAGAATACTCAATGTATCAAGAAGAGATAAATAAGATCAGAAATGAAGAAATCAGGGCTAAAATGGGGGTTATAGCTGCACTAGATTTTATTAGAAGGCAGCAAGTTAAATGGTTTGGCCATGCAAGTAGGTTACCAACTAACAGTATACCACAACAAGCAATGATGTACAGACCAGAGGGAAGCAGAGGAAGAGGACGACCACGTAAACGATGGACACAGGGAATAACAGAGTCTATGGGAATATCGATACATGAAGCCCATAAGCGGGCACTCTCTCGCTGTTTATACTTCACCTCGGCACCGCAAGGTACAAGAGGAACATGATGAGATGAGATGAGAATCAGGACTCAATTGGTCATTTGGTTCATGTTACCCCGGCCGTCTTGACTTCTCCAGGATATTTTCTGACAAAAGTTCTAAACATGGTCGACCTGGGAGACGGGTTCAATAAAATAAACAGAGCCCACCTCCATATGAATTCGAATACATAACCACTGGGTGGACAGGCAAGCCTGCTAGCTACTTTGCTATTGTTGCTCCCCATGGATTAGTAGGAACTTATTACTGTAGAAATAATACCACGTGCGGTGTGTAAACAGGTAGCAGCTCAGTTTGGAAAACTTATACTATTAAGAGCTATTGAACTCCAATTGCCCGAAACACAAGCTGAAGAATCACTAGAGATTTGTAAACATTGAAGTTTTTAAAGCCCTTCTTTGTTATAATGGGAATTCTTATATTTGTAAATAGAAAGCTGCGTTTATTACAGATTTGGTACACTAAATATTTTATTTTCTAAATGAGTCAGTGACTAATACTTTAATGATAAGACTGTCTTATAATTCTTTCTAACTCGAAAATTGCCAGCATAAGACTAGCGCTTCTTGAAACGCGGCGAAGGCTTGGAGAAATACGAACATAATAGTAGACCACGTGCACATGTTGCACCACATTAATTTCCAGACAATAAGTTTGAGCTGCTTTGCATAGTTAGATACATGACGTAATAGCTGGAAAACTGGGCAAAATGAACAGGCGGACAGATTGGCTGGCTCGGCAAAACTTGGTGGAGTATTGATGCATGACAAGGCAGATGTGGTTGCGGCCTTGTAGGAGCACGTGTACACCTCGGAGGAGCAAATGGATCACCATGGTCTGGTTAGAATGAGGCAGCGAGGAGTGACGAGGGGATCTGGCCGACGCTCGACGCTCAGAGGAAAGGCGAGACGGACATATAATCAGATTGCTACTGGAACTATTAGTGTTGGAACTCTTCGCTGGTTGCTGAGGATGGGGACGGAGCGCTTATGGGAATGTCCCGAACGCTGTGATGTCGGTTCCTAAATCAATCAATCAATCAATCAATCAACGTGCTATTCTACTAGGAAAGATGGGTTCAACATGGTTTACTCTTAACTTTGACAGAACAATTATTCTTTCTTTATTTCTGTCAGCTTTTAATGTCTTGGCATTCAGCGTCAGCTTCAGAATAGCTATCTATGTGATAACGGTCTCTGTGTGGGCGCTATACAAAGTGGTGTTCATTGTGTCTGCTACTACTGTAATTCATCGCTTCCAGATTGTCTGTTACCCATTTTGAGCTGTATGCAAATGTAAATGGCATTTGCAGAAAGTCTTGTTACATGATAGAACTGTCTGGCGAGCTGTTCTTCGACAAAATGCGGTTCCAACATTGTCCCCAACTGTATGTTCTTGTCATCATTTTTTCTCCTGTCTCTTCTTATATTTTTGATTCTTACGTCATCTCTAATGTTACAGTTCGTGTTTATATCCTTTTCCAGTTCTAACACTGTAACATTATGCCACTAAGAGCATTGTATCTACAGCAGAATTCTTTTTATATTTAGGGTATGCCTACCCAGCATGTGAAGGCAGGATTCGGCAGACTGCGCGGATGAAATCATTGATGATTCAAAGAGCAAGATGGTGTTTACCTGCAAAGCGTTGTGGGACGTAATGAGCACGGCAAGGCACGTAGGGCGTCCTGGTCATCCACAGCACCTGTATTCGTGTCCAATCATCTTAGACTGTCTTGCCACTGGATTCAGATGGACTCAAGCGAGAGAGTGTGGTCTACGAATTGCGCAACTCTTTCTAACTTTAATCCAATTCGTCGCTCAAGTCATTCTTCATCCAACTTGTATATCTACTGATTTCGACATAGTTTTTGCATTTGGCTAGAGTTTGATGACAATACAATAACTAACACCTCTAGAGGAGACATAACCAGGGTAGGTGTAATTCCAGTCAGACCGTATGTGCTCGACCGTATTATGACCGGGCTTTAATGGCCTGCGTCTGTGGCTTAAAGTATAGTGAAGTGCATTTAAAAGTTCCCCGACATGGAGTCGTTAATTCGAAATTAGCCACAGAAAATTTAGAAGTAGATCTGCGTGGAATCTGCTGGTATTGGGCGTCAGCAGTTCAGAGAGCAATGACAAAGTACTCAACCTAAAATTGCCTGGTAAATGACAAATTAGCAATAAATGCTAAGGTTGACTGCGACGTTCATGTAAGAACATGAAACTAAATATAATAATTATGACCTAATGTCACTCTCCGTACATGTGAAATTGCAGTAGTGTTTTGTTCATCTTGCTAGTTTCTTGACATTAAAAATGGAAGGAAATGGTTCTTCATCACAGTTCTTGTAGAGATGGCACTTCGATACCAAGCTTAGCTTTACAACCGCACTATTCCCATGGATACAAGACATTTTTAGAGCTTGCTGATCTAAGCACAAAGGCATTGAAATTCTGAGCTAAATCTTCACACGTGTGTTTTTATGATGTACTGATTATATTTTCCCAAAGACCTGGGTTGTTTTGTCGTATCTGTCGTGATCTCGGAATTGGCGTCTCCACCAAATGAAACTATCTCAAGTCGGTGAAGTCGATATTTATCAAAGTAGATCTTGCTGCTAGACCTGGTTTTACAATGATCACGAATTATGATTTTGTCTACATTTATTTTAATCTTGTAATATTTGCATGTGTTGATCACTTGCCTTCAACTCAGATACAAGTATTCATCAGTTCGCTTTCATTGCTTGGTCATCTACACAGTTTATTGCCCTGAGATTAACATCTTCACTTGTTGTTTTTTGTTTTTTTTCTGTTTCGTTTCTATCATCTACTGAATAGGGTACCTTTCGGCATAGGACAGGGGGGGGGGGGGGGGGGGTCTTGAGCCCAAGGAATTAAGACCGTCTGGCTAGTGCAACCGGCGCAAACTGTACAGGTTAGGGTTTTTTTTTAATCGCTGAAAGACAAACATCATCACCTTGCAGAGGATTCGAACAGGGGTCTTCCGAATACGAGCTCGGCTTTCTTCCACTTGGCCAGACTCTCCTGCTGTTTTGTTTATTTGCGATAATATGGCAGGCGAGATAACACACATTTTCGTCTTAACCGGATCTGACTTTAGACGTCTTTTACACGACTATATCTGTTTTACATTGGCCTTAAGTGTACATACGTGTTTCACCATCCATCCATCCATCATATGCCATGTCGATAAGCGTGGGCGCGTATGTTTTGCCATCTCATTCGATCACCAGAGTCGTGGATCAGCTCCGTGTTTCTGTCTCTACCATGCCACGTGGCCAAGCCATCCATGTATTTGCTTCTAGGTCTTCCTCTTGGTCTGTTCCCTTCGATCTTACTAGTTGTCACCAAGTTCTCCAATTCATTTCTTCTCATGACATGCCCAAAAAATTTTGACTGTCTACGTCTAATGTCTTCAATCAGTTTACGATCTTCATTTGTTTCTTGAAGGACTTGTTCGTTGATCTTTCTGTCTGTCCATGGTATTCTTTGCTTTTTCCTCAGAAACCACATTTCTACAGCCATCAGATATTTTTCAGCTTGACTGCTCATTGTCCTAGCTTCACATCCATACAAAAGTACAGGTTCTATGTAGCAACTCAACACTCTTTTTCTCGTTTCAATTGACATCTTTTTATTGGTCGGTATGTTTTTCATCTTGTTAAAGGCTACTTTTGCCATCGCGCTTCTTGTTCTAATCTCTTCAAGGCATCTCCCATGGGATGTTATTACTGTTCCGAGATAATTGTACCTATTCACTTGTTGAAGAATATTCCCATTTACTTGTATATTACATTGTGGTATTTCGTTCTTCCTTGTGACGACCATAATCTGTGTCTTTTTACAATTTAATATTCAACCCTAGTTGTTCACTGTGTGTAACAACCGCATCTACTAAATTTTGCAGGTCCTGTTCATTGTCAGCAATCAAGACTGTATCATCTGCGTATCTAATGTTATTGATGCATCGTCTCCCAATGTTGATTCCTTCCATATCTTCAATATTTCTGAAAATACTTTCACTGTACAGGGAAAACAGTTCTGGAGACATTACACATCGTCTCACACCTCTCTTAACTGGCTGATATTGACCTACTTCATTATCAACTCTTATGGCAGCTTGTTGTTTCCAATATATGTTTTTTTACAAGTCTAAGGTCTTTTCCATTAATTTGTAGATCTTCAAGCATCCTTATCATGTCGACATGTCTCACTTTATCGAAAGCCTTTGTGTAGTCAATAAAGCAAGGGTGTAGATCTGTGTTTACTTCTATAGAACGTTCGATTACGGTTCTCAGTATATACACAACATTTACTGTACCCTTGCCTTCTACAAAGCCACATTGTTCTTCTCCTATTTCAGGTTGTATTTTCCTCCTAACGTGTTTCACAGCGTGATTAAATGCTAAACAATGTTGTAGTATTTTAAAGCTTCCCATAATCGGTGCCTGTACATTTGGTCAAAAGCTGTTTCTTGCTTTACATATCTAGTGCGACAGATTGTATAATTTGCAATGTATTTGTGGCCAGTCATCATACAGCGCCGTCTCTGTGGCGAAGGTGTTACGGACGCAGTTTGTAATCCCGTATACCCGCGTTCGAAACACAAGTCTGGGCTATTTGGGAGTAGATCGCCTTGTGTTGATCTTTTACGAAATGGTGTGGGTGCCGGTCGTTCAGAAAGCAATGGCAAACTACTGAGTGTAAACTTGCCAAGAGATCACAACAGCAAAAACTGCTGGTGTTGACTGCAACGTCCTGTAAAGGATATGTAACTAACTTCTTTAGCATTATAGAGACTTCCGGTACTCAACATGGAGGATAGGCATTTGAACGGTTAAGGCTTCCTGAGTATTTATGCTTGTGGCTACCGTTTCCATTCGCATTTCTTTATGTTGGACTGGATGTGCATGGTTCCGTCGTCCTGATGATGAGTTGAGTGCGTGGCGCGACACTGGGAACTGTGAATTTCGCGTGAAATGCTTTTACATATGTCTGCGGGTGTTTGTAGCTTGAGCTGCATGTTCAGAATAATGGCGGCCGGTCTGTCGCAGAACTGATTGGATTGCTTTGTGTGTAATGTGTGGCTAGTAGTTTTCTAGTGACTGCCGCTTCAATCGACGATGAACTGTATTTTTCGTGGAGGTCTTTTGTGTTGTCATTCGGCATTATGCACACTGTACCTCTGCGGGATGTTGTTTTGTAGAGACTTCTGTCTGTCCCACTTTTCACATGGGGCAGTGAGTAGCATTTTGTGAAATATTCACGGGCACAGGGACGGAGTATAATGGGGATGACCCTTTGCCGTGAAGTTGGAACCGCGACTAATGACTAATGACTAATGGATAAGCTTTTGTGTAGATTTTTATTTTGTTCTTAAGTCAATCTATAAATCACAAAGCTGTAGTTAAATAAATTGTCTCACAATGTTTACTAAATGTCAAAATAGGCATTGAAATAAAACACACAAAGATAATAGTTGTTATAGCTTTCCAATGAAACTATCCATATTGCCTTATATAATCAATCTGTTGATGTGAAATCCCAAACAGATGGTCAGGAAATTGTGGTTAAAGTAAAGATAAAAATGATAGTGGATGCAAACACTCGCAAAAACAGATCTTATCTGGATGATATCATTTTGACACAGACAAACCCTGACGAGCCCCATCTCGACATCCGCTACAGTTTAGTTTATCGTCTGCTGCTGTAAAGGTCGCTTTGACCTATTATTTCACAAAACAGAATGTCAATTGCCATAAAACATGACCATCTGCTGCTTCCATTTGGTTTCGTTTTCTTCTCTCTTTCTTTTCTTCCTCTTTTTCATCACTTCCCTTATTCTTTTCCCTCTTCCTTTTTTCTGCTTCCATCTGGCTTCGTCTTCTTCTCCTTTTCTGTTCTTCTTCCTTCATCTTCTTCCGTCTTCCTTTCCCTCTTCCCTTTCCTCTGCTTCCAGTGTGCATCGTCTCCTTTTTCTTTCCTCATCCTCTTTCTTCTTCTTGTCCCTCTTCCTTTTTCTCTGATTCCATCTGTCTTCGTTTTCTTCTCCCTTTCTTTTCGTCTTCTTTCTTTATCATCTTCCTTCTTCTTTTCCCTCTTTCTTCTCCTTTCGCCCACCCACCCCCCTCTTTTCTTCCTTATTCAAACTCTTTCTTCATTTCCTTTCTCATCGTTCTTCCCTATTTCACTTCATATTTTGCACAATTTTCCGTCTGTCTTGTTCTTCGACTTCCTATGCTTTCTTCTTCGCTCACTTCTTTCTAAATTGTTCTCTTCTTTTTCTTTCATCTTCTTCATCTTTTCTCTTCTTATCGCCTCATTGTTCTATCTTTCACTCTTCCACTTTCTTCTACTTCTGGCTTCTTCGTTGTGCTTCTTACTCGTGCTTCTTCTTTTCCTTCGTCTTCCGTCTCCTCTTTCCTCCTCCTGAACCTACTTGCCTACTCCCTCCCCTAGAAAATTACTATTACCCATTTCGCTATTATAATTTGATCTTCACAACGTGTGAAGTTGGGTGAGACAGAGGGTTGGTGGGCGCTCTCCTTTCTTCTTTCTTTCTTTCTTTCTTTCTTTCTTTCTTTCTTTCTTTCTTTCTTTCTTTCTTTCGTTCTTTCTTGGTAAAACACAGATGTACACAATTAGCAATATAGGGAGACATTAATTTAATCTCATTTGATTATACAACGACGGAGTCATATCGATTGAATTTCTCCTTGTTTAAACTCCAGGTTAATGTTTTCAGATAATGCCATATTTTTCTAGCAAGGTTCAATTCATTTCGCGATTATAAAAACCGATTAATTATATGTCGTATTGATTAGTTTCCCATTCTTGCAATTTTCATAATGTATTATGGTGTTTTATATATTATGGCCAACGGTGGGATCTGCGGTATGGCAGTGGCTAGTAACCTTGTTTGTTGGCATGGCAGCCATGTGTTCGAACCCTTATCAAGCGCTGAGTTGTGTTAAATTAACCTTGACTACTGCTAAGTCGATCCTGTATAAAAGTGTTTCCAGGAAATTTATGGGAAGTATAATCGGTGGGTATTTTGTTATACCCCATATCGAGTGCTGATTAAATAAAAATTTGAATTATACTCCATATCGAGTGCTGATTAAATAATAATATGAGTCAACCAAAGACGTAATACACCGCAAGGCATAAAGAAGTGTGTTTAGTTGTATTTGCATATTCAATGGCGGGTTTGTTGCATACGTGTGGTAATAGGATGTGCTCATTTCGCTGCGGTCTAGGAGCAGTGAACGAGTATCACAACTCCCCGAGATATTGAGTTGAAGATTCGAAATCAACTGCAGAAGATCTGCAGCAGATTGGCTTGTTTTAATTTCGATGGTACGGTAGTTTTCGGTAGTCCAAAACGTTGTGACAAACTACTGAACGTAAACATTATCTAGTAAATCACAGGCCGCCAAAAAATGATAATAATTGATAATACCGATATAATAAAAACATGGACAAAATACACGGAAGATTTTTATTCTGGGACAACAGGGTCAATAAACCAACATTGTATGATGCTCAAGATGGACCAACCATATTAAAGGCTGATGTAGAGAAGGCTATTAGATGAAACAAGGAAAGGCTACAGGTCCTGACATGATAACATCGGAGATGATAAAATCCAAATCCAGCTTTGGCATTGATACTATCACATAATTATGTCATGATGTATATAATACTGGATGTATCCCCAAGGATTTGAAAACATCCATTTCCATCACACTATCCAAGAAGCCAATAACTATTAATTGTGAGGATTACAGAATTATTAGCTTAATAAACCATACAACTAAAATACCTCTTAAGATCATACAACAAAGAATTCAAAATAAAATATATGAGGAAGTAGCTGAAGAACATTTTGGTTCCGTAAACGAAAACAGCGGCAATAGAGAAACATTAATCTGTTTGAGGAGCTTTACTGAAAAAATCTATATGTGTTTTATAGACTACAAGATTGCTTTTGATAGAGTACAACATGAACGACTAATTACATGCCTTCGAGATATAGGAGCAGACGGAAAGGACATCAGACTTATTAGTAACTTGTACTGGGAACAAGTGGCGTCTATTAGATGCGGAAATAACTATTCATAGCCTATAGAGATAAAAAGAGGAGTACAACAAGGATGCGTGTTGTCCCCAAGCCTCTTCAGCCTATACACAGAAAGAATCATTAAAAAAAATCTTATGTATGCTGACGACACAATGTTACTAGCAGAAAGCGAGCAAGAGACACACACACTAGTGGAACAAGTAAACAGGCATAGCGCAGAATTTGGCTTAGATATTAGTATCAAAAGAACAAAAACTATGGTAGGAAGCAGTGGAAAGAAGAGGTCATTAATGAACATCACGGTAGTCGGGGAGATACTTGAACAAGTAACAAGTTTATCTTATCTTAGATATGTAATAACAGATTGTGGTCGAAGTGAAACAGAAATCAAACATGTGATATGAGTGACCAAATATACGTTCAACATCATGGAGTAAGTATTAATATCTAGGGAGATTAACAACGCATTAAAAATGAGAATTGTCAAATAGTATACATATTCAACACTACAATATGGCTCGGAAGCCTGGATATTAAACAAAAAATTTGAAAGTGGAATAGATGCCCCGGAGATGTGGATATACAGAAGAATATGTCGTAGTTCATGGAAACACAAACAATCAAATACATCCATCCATCATGTGCCATGCCGGAAAGCGTGGGCGGTCATGACTCGCCATTTCACTCGATCACCAGAGTCGTGGAACAGCTCAGTGTTCCTGTCTCGACTATGTCATGTGGCCAAGCATTCCAGGTATTTACTTCTCGGTCTCCCCCTTGGTCTGTTTCCTTCGATCTTGCCAGTTGTCACCAAGTTCTCCAATTCATTTTTACTCATAACATGTCCAAAATTATTTTGATTGTCTACGTCTAATTTCTCTAATCAATTTACGATTTTCATATGTTTCCTGTAGTATTTGATCATTTGTTTTTTCTGTCTGTCCATGGAATTCTTTGCATTCTCCTCAGAAACCAAATTTCTACAGCCATCAGATATTTTTCAGCTTGACTGCACATTGTCCAAGTTTCACATCCATACAAAAGAACAGGCTCTATGTATCCCCTCAACACTATTTTTCTCGTTTCAATTGACATCTTTTTATTGGTCAGAATGTTTTTCATCTTGCTAAAGGTTACTTTCGCCATGGCGATTCTTGTTCTAATCTCTTCAAGGCATCTCCCATCAGATGTTATGACTGTTCCGAGATAATTGTATCGATTCACTTGTTGAAGAATTCATGTAAAATCTTATCTTTATCTATTATGATTTTTACATCTTTTGTCGTTAGGCAACCTGCTTATGTATGTGTTGTTTGATTTGTAAGCTCCTAAATTCTTTTGTGCATTAGTATGGTATTTTTTACAGTTGTGTTGTTTTTAAAATTTCTATGCAGTTTTCCTCGAGCTAGGCTTCTGTTGCCTCCTTACAAGATATTCTGACTTTTCTGTGAATTTCTTCATATTTGGCAGGATTAATTTTGTTGTGTCTTCTTGTTTCCATTAGTTGTAAAATTGTTCCGGTAATCTATGTCTTACGACCCTCTTTCTTTAATTTTGGAATAGTTTTTTCTGCAACACAACTGATTGAATTCTTCAACATTTCCCATTGGTCAACCACATCTTGAAATAGGATCTCTAGATCAGACAATATATCAAATTTGTTCTTTACTTCTATGTTAAAATTATCACGTATTTCCTTGTCAGTTTTCAATTTGCATTAATCATATTTAGGGTTTCCGGTTGTATACTTGACTTTCTTTAACTTTACCCTATATGTGCCCGTAATTAATCTGTGATCACTATAACAGTCTGCGTTGGGAACTGATTTTACGACTGTTAACGCATTTCGAAACCTTCTGCTAATCAGGATGTAACCTATCTGGTTTTTAATTCTGCTGTCTGGATTCCTACATGTCCATAATATTCTAGGATGCTGTTTAAATCAGGTGTTTTCTACAACCTTTTCTTGTTCTTTTGCTCATTCTACAAATCTGTATCCTCTTTCGTTTCGCTCTCCGAAACCATGATTGCCTACACTACATCCATTGTATTGATTTCATACTTTTGCGTTGAAATCACCCATTATAAAATTCTTCTATACTTTCTTCACTGCATTCACATGTTGGAGCATGCACTTTAATGACATTTATTTTAAAAAGTATTCCGTTTAATTTGACTAATAGAACTCTGCGTGACACTGCTCAATATCCTTTAACATAATTTGATGTTTGCCGATCCAATACAATGGCTACACCTCTTTGCCGTTCTTCTTCCCAAGATTAGATAATCTTACAATCCTCTCCTGTCTTGGTCCCTGCCCCTTTCCACCTCGTTTCGAACATTCCTAAGGTCCAGGCAGAAACCGAAATATCAGAAGAGGAAGAACAAACATAACGTGAAAGTGAAGGCATTAAAGAAATTCTTCTTCTTTCGTTCGCTTGAAATATGTCTATATCTGCAATGTCGTCTCTTGCATGAATTGAACTGTTTTTTTCAGTTCACACAGTGGTCCATAGAGTTTATCTTCCACTGTCGTCTCTCTAGGCCAGAAGGTTTGCCTAGATATGTTATATTTTGGGCAGTCTTGGAGTATGTGCTCTGCTGTCTGCGACGCCAATCCACATGTGCACATGGCTGTTTCACCAATCTTGAATTTTGTATACATGTGGTTGCGTAATCTATTGTGTCCTGTTCTGAGGCGCAGAATAATGACTTGTTCTGGTCTGTCCATAATGTGGTAGTCATCTTGAGCAGGTTTTGGTGGCTTTCTGACTGATTTGATCATTCTTTTCTTTTGGTGGTATGTAACGGGCACATCAGGCTGTTCCTCTTTGGCTCCTTCCTTAGCCAATTGATCAGCTCTGTCGTTTCCGGGTACTCCACAGTGGGATGGTATCCACTGTATGGTGACTTTATGCTGACTGCTAAGTTCAGAAAGTAGTGTCCTTAGTACTGGCAATTTCCCAGAGAGGAGCGCCTTGAGTACTGATTTTGCATCTGTTAGTAGCACCACAGGTTGTGTACCATTGCTGTTATTTAGTAATTTCTCTGTTGCTATCTTGATTGCCTCAATTTCGGCATCATAGTTATGGCAGTACTTTCCTGTCGGTACTCTGGCTGTGTCCCTAGTATTATTTGGGTATTCTATGTACACTCCCGCTCCTCCATTTCGAACAGCATTTTGTGCTGACCCATCTGTGTAGACTCGGATCCAGAGGTCCTGTGGGTATTCTTCATCAAGGAAGCTGAGAGTGGCTGTTCTGCGCTGCACACTGTTCTGTTCTTCCTTGTCAAATATTCCTCTCACTTTTGTCTGGATTTGTAACGATAGTCTATGCTCATCTTTCCATGGAGTTCGCTCTGGAATAGTTATTAGGGGGATACCAACTGTGGGCAGATCAGTGGTTTCTCTGCAGAGTCGTTTGGCCTGGTGGATAAAACTACTTCTTTTCAACCGCCCCATAGCTAGGTTTTCAAATCTGTTCTTCATAGGGTGGCCTGGCAAGCTGAGGAACTTTTCTGCTTGTATTAGCGTTTTCGTATCTCTGCGCTCACTCAGTGCCTGTGTCCTCCCCATCTTCTCCATTTCCACTATAGGGGTTGATCTCATCCCTCCTGTGGTGACTCTAAGTGCTTGATTTTGCACCTTGTCCAGCTCTTGTAGTGTGGTATTTGATGCTGAACACCACGCAGTTGACCCATATTCCAGGTGTGGTCGTATGCTCTGTTGGTAAACTTTGCTAAGTATTTTCGTACTGGCTCCCCATGTGGTTCCACTTAGCTTTCTCAGGATGGCTATTTTCCTTCTGGCTTTTGCTACTGCTTTGTTGATGTGCTTTCTCCATGTCAGCTTGCCATCAAATGTTACTCCAAGGTATGTTGGTTCTTTATCTTCTCTTAGGGGTGTTCCATTTATCTGGATGATCCCTGCCTTTTGTTTTGGAGAGAGGGTAAATAGGGTGGTGCTGCACTTGTCAGTGTTTATGCTGACACACCATCTATTTGCCCATGCAGGAAATGTATCTACAGCTCTTTGTAGCAATCTGGTGGCCACTGATGCATATTCATTTGTGCTCCATAGAACCAGGTCATCGGCGTACATTGCCGCTTTAATTCCATGCGGTAGGTGAGCAACAAGATCATTGATGAAGATTAGAAAAAGTGTGGGGGACAAGACTCCGCCCTGGGGGACACCGTGACGCAGTAGTACTTTCTTGCTCTTGAGTCCGTCTATCTGTACTCGGGCTCTTCTGTTGTGCAAGTATGCTTTCACCCATTTGTACATTCTTCCATTTACTTTGCAGTTTCTCAGTTTCTTCATCAGACCTTCTTTCCAGACTTGTCAAAGGCTTTCTTCAGATCTATCCATGCCGCAAGCACCAGCTTCTTCTCTTGGAATGCATCCTCAATTTCTTGAGAGAGGTAGGTTGTCTGATCTTCCGTAGAGTAGCACTGCCTAAAGCCAGCCTGCTGTGGCACAAGGATGTTTTTACTTTCAATGTACCACTGCAGTCTGTGATTGATGATGCGCTCCAGTGTTTTGCAGAGACAGCTGGTGAGGCTAATTGGTCTGTAGCTAGAGGCAATGGAACCTTCTTTCCCTGATTTTAGGAGGGGTATCATGATTGCTTCTCTCCAGGCTTGTGGAACACTGCCTAAGGTCCAGCTGTTATTGAAGATCTGCAACAGCTTTGTTTTGGCCTCTGTTCCTAGGTTCCTGATCATTTCATTGGAGATACCATCAGCTCCTGGTGACTTTCTCATTTTCAGTTTTGATATGGCTAGCTCCAGTTCGCTGATTGTGATGGGTGCCTCCAGAACCTCATGTACTATTTCCTTCTGTCCTGTATGTTGTCGTTTCTCTCGAATCTCTTGTTGTTTCTCTGGACTAATTTTGATATTGCTATCTTGTGCGAACGAGTCCGCAAAATGGTCAGCTGCTTGCTTTCTTGTTAAGATTAAAGAAATAACAGAAAGCAGGAGAATAATAGAAGACGTCACGCCGTGGAGAACTAGCGTTGGAGATGAAAGATGGTACAGAGAAAAGACACCAAAGTTGCAACTGCAGGCCAAGACACAGCTGAAGCCTTTGGATTCATGAAAGGGTCGTTTATCGGCGAATCCCTTCCTGGAAGAAAGATACGAAGAGAAGAAGAAGGGTTATGAAATTGACTTGGACTCTCAGGTAGATTCAGCTTAAATGTATATCAGGTAATAACTTAATAAGTAAAGGCGGCCGACGTAAAACTAACAGCCATCACCCACGGAACTCCGATTGGTTTATACAAATATATACAGTATGTCAAACGGGCCTTAATGAATATAATGTAGTCCTGTAATTTTAGTCTTATCAGCATAAAGTCTATAGTCTTTTGAAATAGAAAACATCAGGTTTTTTTATTTATTTCATCATCTCTCTTTTCATTCTCAGTATTTTTAGAACCTATGTATAGATTCTACAAGAATGGTCAGATTATGTGAAAACCTTTATGATGATAACAGAGAAGAACAGTATAATATTCAAAATAATAATGAAGGACCATCAATTTTGAAGATGGAGGTTCAGTATGCTTCTTATCCATATGAAATCTGGTAAGACACCCGGTTCAGATAGCATCCCAACAGAAATGATTAATTATTTCGAAGAATATGGAATTGATAAAGTTACCAGACTGTTGAATACAATAAGTGATACTGGACGTATACCTCATAAATTATGTAACTCTGTATTTATTGCAATCCCAATGAAATCAGGAGCCATGGAATGCGATCAACATCGAATATTAGTATAATGAGCCACATCACGAAGATTTTGCTGAGAATTATCATGCAAAGAGTTAGGAAGAACATACAACCTGTAATAGAAGAAGAATAATGTGGGTTTATAGAAGGCAAGGGTACAGTAAATGTTGTGTATATAATGAGAACAGTAATTGAACGTTCTATAGAAGTAAACGAAGATCTACACCTTTGCTTTATTGACTACAGAAAGGCTTTCGATAAAGTGAGACATGTCGACATGAGCAGGATGCTTGAAGATCTACACATTGATGGAAAAGACCTTAGACTTGTGAAAAACATATACTGGAAACAACTGGCTGCCATAAGAATTGATAATGAAGTAGGTCAATATCAGAGAGGTGATAGGGATGTGTAATGTCTCCAGAGCTTGTTTTCCTGTACATTGAAAATATTTTCAGAAATATAGAAGATATGGAAGGAATCAACATTGGGGGACGATACATAAATAACATTAGATATGCAGATGATACAGTCTTGATTGCAGACAATAAACACGACCTGCAATATTTAGTAGATGCGGTTGTTGCACACGGTGAACAGCTAGGGTTAGAATTGAATTGTAAGAAGACACAGATTATGGTCGTCACTTGGAAGAAGGAAATACCATAATGTAATATACAAGTAAATGGGCATATTCTTAAACAAGTGAATCGTTACAGTTATCTCAGAACAGTCATAACATCTGATTGGAGAAGCCTTCAAGAAATTAGAACAGGAATTTCCATTGCAATGGAGCGTTTTGCAAGATGAAAAACATACTGACAAATAAAAAACATATCAACTGAAACGAGAAAAATAGTGTTGAAGTGCTGCATAGATCCTGCCCTTTTGTATGGATGTGAGTTTGGACAATGAGCAGACAAGCTGAAAAACATTTGATGGCTGTGGATATGTGGTTTCTGAGAAAAATGCAAAGATCACCAAGGACAGACAGGAAAACCAATGAGCAAGTCCTTCAAGAAAAAAATGAAGATCGTAATCTGATTAGAGACATTAGACATAGACAATCAAAATTGTTTGAGCATTATATGAGAAGAAATGAATTGGAGAACGTAGTGACAACTGTCAAGATCGAAGGGAGGAGACCAAGGGGAAGACCGAGAAGTAAATACCTAGATGGCTTGGCCACGTCGCATGGTAGAGACAGAAACACGGAGCTGATCCACGACTCTGGTGATCGAGTGAGATGACAAAACATGACCGCCCTCGCTTATCGGCATTGCAGATGGTGGATGGATGGTCTTGACCTTGTTGCTTTGTGGGACGTTGTCTGTTTGAGCTGTTTCAGTAATACCATTTGCGCTCTTTCTTCTTGTATAACTTCTTCAGTGCTGCTTCTTTCTTCGCCTTGGATTCAGCCATCTGTGTCACATCCAGCTCAGTTTTCTGAAGATCGAGAAAGAGGTCGTCCAAGATTAGTTATGCTGCTCATATTTGTAGTTGATGTTTTATTTTATCTTCCGTGTACTATATCGCCTTTTTGTAACTGTGTTTTCTTCAGCTGTCCCTATAATTTTGCATTTTTCTTTCTTCAGTCGTGTTGCCTCGTACTACTTTTTCCATCTGTATAGGGCAGGTTCGACTTGGTGGCGATCTTGATCGATTCTTTGACTTCTTAAAGATTTGGGCAACAGCAGATGTGTTGCCACGTGGTTGCCATGGCAGTTGACACAATGCTGCATCTGTTTTATGATATGTGTATCTTTGATTAAAATGTCAAGATAAACATACACGTATGTCTTTTTAAGTATTGTGTGGCAACATTTTAATTGTCTAATTCTAGCCATTAGGAAGATCTTGGAAACAACGAAAACATGGTTAAAGCAAACGAAATTTGCGAATAAATTGGACTATGGAGTAACCACAACGATTGTACGGAGGAGATTAATGAAAGTAGAAAATTATATGGATGTTCATCCATCACGAATGATAAGGACCATTCATTCATTGCATCTTTTGATTTGATGAAGAACGAATGACTTGCGCTTTAGTTTGGATTATATCGAGGTAGTGGTCGCGAAAACTACTGAGTGTAATCTTGCCAAGAAATCAACAATCAGCTGAAAGATGCTGATGTTGACAGCATTGTCCTGTAAAGGATATGCAAAACATTTAAGTGGTCGCGCAACTCCATCGACCTCGCTCTCTCGTCTGCGTCCATCTGGTTCCAGTGGCGAGCATGGCAAGACGACTGGAGACGGACACAGATGCAGTGGACGTTAGGCTGCCACGGCCAATTATCCCTGTATATATTGGCCCTCGAGAGCCTCGTACAAACGGCCTTTCCGTCAATTCCTTTAATTTTCAGTTTTAAGACAAGCGTAGCGACAAGCGAATGAGCGTATGACTACCGATAGGATCAACCAGATATCCATCGGATAGACGGACTGTCTGCCAGAACAAACCACACACACATGCGATTAGCGAGATTCTACCACAGAAGATATTGCTCGTCTAAGTTGCGAACAAATCTACCGATTTACGGCCGATCCTCAGCAGTTCGCAATACATATGACTGCTGGCAGGACAGACTATACACTCACACCCAGGCCAAGAGTAACATCGCTAAAGCGCGCTCTCCCGGTACAAGGTGATACTTCTTCTTCAGCGTTCCGAGCCATTGAGGTTCTTTGCTGCAAATACAATCCGTCTCCATTCGTCTCTCTGGTGGACCTTCTCTTGCCAGTCGTTGATTCCAAGTGCTTGTAGGTCTGTACATGTATTATCTCTCCACCGCCTTCTTGGTCTACCTCGGGGTCTACGGTCATTTATTTCCTGAGTGTAAGCGAGTTTTGTTTCCCTATTATCTTCCATTCTTTCTATATGCCCCAGCCATTGTAGTCTATTAGCCTTCATGATACCAGTGATTAGCGGGGACTTAAACAGATCATAAATGTCTTTGTTACTTCTTCTTTTCCACTCTCCACTTTGTGTATCCCTAATGGGTCCAAAGATGCGTCTGAAAATTTTGTTCTCAAAGGTTTGTACAAGGTGATACATGTTAAAATTATATACAACTATGAGAAAGGGACAAACATCATCCTTTGGCCATGTATTAAGAAAAGACGCATTTGAAAACGTCGTAATGACTGGAAAGATCTGTGGGACAAGAGCCTGAGGTACACCTGGAGAAGTCAGGCTGTATGGAACGAGACGGTGGCATGGAGGAATATACTAAGCAGAGTTAGTTCAGAACAGCAAGGACCCAGATCTGTCGGGAGATTACGCCAGCTGACATGGCACATGATGTTGATAACCCCAATATCAACAATAGAAAGCAGTACATTTCCTTTATGACATATGCTGCTGATCGATGATGTGTTTTCTAAAGTCCTATCTCCTCGTAACCATCACATTCTCTTTGAGCTCCTTATCTGATAGCATCTCCGTGTAGTCCCAGAGGCCGTCGCGGATTAAAGTTTCCATCAAGCACAATTACAAGTTTCCATTAGAGCCGTTCAGTTCTAAACATCGTGTTTGCAAACCTGTGATAAAAAATATATCAGGACAAAAGGGAAACAGCTGAAATGCTCTTGTTGAAATCATGCCTTATGGCGTTGGTCATCATATTTGTCTACAGCCTTCTGGATCGTTTACTGTCAAGCATTTCAGCTGCAAATGTTCCTTCAAGCCATGCTGTCAGACTGTTTAGCATCTTCTTTCTTGGTCTCTAAAAAGTATCTTGATAAAATGAGTGTATTGCGATCCGAGCAAACGCATACGAGGCCTTTCCCGCAGAACTTTGTAGCTATCAGAGATTTAAAATTTATAGCATTTACTTGTATATGTGTCAAGAAGATGGATGCCTTGTACTAAATTTAGGAAATATATTCATACTGTGAAATAATACTAGCAATCCTTTAAGAGGTTTTAATAGTCATTCTGAGACGTAAAGGAAAGAAGTAGATATCAGACTTATCATGCCTCAAACTACTCACATATATCGAGACCCTGTCAGAAGTTGGAGTCAATAAATTGTTAGTGCAAATGTGATCATGACTTTAACGTTGCCTATTGTGTCCTATTATCTTAACTTGCCAGTGTCGTGACTTGAGGGCAGTGAGCATGTTTCGCAATTCCCCGACAGACCGAGTCGAGGGTTCGAAATCAGCTGAAGACAACTTGGGAGCAGACCGTCCTGCGTTGATTTCGATGGTATTGGCGTCAGTCGGTCAGAAACTCAACGTACAAGTCACAACAGCCATAAAATGCTTGGAATGACTGCGACGTCTTGAAACGAAAATGCAAATATTTTTTTTGTTTTAATCTTAACTTGGTTCCATTGCTCCCAAGAGAGCCAATCAATGCTTGCTTGTAAATGTATTATTTCACTGGCAGATGTATTATTTAAAAGGACTGAAGAGTTCCCAAGTAAATAATTGTCTTACCGATTGATTGATTGATACGGGGTATATTTAGTAAGACCTGTTAAAATATTCTGAATTCGCTATATATATAATATTCAGTTAATTCGCTCGTTTGCTGCCAACTCGTCTGCAGCTGTGTTTCGAACGCGGGTATGCGGGATCAAGAACTGCGTCCGTAAAAGCTTCGCCACGGAGCTGGCTCAATCATGGCAGAGCGGTCCTTAATGTAGCGGTACTTCTGTACAGATCTTGGCGCAATGATAATAGATAACCTGTAGAGATCTTGGCGCAATGATAATGGATAACCTGTACAGATCTTGGCGCAATGATAATGGATAACCTGCACAGATCTTGGCGCAATGATAATGGATAACCTGTACAGATCTTGGCGCAATGATAATGGATAACCTGTACAGATCTTGGCGCAATGATAATGGATAACCTGTACAGATCTTGGCGCAATGATAATGGATAACCTGTACAGATCTTGGCGCAATGATAATGGATAACCTGTACAGATCTTGGCGCAATGATAATAGATAACCTACACAGATCTTGGTGTATGACTATCAACATCAAGTGCCATGCCGGCTGGCGTAGGCGTTCATGACTCTCTACATATCTCGGTCTTTGGTTTTCTGGATCAACTCCGCTGTTGATATTCCTCCATGCCACCATTGCAATCCATCCAGCATCATTTCTCGTGGTCTGCCTCTGCCTCTCTTTCCCTCTATCTTTCCAGTTGTCACGCCAAAGAAAGCTGTTTGCCTCTTCTTATTGTTGTATATAATGTTCTAGTTACATTAGCCTCTTTCAGGCATTCGTTGTTAGGTACTTTGGCTGTCCAAGGAATTTGCAACATTCGTCCCAGGAACCACATCTCTGTTGCTTCCAATCTTTTCCTAATTTGTTCATTTACATTCCAAGATTCACAGCCATACAGCAAAATAGGTTCTATATAGCGACTCAGGACTCTCTTTCTCATATTCAATGATAGTGACCTATTGCATAAGATATTCTTCATTTTCTGAAATGCAGCCTTTGCTTGCCTTATTCTGCTCTTAATCTCTGTTTTTTCATCTTCCATCTAATGTTATAAATGTCCCTAGATATTTAAAACTATCCACTTGTTGAAGAATTTTCCTTTCTATCTCTATTTCATATGTGGTGTCATATGTTTCTTTGATATCACCATTGTTACTGTTTTCTTGATATTTAAGGAGAATCCTTTCTTTGCACTCTCTGTTACTACAATGTACAACCACTGTTGTAGATCTTTTGCATTATCCGCCATCAATACTGTGTCATCTGCATAGCGTACATTATTTATATTATAACCTCCGAATATTATTCCTGTCTTTTCTTTTATCTGTCTCATTATTACTTCACTATAGCGGGAGAAGAGATCCGGTGACAAAATACATCCATGTCTTACTCCCAGATTTATGTGTTCATAATTTCCAACTTTACTTCCTAATTTAATTGCTGCTAATTAAACAGCAGAGTACCGCTGCTGGTTGTAATCACATTGGTTTCGTCCCGCCACGTGTCCTTGATATATTGTGCTTGACCCATGTTATTATAGACCAATCGACAATTAGTGGGTTAGTGGTCAATATCACACAGGTCATATTTACTTCCTGAAACATTTCATGGTACTCAGTTTAGATAGGCTCAACTTGGAAACCCAGGTCAATTAAAGAAATTCGTCTTGATGTGGATTCAAACCCGTAACTACCAGGCCGGCAAGCGAGCGTCTAACCACTGGGATGCAGCGGCTTCCCTGCTGGCATGAGCCACGCTTAAAGGAAATCTCAAGCATCCCTTAACTGATTAACTGCCATAGGCTTATAAATCGCCGAAATGATGTCATGGTGTTATAATACAACATGTCTGGTACCATATTAACAGCTTGTAAGTCATAACTGTGACACACTCTTGCTTCCATTTTTCGCCGTCCATTTTTGTATGATCAAAACATAGCACTGAATTTGTTAAAACTGTTGTGTCATTTTTCCTGTATTTTAAGCTAGCGTTTCTTCGATAATAGTCTTCACAGTATGTGCCTTTTGTTCATCATGAATGTGTGTGTGTGTGTGTGTGTGTGTGTGTGTGCGTGTGTGTGTGATGTGATGTGTGTGTGATGTGATGTGATGTGATGTGATGTGTGTGTGTGTGTGTGTGTGTGTGTGTGTGTGTGTTTACATATATGGCGCACGCTTGCAGAGTTGATAGCGATAGGCGATGGTAATGTCATGACCACGGTCGGACGAGAATTCAATGCCTGAGGTCGTCGCTTGCCAAAGTCAGGGAAAGTTTGGCCACCTATTCTTCCTTCCTCACAGGCCTACAAAATATGATAACGCTATGACATCACAAAATCATAGCAGGAAACATTTTTCGATTAAATGTATATACATAAATGCCTCATCGCGTCGTGGTTAGTGCGTTTGTCTACCGAGATAGTGATCCGGGTCCAGTTCACAGCTGCGGCAGAATTGCATTTTTCGACTACTACCGCTTTGGAGTCAACACATTGTGGTCAACACACTGGGGTCAACCCACATTGGTCAACACATTGGGGTCAACACACTGGGGTAAACACACTGGGGTCAACACATTGGGGTCAACACATTGTGGTCAACACACTGGGGTCAACACAATCTCCTGAAACATTGATACAAGGAAATTGTCATAATTTCCCTGGGATGTGTCTAGACAATGAACAAGACCTGCAAAATTTAGTACATGCGGTTGTTGCACACAGTGAACAACTAGGGTTAGAATTAAATTGTAAAAAGACACAGATTATGGTCGTCACTAGGAAGAAGGAAATACCACAATGTGATATACGAGTAGATGGACATATTCTTAAACAAGTGAATCGATACTGGTATCTCGGCACAGTCATAACATCTGATGGGAGATGCCTTGAAGAGATTAGAACAAGAATTGCCATTGCGAAGGTAGCCTTTAGCAAGATGAAAAACATACTGACCAACAAAAAGATATCAATTGAAACGAGAAAAAGAGTGTTGAGATGCTACATAGAACCTATACTTTTGTATGGATGTGAAGCGTGGACAATAAGCAGTCAAGCTGAAAAACAGCTAATGGCTGTGGAAATGTGGTTTCTGAGGAAAATGCAAAGAATACCATGGACAGATAGAAAAACCAACGAACAAGTCCTTCGGGAAACAAATGAGGATCGTGGATTAGAGTCATTAGACGTAGACAGTCAAAATGTTTTGGGCATGTTATGAGAAGAAATGAATTGGAGAACTTGGTGACAACTGGCAAGATCGAAGGGAGGAGACCAAGGGGAAGACCTTGAAGCAAATACCTGGATGGCTTGGCCTGGTGGCATGGTCGAGACAGGAACACAGAAGCTGATCCACGACTCTGGTGATCGAGTGAGATGGCAGAATATGACCGCCCACGCTTACCGGCATGGCGCATGATGGATGGATGGTGTCTAGAAAGAAAAGGTGAATAAGAAGGAAAATACCCACCCCACCTCACATGTTGCGGCCTAGAATATGTGATGGCCAAACACTTCACACCACGACGGTGGTATCTGCTATGAGACTACCTCTGCCTGTTTCCTCACTGTGTTGGTACGCCAGCTGACTACACTACACTGGCACGCGGTGGCAATCAATCAAATTACCTAAGTGAAGTTTGCTTAATGTGTTGCAAATAATGGCGGAAGATAACTCCGGCTAAGGCTAGACATTCATTAAACTAATTGACAGGCTTAGAAACTTTAACAAATGTAAGCCGGAGCAGAAAACAACGAGACTATCGCATAAAATGAAAATTAAAAAGTAAATAACTAATTAACACCACCTTTATAAACTCAATCCATAGCAAGATATGTTTATTGTGTACATTATGTGTCAGGAGTGAGCGCTGCAGGACAAGAGTTCGATGCTAGCTCTGGTCGTTCGCTATAGGAGGGAAAGACTGAGATTGTTACGCCCGTGCTTTCAAGTCTACAAACAAAAACAATGATGGTCCTAACACTTTACATCTTCACAGCAAAGACTCGGAAAAGGACATTTTTGTTTTATTTTTATTTTATTTTTTTTTTGGGGGGGGGGGGTGGTCTATACTGAACGTGATTGGTCTCTGAGAATATGGGTCTAGTACTCTAAGGTTCTAAGGCTTATGAAAGAGCCCTTTCCTTACTGTTTCCTTACATGTCACATGCTTTTAACAACTATTTATGTCCAGTGTAGGTCACTGCACGGTAATAATGTCTGGGTTACAAATGGGCCAACATGTGAACTGTTTGGGACAGTGGTAGATTTAATTATAATTGTCATCGACAAAATGATTTAAATGAATAGTTAGTATAGAATGTGTTAATATAAATAGTGCGGACAGAAACAGTAATCTGCTACTAGCAAACTAAGATAGCCAGCTGAAACGAGAGATTACACAACGGAACGCAACAGAAAATGAGAACATGCAAAGTAGCAGAAACAAGAGAATACACATGCCTTTAAAAAAAAAAACACAACACAAAAAAAACAAAAAAACAACTGAAGCAACCGTGCACCACATAACATAAATAAGAGGGCAAAACATAATAGAAGTGGAAGTAGTAAGACTGTTGATCAATTTCCTAATCCATTCTTACCCTCATTATCATTCGGTTGTTTATATTTGTGTTCAGATAGAGATAAGGATTATGATTGTTTTTAGCTGTGATAGATCAATATATCTGGCTTTTTCAAAGTCTAGAATCAAGGTCTCTTAACATGCGGTACTTCTATTCTAACTCCCTGGGGCAATCTTTGACTTTAAGATATAGTGTGAAATATCATAAAGTTCATACACTGAGATGACATTCTTGAAGTGCCTGTCTCAGTGTATTGATATTCCGTGATGTTGTATCTCGTAATACAAAGAAACATCTATTGACATACTTGGTTAACATATACATTTATGAAACTGCTGGTGCTATTTCATTGGCTACTCACGAAGTCTGCCCATATTTAATAGTTGTGAGTTCGGGTAGATGATAGACCTAGCTAAAGAAGACCCTTTTTCTAAGGCTATCTAGATGACCTTAACTACACTTATTCCTTCGGTGAGGCTCTATGGTTATATGAAGGCGACAGGTGCGAATCCTTGTGAGATTAGTATATCTTTCATTTGTTATATTATCTAGTGCGCTCTCTAAGCTTTGTTTCTCTACTTCTATGAGTGCTTTCCAATACCCGTGAATTATTTCTCATGCTATTATCCAATTTTATAAGAAAACGCCGTTAGAACTACATCGGCCATGTACTCAGAATGGACAAGACAAGACTTCCCTACCAAGCCCTCATATGGTCACCACTAGGGAAAAGAAAACTGGAAGACCAAGAGATACCCTGCGTAGAACCATCATCAGAGAAGGCTCATTCAACGGCCAAGTAAATATCCAAGATCTACAACAGGTAGCAGCGAACCGCCAGACATGGAGAGCCATGACTTCTGCTCTATGCGCCGACTTAGGCTCAAGAGGAAAGACTAACTAACTATTCCAATGGTTAGTGGGGTTCCCCAACAAGTGGTACGTTCGTGTTTTACGTATAACACAGCGGAACAACCCAAGCATGTCACTGTTCTAAATGTTCGTAGTATATTAGACCATTAATAGTGGGGCCATATGTTTGTGCGTGTGCAGTTTGATCCGTTTTTGGTCAATATACATTTATGACACCTTGGATGCTATTTCAACTGTTTGGTAATAATTCAGCCCATATTCTACGTTTGTGTGTTCAGGTGGATGACAGATCTGGCAAATCAAGTCATGTTATCTGGCGTTGGTCTAGTCAACCGTGCGTCGAAGTGCACGTGTTTCCCAATAAGGAGCTGTCGACATTACCGGTTCGAATCTCGGTGTGTCCACAATAGCATTAAATTGTTTCCTGTACTGTGTCCTCTAAATTGTATTTGTTTCCTCTACTTCACGAGTGATTATCATAATACCTGTAAATGTATTTCTTATGTACGATCAGTATATTCTTGAGCAACAAAATGGCACTACCTCTCGCTGAGTTTCTTGGTTTGATCAATGTTAACCTTGCCGAGGTTAACATTTTTGTGGCTTGTAAATGTAGTCCATGTCCGGTTGCCACGCCGTCTAACGTCTGATTTACCGTTCTATTCCTGCCATTTTATGGTTGTAATTTGGCCAAGCATCATGAAGGCACCGCTGTAGCAAGTATTTGGAGTGACATCTTAGAATATACAGCATATTTATGGCTGTTAATTGTTTCTGTTACATTGTGTGTTATGTTGCTTATGTTGTGTTATTGGTTCACTTGTGTCTGTTACATTGTGTATTCTGTTGTTTCTGTTGCTAGGTTGATTCAATTGTTTATGTTACATTGTGTATTCTGTTCTGTACGCCACTTTTGACTTGTCTCTTGTGTCTGTTACGTTCTATGTTTTCTTCTACTTGTCTGTTCTCTTATTTCTGCTACATTGTGTGTTCTCTAGTTTCTGTAACGTTATGTTCCTTTGATTTGTTACTTTCCGTGTATTGGTGTTTCTTTTACGTTGTGTTCTGGTTTATTTACTTTATATGTTATCGTGTGCCTGTTACATTGTTTTCTTTGGATTTGTTACGTCCCGTGTTTCTGTTACGTTATATATTCTGTTGCATTACTGTCAAGATTGGCATCTTAGTGTATGAACTATATGATAGCTCACACTATATGTTAAAGTCAAAGAGTATCCGAGGGAGTTAGATATCACCACCAGTTTCATAAATGTTTATTAACTAAGTACAGTATGTCAATAGATGTTTCTTTGTATAATATACCATAAAACAATACAGAAAACCAATACACTGAGACAGACACGTCAAGAATGACATCTCAGTGTATGAATTTATGATAATTCACACTATATGTTAAAGTCAAAGAGTGCCCGAGGGAGTTAGAATAGAAGTGCCGTACGTTAAGAGACCTTGGATGTAGACCCTGGAAAAGCCAGATATATTGATCTATCGCAGCTAAAAACAATCATAATCCGTGTCTCTAACTGCATACAAATGTAAACAAACGAATGACAGTGAGGGTAAGAATGGGTTAGGTAATCGATCAACGGTCGCACTACTTCCAACATTTACCATTCATGAAGAATATATGGACAGAGTGCGAGTGTCAGACGAGGAGATCAATGCTAGATAAACAAGCTGTGCTTGTCTTCACATTCTTGAGCCAATACAACACGTGGTCATTGATTCACAAGACACAGTTCTGACTTCTGAACCCAAATATAATAAAAATACTAACGACAATTATAATGGGAAGAAACAGAAATAAACTACATCCAGAAATTGAAGGTGGTAAGTGTGAAATGTGTAAGGTAAAGGCACAAACAACGACATATAGATCTTGAGAACGTTAACAGAAAGATTGCTTGAAATGAACAGAGATCAATAGGTGTGCTTTATTGACTACAATAAGGTATAGGGTACGGGGTGGCAGGCATTGGTATTGGTAGCACCTTTGGTAAGGATGAATCTCATGTCCTTTTCAGGACCCATCCCCCACAGGTCCAAGCCTGACACCCAGCTCACGCCTGTGGCTCCTAGTAGCTGTCAGCATACGACAGCGGCCACCCCCCGGGCAACAGCTGTGAGAGACTAACTAAACCAGGCGCGGGTAGCCGATTTGGTGTCAAACCAAGTGGTGAACTAGGGTATGCCTACCCAGTATGTGAAGACAGGATCCGGCAGACTGCGCGGAAGAAATCATTCCTGATTCAACGGGCAAGACGGCGTTTACCTGCAAAACGTTGTGGATCGTTATGAGCACGGCAAGGCACGTAGAGCGCCCTGGTCATCCACTGCACCTGTATTCGTCTCCAGTCGTATTGACTTGTCCTGCCACTGGATTCAGATGGACTCAGGCGAGAGAGCGAGGTCGACGAATTGCGCAACTCTTCCTCACTTTAATCCAATTCATCGCGAAAGTCATTCTTCATCCAACGTCATATATCACCTTCAAGCCCTGTGGCGATGGGCGAGCGGCGAAGCGGCAGGCGTGGGTACTCTGGCAGCCGTAGTCGCAGACCTGCAAACAGGCGGCTCAGGCCATATGGTCGTCTTCTACTGACCGGAGCAGCATTGGGATTCGGCAGCCCCCTGAGCGACTGAGCAGCCCTCTATAGGAACACACTGCTCACCTCCATAGCATGAGGAAGGGGCTAGAAAAGGTGCCCTAAACATTGTCTGCTCCATCACTACCTAACCAGCTAGCCGCGGTTGGTGGGTACCCTAAACTGCGGTCGACATACAAAGAAAGAAAAAACAGGTAAAGCTAAAAGAGCAAACCATATTCCCTTAACAATCGGAACTTGGAATGTACGCACCCTACTTGACAGAGATGGCGCGTCAGGTCCAGAGAGACGAACAGCACTGATTTGGAGAGAGGTGGACAGGTACAACATCGACATTGCAGCCTTGAGCTTGACACGACTTGCAGAAGAAGGCCAAATCTGTGAAATAGGTGCCGGCTACACATTTTTCTGGAGTGGAAGGAAAAGCGAGGAAAGACGCCAATGCGGTGTGGGATTTGCCATTAAGTCGGCCCTGGTCGGCAAACTAGCTGGAATTCCAAAGGCTATAAACTACAGGCTCATGACCATTAAATTGCCCCTGCTGAATGGAAGGAAGAATGCAACCATTGTGAGTGTCTACGCACCAACTATGACCAATGAAGATGATGTCAAGAACAAGTTCTTTGAGGACCTGCACAATGTATTAACATATGTTCCCAAAGGATAAAAACTTATACTCCTTGGGGATTTCAATGCCAGAGTAGGCACGGACACCACCTCTTGGAGTGGCATTATTGGAAAGCACGGAGTCGGAAATTGTAACAGCAATGGACTCCTCCTTATTCAGATATGTGCCGAACACGATCTCCTGATTACCAACACAATTTTCTGTCTCCTCATGAGAAACAGGACATCGTGGATGCACCCTCGATCGAAACACTGGCACCTCATTGACTATGTCATCGTCAGGAGGAGTGACAGACAAGACGTTCGGGTGACAAAATCCATGTGTGGTGCCGAAGTTTGGACAGACCATCGTCTCATTATCTCGAAAATAAACATTCACATCAAACCACGACAACGTCCTCAAGGGGTGAAAATGCAAAAAAAAAAAAAAAAAAAAAAACTAAATGTCACCCGCCTAAACAGCAAGAAAATGGAGCTGTCGTTTGAAAATATGCTGGAAGACCGCCTCAAGCCGAATGCTGCAGCTAAACGGGATACAGAAACAGAGTGCAGAGCCCTAAAGGACATAATTTACAACACTGCTATGGAAATCCTGGGTCCAGCACCCCCCCCCCCCCTCCCCCGAAAGCATAAAGACTGGTTTGATGAAAATTCCGAAGACATCAGCCAATTGCTGGCCGAAAAACATCTTCTCCTCAAGGCACATTTGAATGACCCGAAGTCGACATCAAAAAAGGATGCCTTCAAAAACATTCAGAGAGTAATACAGCAGAAACTTCGGCACATGCGGGACTCCTGGCTGAGCAGCAAAGCTGATGAAATTCAAGGCTTTGCTGACAGACATAATATGAAAAACTTCTACGACTCACTGAAAGCGGTCTATGGTCTTACATCACCAGGCACAGCTCCCCTTCTCAGTGCAGATGGGGGAAAATTGGTCACCGATAAGAAAGACATCCTTCAGCGCTGGGTAGAACATTTCAGCAACATCTTAAATGCAACTTCCTTCTTCGATGATGAAACCATCAACTACCTTCCTCAAGTTCCCATCAATGATACACTTGATGACCTGCCAACCATAGTAGAAGTAAACAAAGCCATCCAGCAACTCTCCAGCGGCAAGGCACCTGGTCCGGACTCCATCCCGGCAGAGATATACAAGGCAGGTGGGCCGGTCCTAACAGAGCAGCTTCACCAAGTCTTTACAAACATATGGGTGAACGAGACCATGCCACAAGATTTCAAGGACGCGTAAATAGTCCACCTTTACAAACGATAAGGAAACCGCCATCCTGTGACAACCACCGAGTCATTTCCTTGCTTTCAATTGCAGGGAAGATACTCGCCAGAATTCTTCTCAATCGCCTCACGGCCCATCTCGATCAAGATCTTCTTCCCGAGAGCCAGTGTGGCTTCAGAAAAGAACGTGGAACTGTTGACATGATTTTCGCTGCAATGCAGCTGCAAGAGAAATGTCAGGAACAGAACTGCGAAATGTTCTCCACTTTCATTGACCTTACATAGGCTTTTGATACAGTCAGCAGAGAAGGAGTGTGGAAGATTATGGCAAAATATGGCTGTCCACGAAAGTTTGTCCAAATTATGAGGCTATTTCTTGATCGCATGCAGACAAGAGTACAAGAAAATGGTGAACTGTCTTAGCCTTTTTCTGGCACCAATGGAGTGAAGCAAGGATGTGTCCTGGCACCAACACTGTTCAGCCTCATGTTTTCAGCCATGTTGATGAATGCCTTCGAGAATAACGACATTGGAATAGACATCAGCTACCGCATGGATGGAAAGTTATTCAGTCTCAGAAGGCTGAAAGCTAAAACCAAAATTGACAACGACACCGTCAGAGAGCTCCTGTTTGCTGATGATTGTGCTCTATACGCCAACTCAGAGGCGGACATGCAACATATGTTGCATATACATATTTCAGGTTTCTCACATGCCTGTGCCAACTTTGGGCTCAATATCAACTTGGAGAAGACTGTAGTTATGTACCAGCCAGCTCCAGGGAATAATCACACTGTGCCGAATATCAAAGTGAATGGTCATAGTCTAAGTGTTGTGGACAAATTCACATATCTTGGCAGCACTGTGTCACAAGCTGCCACAATTGATGACGAAGTGGATGCAATAATCTCCAAGGCCAGTGTGGCCGTTGGCAGACTGTACAAGAATGTATGGGACAGAACTGGAATAAGCCTGCAAACAAAGCTAAGTCTACAAAGCAGTTGTATTATCCACACTGCTATATGCTTGTGAAATCTGGACTGTTTATCAGCGACACGCTAGGAAATTAAACCATTTCCACACAGTCTGCCTAAGGAAGCTACTGAAGGTTAAATGGCAAGACAAGATCCCAGACACTGAAGTCCTAGAAAGAGCATCCATGCCCAGTAACCACACTCTACTGATGAAGAATCAGATTCTCTGGGCTGGTCACTTGACTCGCATGCCAGATCACAGGCTCCCTAAACGAATTTTTTACAGCGAACTGCGTTGTGGTAAACGCTCCCAAGGTGGCCAGAGGAAACGCTTTAACGACACTCTGAAAATCTCTCTGAATACTTTTGGAATTCATCATGACACCTGGGAGACTGCAGCCAGAGACCGAAATTCGTGGCGTGCATCATTACACAAGGGTGTAGTCATGTGTGAGGCAACCAGGACTGCAAGAGCTGTAATGAAAAGGCAGGACAGAAAAACCACTGCGGGAAATCCTCCTCCAGAAACGTCAAGCATTCTTTGTCCACATTGTCAAAGAACATTTCGAGCCAAAATAGGCCTTATCAGCCATCTTAGAACCCACGGCTCCATACTTTCAACCCCACTGGATGAAATGAATGGTCATCATCATTCTTGATGGACAAACAACACAATTGTACACTATCTGGTTTTTGGGCTTGGAGTGGGAAATTAGAGCGCTGTATCACAGTTCACTTTCAGATTGTAATTTGGTACCGAGTCGGAGGAAAAGTCTCTGCGTCCATCATCGCTTTGTTAGACGTTAACCCGTGCCAGGACTTAGACTGCCTGAGTGCCAGGGCATCATATTTAACAGTTAAAACCAAGTCTTCGAGAGGATTCAGAGCCAAAAAGCTAACAAGCTTATCTACCTACCAACCAACGAACCAACCAAACAACTAGCTAACCAAGCAACCATCTATTCAACCAACTAACAACCCAAACAACTAACTATCCAATCAACCAACAAATCAACCAATTGACCAACTAGCCAGCGAACTAAACATCCAACCAACCAGCCAACTAATTATCCAACTAACCAATCAACCAACAAACCATCTAACCAACAAACCAAGCAACTAATCAACCAATCAACCAACCAACCAATCAACTGGACCGGGGAGGACATTGTCATATGCCGACGATGTGTTAGTGTATTGTCAGAGTAAAGATAGAGATCGGGTTGCTGTGGAACTACTAAACGAACTAGATCGCATACGCACTCGGTGTGTGGAATCTTTGGCAATGGTCATACCTATCGAAGGCAGCAGTGACACGGTTCTCTTTGAATAACCATATTGTCAACACTCCAACACCAACTGCACATCTGTGTTAAGTGACTGTGGATAGAACGCAGGCAATGAATTACCTGGGAATACGTTTTGATCGAAGCCTTGTTTATAATGAGCACAAAGACCAGGTGATAACAAAGGCTAAGCGGGGTTTGGCTGCGATGCGGGTGATAGCGGCAGCAAACTGTGAGCAGCGCCATCTATGTCTTCTATACGAGGGTCTGGTCATATCTGTTTTTGAGTATGCGATGGCGATCCTGACTCTCAGCCGTAAGCAGATGGACGGATGGAAAGTATACAGAACGAAGCTATGCGTATTATTCTTGAATGTACAAGAGATACAGCATGCAGGGCGATGCGCTATCTTCTTGATTTTCCAACCATTGGAGACAGAAGTTAAATTTGCAGAGCACATTCCGTACATTTTCCGATTGACAACGATAAATTGCAAAGAATATTCTTCCTCTTGTAAAATTCTGCATTTGGTTCGGTCATTATACATTTAACTTCCTTAAAACAGCTCCCAACTACTATTATTAAAGTACCCAAACTACCTAAAGCACATCGATTTGTTTCAGATTGGTTACATTTACTTTGATGTTCATTTGGGTAACCAGTGTTTCTTTACTTGTATTATTCTATTAAGACTAAGTCTTGTATTTTGACTTTCTATTGCAACTATATCTGCCATTTCTTTCAACTGCGTTTCATTTTCAGCGACCAAAACCATGTCACCAGCATAACTGAGGTTGTGTACATTATGTTCACCATATCGTGTATGGATCTTACGTCAATACATATTCTTTATTATTCTCAGACCTTCAACATCAATGCTTAAAATTTCAAAAATCCTAATAATTTCATTGTGTATAACCTTATCATATAACTTGTTGTTTGTCCATCAAGAATGATGATGGCCATTCATTTCATCCAGTGGGGTTGAAAGTATGGAGCCGTGAGTTCTAAGATGGCTGATAAGGTCTATTTTGGCTCGAAATGTTCTTTGACAATGTGGACAAAGATTGCTTGACGTTTCTGGAGGAGGATTTTCTGCAGTGGTTTTTCTGTTCTGTCTTTTCTTCACAGCTCTTGCAGTCCTGGTTGCCTCACAAGTTACTGCACCCTTGCCACAACGCAACTCGCCATAAAAAAATTCGTTGAGGGAGCCTGTGATCTGGCATGCGAGTCAAGTGACCAGCCCAGCGAATTTGATTCTTCATCAGTAGAGTGTGGATACTTGGCATGGACGCTCTTTCTAGGACTTCGGTGTCTGGGATCTTGAATTGCCATTTAATCTTCAGTAGCTTCCTTAGGCAGACTGTGTGGAAGTGGTTTAATTTCTGGATAGACTGAAACGGTGGCATGGAGGAATTTCATCAATAGACGCGATCCAGAACACCAAAGGCCTAGATCTGCAGACATATATGAACGTATACGCCAGCTGGCAAGGCACTTGATGATGATCTTTTTGTGTTAACACAAGTTACGTTTTATCTTGGAAGGAAATCAATAACACCCGTCTTTGACTGTATTCCACGGCACTGTATTGTAAAGTTCGTGAAAGCCTTACGTCTATTTGTTGTACTTACAAGTCATCTTCGTCTCTTTTTGGCTATGTGTCGTTAAATTATGACGTATTATCGTTAGGTGTGATTGTTTGTGAGTCTGTGTTATTTTTCTTAGGATAGACATCTACTATCTATAGAAAGACGTAAATTAAGGCCTGCAGTATTAGCGACACTGTACGCATTCCGATTTTCCGAGAAATACAGCCACAATTCCCATATAGAGACTTTGGCTTGGTCCGACATTTACCATATTAAGAAAGGAGGGCGGTCTTTCTGTTTTCGAACTCTTTAAGTGGGCAGACAAGTACACTGTATTCCAAGCAAAGGAATGGAAGAACTAGCAGCAGCTAGAGGTGCAGAGAAAGAATGACAAGAATCAGAGAAAGAAAAACTTGCCACACGGGAAGCCATCTTAGTGCTAGAGAAGTGCACTCGCTAGCATTAGCAGCTAGTAGTAGTAGCAGTAGTAGTAGTAGTGTAGTAGTAGTAGTAGTAGTAGTAGTAGTAGTAGTAGTAGTAGTAGTAGTAGTAGTAGTAGTAGTAGTAGTAGTAGTAGTAGTAGTAGTAGTAGTAGTAGTAGTTATAGTAGTAGTAGTAGTTTTAGTAGTAGTAGTAGTAGTAGTAGTAGTAGTAGCAGTAGTAGTAGTAGTAGTAGTTATAGTAGTAGTAGTAGTAGTAGTAGTAGTAGTAGTAGTAGTAGTAGTAGTAGTAGTAGTAGTAGTTATAGTAGTAGTAGTAGTTTTAGTAGTAGTAGTAGTAGTAGTAGTAGTAGTAGTAGTAGTAGTAGCAGCAGCAGCAGTAGTAGTAGTAGTAGTAGTAGTAGTAGTAGTAGTAGTAGTAGTAGTAGTAGTAGTAGTAGTAGTTATAGTAGTAGTAGTAGTAGTAGTAGTAGTTATAGTAGTAGTAGTAGTTATAGTAGTAGTAGTATGGACTACACTCGAGTTCAAATCTAGCGAACGAAAATAAAACAAAAATACAAATCTTAAATTGCTCAAACAAATTCACTATAAACCCAAAAAACACCATCTAGAGTTGTTTCAGCGGGTGAGAATATGTTACGTCCACAGTAAGTAAATATGTTACTCACATGCCATGTCAGTATTTCTACATGTCATACCTGGTGATCTGTGCATTGACATATAGCGGAATTCGCAGCCGAATATCAAAGTCGACTGGGGCAAAATGGACTTACGTTTACTATAACTAATCAAGAACCTTGAAATCAGCTTGTCAAACAATATACTAAGAGCTATGATAACGTGGACAGGCACTGGATCTTTCACCCTATAACTATAACATACATTGTACAGTGTCCAACAAACGGCACTCAATTTTGGCATATGCTTCAGAATATCGTGGCTGCAATAAATGTGTTATTGTGGCTGCCGATTTCTAAACTATAATTAGAGTCTAACTCCAAAGTTTCGACGTGTTTGCAGGAAGTGCCCCAGATCTGTTCATTGCAGAAGGCAATATGCTGGTTTTTGTTGCATTACGAAAGCTACTTAAAGTGGCGCCTTCTGGTGTTGACAGCGGGAAGTGGATAACACCTAACGGGCTGCAAGCTGTTAGAATCTTAACAGTCCAGGTTAAGTGCGATTTGATTGTAGTCTCATATTTCCATATGGAACCACAACACGCAGACCCGGTGCCGTATGGCATGTTTCACAAATGTTAGTGATGCATTGTGGATTGGTTGGTTGGTAGGTTGGTTGGTTAGTTGGTTTATTGGTTGGTCGGTTGGTTGGTTGGTTGCTTGGTTGGTTGCTTGGTTGGTTAGTTGACTGGTTAGATGGTTGGTTGGTTTGTTTATAGGTTGGTTGGTTGGTTAGTTCTTTGGTTGGTTGATTGATTGGTTGGTTGGTTAGTTGGTTGGTTTTTTAGCTGGTTCACTGGTTGGTTTGTTGGATGACTGGTTGGTTGATATATTCGTTTGTTGGTTGTTGGTTGATTGGTTGGTTGATTTGTTTGTTGGTTGTTTGGTGATTGTTTGGTTCGTTGGTTGGCTGATTGATTGGTTGGTTAGTTGATTGACTGTTTGGTTAATATATTCGTTGGTTGGTTGGTTGATTGATTGTTTGGTAGACTGGTCTATTGGTTGGTTGTTTGTTTGGTGAATACTTTAGGAGATTTGAGATTTAACTCGCAAATCTAATACATTGGCATTCAGGTGTTTGAATCCTAAAATCTTCTTGCATCGATTGCAATCTCATTAGATGTTTGCCCCAAGCTGATACAATTTTAATTCCTTCCCTCCAGGAACTTCTTAACCTGGTACATGGTAATACAAAGTCCTCATTTCTAGATGTTCTCGAACTTAGGAACCTGCAATATTAAAATATGTGTTTTCGACTGGACAGAACTGCACTGTATGCAGCAAACCAGTAAGCTCCAATTTAGTAAACAAAAACAACAACTGTCATCTAATCACGTAATCAGGACCTTGTCATGTGTTGTCATACCTGCTCTGTAGCGAAGGGGTTACGGACGCAGTTCGTAATCCCGCATACCGCGTTCGAAACACAACTGCAGGCGATTTGACAGCAGACCGCCTTGCGTTTACCATTTATGAAATAGAATGGGTGCCGGTCGTTCAGACAGCAATGCCAAACTACTGAACATAAACTTGCCAAGGAGTCACAAACAGCAAAGTAAAAAATGCTGGTGTTGACTGCGATGTCGTGGAAAGGCTATGCAACGTATCCATGTCAAAGATTCAGACTATAGCATTTGTAATAAACAAATTCACCAAGATATTTGAATAATGAATACACAAAGAATAGGTTTCGCGGTTTATTGCTTGACAGATATCGTTGTATATCGCCAGGTGCACACTCATTATCATCATCGGCATGTGCCCTGCCAACTAACGTAGGCGTTCATGCATCTCCACAGATCTCGCCCCATGGTATCTTGGTTCAATTCTATTGATGATATTCCTTCTTGCCACTGTATCAGTCCATCTAGCAATTCTATTGGTCTGCTATTTATATTTCCAGTCGCTATTAAGTTTCCCAATGTTTTTGCCTCATTTATGACCACAGAACGCCGTTTGTCTTTTTGTTTCTTAGAGTTATATATAATGTTATACTTGCATTAGTCTCTTCTAGGCAACGGTTGTTAGTTATTCTGGCAGTCCAGGAACCACATCGTCGTTGTCTCTGAGATCTCCTAATTTTGTTCATCTTAGTTCGAGAATGCTAATGGACGATTCTTAAAATAAATGGTGTCTGGCATATGAGACTACAACCTCCAACAAGAGAATGGAGGTGGGAGCAGTAACAGCGGCATTCCGTTGGTTAGAGGAGACCACTGCAACACACATTGTATTCATTACAAATTCCAGGAGTATGCTTAGTAAGGTAGAGAAAGAAATGTTTCGTATGGAATGGCTCACCTAGCTTCAGGGGTCACAGACTGTGAGAATTGTATGGAACTTTTGCCCTGGCCATGAGGGAATGCGGGGAAATAAACATGTTGATAGCCTGGCACCTCTTGATGGCAGATTACTTATGGACAAAGGTGGGGTGGTCGTTCGCCTCTGGGACCAGGCGGAAAAGGTAGAGGAACAAATTGAGAACCCGTATGTGGAAAGAATGAGACTCCGAGGAACTGGCAGGAGTTCTGAAAAATTTTCAAAATTGATAGGGAAGACCAGGTGAACTTTTAATCAGATAGCGGTGGGAACGATTAGTAGTGTGACTCTTTACTGGCTGTTGAACAAGGGGACGGAGCGCGTATGGGACTTCCTGAGTGCAGTGATGTCAGTTCTTAGCTCAACTTAACTCAACTAAACTCATCTTCGTTCTCGAATGAACTGCCATACAGTAAAACATGTTCTATATAATATTTCAAAACCTTCTTTCTGACATTAAATAGTAGTGGCTTTTTTTTTTTTTTTTTTTTGGCTCACTCACTTTGAACTTAAGCGTAGTCCATACACACTATTTATAGTAGTGATGGGCTGAATTTTGTGTGTGGGTTAGCTTTCCCTAATAGCACTGTACTTCGCCATCAGGCGAACCCACTCCGACTTCAGAGGTACTTGTAATTAACGTCCCCAAATCAAGGACAACAGGTCAACATTTTAGTACAGCTGTCGTGTGTAGGGGCTGAACCGCTAACCTCGGTATCAGCACACCGGATGTTTAAGAACACGCGTTCTTACCCATTTGGCCACGTGGACTTAAGGTAGTGGCTTATAACATACTTTTCATTTTCAGAAATCAGGTTTCTTGGTCCATTCTGCTCTTATTCTGTGTCATCTACCTTCCATCTGATGTTATAACCCCCAAGGTAGTTACACGCTTTAAGTTGTCTACGCTACGAGACAGAAAGAGTGTTAAAGTGATACCTGTGATGAAGTAAACAAACCGAATGACAATCATAATTAAACTATGTATGGAAGAGGTCAGCATGATCGAAAGGATAAGAGCGCTAGCTCTTAAACTTCCGGTGTGCTGATGCCCGGGTTGCGGGTTATACCCCTAAACCGGTCATTTGGACTAACATGTTGACTTCTCGTCCTTGTCTTGGAGATGTAAATTACAAATACCTCAGTCGGACTGGGTTCCCCTGATGGCGAGGGACACTGGTAGCAGAGAAAGCTAATCCAATCCCAAAAATTAATCCAGTGTACAAGAAGTAGTAGCACACTTATGGATTACGCTTGAGTTTACAGAGAACGAACGAAACATAAACTAAATGGCGGTAATACTTAAATTGACACATGGAACTATGTATTGTGTATATCAGCTATAAGGATTCACCGCGTTACTTTATTATATTCAACAGAAGAAACAGCGGCTGCAGCAGGATATAACAATATGAATTAGACACAATTAGGTATATTTAGCTCCTGCGAAAAGAAGAGACATACTAAACACAGGCATACCTTACAATGGACTCCATATAGGTGAAAACAGAGTGAAAATTATCTCAAACAAGAAATAATCAACAAAAATATAATAATGAATTAATAAAATACAAAGATAAGTATTTTCGGACACAGTATACAACCGACTTTTCTCATTCTAATAATCTTTTTGAAGGACAGGAAACACAAAGAGATATTTAAAAAAACAAACACACAAAATATTAAAATAAACACAACTCCTCTGTTGTTAAGAAGGCACAAAAGTTGGCATTCTTTATTATACATTGATTTTTTAAAATTTATATAGTATGTTATATGGTTCATGAGACAAATATTGCGAATACTTTGGACTGCCAGAGTTACTAACAAAGAGTGCTAGAAAGAGACTAATTAAGGAAAAAAACATACAATAAGAAACAGGCAAACAACTTTTTCGGTCATATAAAAAAGAGACATGTATGGAGAGACATGGACGCCTACGCCAGTTGGCAGGTCACATGATGATGCAGTATACATCTGGTGAGATACAGTGAAATATGCCAGGCAATAAACTGTGTCACCCATTGTTCGTGTTTTCATGATTCCAATTTACAATAGAAAAACATTGCTTTGAAGTACTAAGATATGGCTGAAACTGAGACAAAGGTAATATAATACTAATAAACAGTCTTTTTCAACTAGCAAGCCCACATATTTACAACTGTTGAATGAAGTATTTGTCTCTGAAATGCCATGTTTATGATAGTTTGTCAGCAACACAATATGCTTAATGATCGTGATTATACTACTACCAATTGCGCTATGCCAGCTCAATGAGGGGTCATATTTCATCCATATCAGGTGCCATAACTATCTGTCCGGGATTTCTGGGGTGGGCGATGCTCAGAGGCTACACAATGTGAGGTCGGCACGTTCTCTTTGTTTACTTCCAATAGCACATGGCTATCAGCGATCAGTCTCAGGAATAATGAGAGCTCAAACGGCCACCAATAATGAAAACATTTTACAAAAGGGATATTCTAAAACGGAAAACCAGCGAAGTATGGTTAACTAATTCTGGAGAAACCACAGTACTATACATTGTTCTATTACTAATAACACAATCGAATCATGTCTTCGTGATTTATATAATTCTCCACAAACTTTCTTACACGTTACCATACGTAGTTATATTACAATTAAAAAGATCGAATCACTTCTTTTGGTTTTAACTGAATCTCTCGCATCACAATCAACAATGAAGCAATTGAAAAGGACAGAAAATGCGACTGTCTTATCATGATAATCAACAGCAATGAGGACTATTTAAAAGAAGTCAGAGATAACAGACTGGCCAAAGGAATGCAGTGTTAAATAATATTCAGAACCTTTCTTTAAAAAAAAAAAAAATGAAATTAAAGTATGTCTTTACTCCCGCAGACATTTCTTGGTGCCTATTTTAGACTGTGTCGACCTGGAAGCAGTGGTGAATTTTAAAACTCCATTCCGATGCCCATTCCAACTTATGGCCATCAGGTTATGACCAGCAGGTGACCGCAGGCGACGATCCAGCTACTACGCTACAGAGGCTTCCCAACCTCAATGTTTAGTTTGGTTTAGTTTAGTCGACTGATCAACATCACGGCACACGGGTATAACCCATAGGTGGTCCGTTCTACTCCTAACTCAAACCTTAGTCTGGATAATCTCGGCTCAGTGCACGAACTCCGTAGCACCGGCGAGGATCCTGAAATACTTTAGGTAGATTTTTAACTCGAAATGTTACCCTGGCAGCTCCGTTAGGCTACTCTTTTTCGATGTCCAACTGCCAAGGGATTTTTTACGTGCGCAACAATACACACTGACGTCCATTCTCGCTACCCAGAGACCAGGGGAAATTTTTTTACTAGACACCCACGTCAAAAAAATACCGGCCCTCACCGGGGCTTGAACATGGAACCTCCAGAACTCGAGACGGACACCATACCTTGAGACCACTCAGCTCCCCCGTACACCCTTCTGCATACCCCATCCCAATATTTAATGTTGTGTCTTCTGTGTACAATTTGTTTTTTATGTGTCTTTATATATGCGGCCGACTCTGTGGCGACGGAGTTACGGGCGCAATTCATAATCCCATTTACCGCGTTCGAAACACAGGTGATGGCAATTTGGAAGCAGATCGCTTTGCTTTGTCTTCCATGCAATGATATGAGTGCCAGTCGTTCAGTAAGCAATGGGAAACTTTTTTTTAACGTTGCATATCCCTTGCAGAACGTTGCAGTCAACAACAGCATTTTTCGGCTGCTGTTAATGTACTAGGCACGCTTTTACGTTAAGTAGTTTGCCATTGCTTTCTGAACGACCGGCTCCCATACCAACACGTTATAACACCACGCGACATGGTCTGCTGCACACATCGGTCGTGGCTGCGTTTCGAACGCCTAGTAAGAGGCTCACGAACCTCGTTCGCAAGCCTTTGGCCACAATGTGAAACTAGTGAACGTAAATTTGCCCAGGAATCATAAAACAGCCAAAAAATGTTGGGGTTGAGTAATAAAGCCCTGTAACTAACTTTTAACTGTATATATGCAGTCGCAGACAAATGTTGTCTCATCTTACTTACGCATAGCTCAAATGAGGCGCTTTTCAACGGGTTTATTCTCACTGTTATTCCATGCGTTCTTTAATTGTTTCGATTTACATTTTAGTACAAGCTCCGTTATTTCCAAGATGATATTTTATTACTATTAATTCTATTCCTCTGACCTGTCGTCTTTGTAAGGTTAATTATATATGTTCGCATTGCTCCACAGGATCTGAACATGTCTTGTTTGTTTCATTTTATATCCTCCTCCATATTGTTACTTAATTTTCACGTAGGATACAGTTTAGTGATACGAATCACGTCGGTAACTTACGGGGTATGTGAGCCGGCCGCTCAGAAAGAAATAATTGCAAACTAGTGAGTGTAATCTTGCCAAGAAATCAACAATCAGCTGAAAGATGCTGATGTTGACAGCGATGTCTTGTAAAGGATATGCAAAACATTTAAAAAGGATGTCTACATACAAGTTATGAATGTAAACACAATGCATGCAAAATATGTGAATAAACCAATGTTCCAGCCATAAATACACATGGTCATAGAGAGAGAGAGAGAGAGAGAGAGAGAGAGAGAGAGAGAGAGAGAGACGAGAGAGAGAGAGAGCGAGAGAGAGAGAGCGAGAGAGAGAGACAGAGGGTGGGGGAGAAGAGCGAGAGATACATATACATATATACACACACATAGGCAGATTGACTGACAGACGGACAAAGAGACAGACAAACGACAAACAGACAGGCGACAAACTGGCAGACAGACGACAAACAGACAGATAACAAATAGACATACAGACAATGAGAGTATGTTGTTGTTATCCGTTTTAATTTGTTTAAACGTAGAAAAGATGAAGATAATTCTATGCCAGATAATACCGAATACCTGTCAAGTATGAGGCTGTTACACGTTCCATCCATCCATCATGTGCCATGCCGATAAGCGTGGGCGGTCATGATTCACCATTCCACTCGATCACCAGAGTCGTGGATCAGCTCAGATGTCTTGTCTCGACCTGTCACGTGGCCAAGCCATCCAGGTATTTACTTCTCTGTCTTCCCCATGTTCTCACACCCCCCCCCCCCCAATCTTGCCAGTTGTCACCAAGTTCTCCACTCTCTTCTCATAACATGTCTAAAACAAATTGTGACTGTCGACGTCTAATTACTCTAATCAGTCTACGATTTTCGTATGTTTCTTGTTGGACTTGGTCATTGGTTTTTCTGTCTGCCCATGGTATTCTTTGCATTCTCCTCAGAAACCACATTTCCACAGCCATCAGATGTTTTTTTTTTTTTTTTTTTTCCAGCTTGACTGCTCATTGTCCACGCTTCACATCCATATAAAAGTGCAGGCTCTATGTAGCACCTCAACACTCTTTTTTTTTTCGTAACAATTGACATCTTTTTATTGGTCAGTATATTTTTCATCTTCCAAAAGGCTACATTCGCTATGGTTATTCTTGTTCTAATCTATTCAAGGCATCTCCCCTCAGACGTTACACGTTGCAGGTAACATAAGTTTAACTGACTATTTCCAAGCATCATCGAACTTTCTTGCTAAAGAATTTACCTATTATCCGTCTTACATCACCAGGTAGACCATGACACAGTACTTTATCACAAAGTAAATCTCTCTTCAAACGAGGCGTGTACCTGGAAAGTGTCGTTACACCTTGATAATATATTACCACTACCGATAGTATCTCTAACAGAACGCATTTGAAAAATCTACAAATGAAATGCAGCGGCTAAGAAAAATCCGTGCACTTCGTCTATCGATTTCTTTCGGTGAAGTCTGATGAATTATTCACGTAAATCTCAAACACTTTTCCATCTAGCCAGCAGCTTAAGCAGTTCTACCGTGTGCATCAATTTTCTTCTTCTTTTTTTTTTTTTTTTTTGTTCCTGTGTCTGGCATTGACATGACGGCAACAGCAGAAACCACAACATCATAAGACGAGGGAATTTCACTTCTCACACTTGTTCAGATGCAATATATGAAATTACATCATTATGAATTGCAGTTATCTGGCCCGGCGTGAGGAAACCCATGTGTGGCGTATTTTGAACAGTTTAATAAAATAAACACGTGCTTAATGTTTGCTTTTAATTCAATTAATATTGTTCATCTACTTAAAAATACTCAAAGACTAGTTTAGTAATTTATGTTTTAATAATTATGGTACAGACAAAGGGGTGCATACAATGTATTTAGCTGTATCTCGGCAGGTGCATACTGAAGGAATACAAATCCCAACATATAACATATTATAAAGAAGTGTAATAAATCTTTCAACGAAAATATACAAAACACATTGTCATAAGTTTCATTGTCACCGTGGTAATTTTAAAGAAACGGTCACTTCTTTGGGAAAGAGAAGCTATTTCAAACGTTATATACCAATTATGTCCATATTAAATAGTTGTGGGTTTAGGTGGATGATAAACTTAGCTAATAAAGACACCTTTTTTATGGGTGTCTAGTTGGTCATAGCCGGCTTCGTGGCTTAGAGGTTATGACTTTTCTCTGTAATCTCGTATACTCTCGACGGTAACGTGATGACGGTGAGAATCAGCAGTGGTTCGAATCGCATCGGTAACTTACGGGGTATGTGAGCCGGCCGCTCAGAAAGCAATGGCAAACTACTGAGCGTAATCTTGCCAAGAAATCAACATACAGCTGAAAGATGCTGGTGTTGACAGCGATGTCCTGTAAAGGATATGCAAAAAAAAAAAAAAAAAGTTGGTCATGGTTCGTAGTACACTGGTTCCCGTAGCGAGATGTGTGTCATCATTTGGAGGTGACAGGTTGAAATCTCGGTCTGATAATTATAGCTTTAAGTTTTTATGATATATAGTGTCTTCTCTCATTTCTACTTCCTTCTCCTGCCTCTATGCGCGCCAATAAATATTTGTGAATTTTTTTTATAAGCTGTTTTGGTGGTATTAAGGGTTCCCAAATTGGTGTAAACTGTAAATTTGGTGTTCCAGATATGTATTTATTCAGTCATTTATGAGCTGTTTCGGTGGCACCAACGGTTCCCAAATTGTATAAACTGTACATTTGGTGTTCCAGATATGTATTTATTCAGTCATTTATGAGCTGTTTCGGTGGCACCAACGGTTCCCAAATTGGTATAAACCCTACATTTGGTGTTCCAGATATGTATTTATTCAGTCATTTATGTGCTGTCTCCGTGGCATCGAGGGTTCCCAAATAGGTATAAACTGTAAATTTAGTGTTCCATATATGTATTTATTCAGTCATTTATGAGCTGTCTCTGTGGCATCGAGGGTTCCCAAATTGGTATAAACTGTACATTTGGTGTTCCAGATATGTACTTATTCAGTCATTTATGAGCTGTCTCTGTGGCATCGAAATTGGTATAAACTGTACATTTGGTATTCCAGTTACGTATTTATTCAGTTTGGTGTAGGTTAGCATGGTTGAATACCGTATTTTACGGACTATAAGACGCTACGGACTATAATACGCACCTTAATTTTTAAGCATTTAAAAAAAAAAATAACATTGTTACCATTTTTATTATTAGATTGCAAAGCCAGACTTAACAAAAAAAATTCCTGAAAATCGTCATCTGAACCTTCTTCTTCTTCTTCTTCATCGTCATCGTTGTCCTCTTCATATATAAGATCGTCTTCACTGCCATCGAGAGCGTTACTTATGCCGCACTTCTTGAAAGATTTAACAATAATATCTTCTCTCACTCTAGACCAGTGTTTCCCAACGTGGGGCCCACGCCCCACAGGGGGGCAATTTGACTGTTAAGGGGGGCAATTCGAAAATGGAAGAAATCGGCTGAATATAACAAAACGGGGAGACTTGAGACTGAAGTTAACTAAATTGGAACCTGACATAAGATCTCTTTGCAGCAAGCATCAAGCGCAAGGATCTCACTAAATTTAAATAATAAATAATTACTAATAATTAAAATAAAATAGAAAAATCTTTCATTAAAATTATTTTGTACTTGAATTTCAGTTCTCCATTATATGTTTTGAAAATTTACTTACTGTGTTTGATCAATAATTACCTAGTGATTTCTTCCTAAAACCTATCATTCAAGTTTCTTTAGTGAACATTTCAATTTTTGAATATTAAAAATAATGTATATGTTGAGGGGGGGGCATGGGGCGGGGGAGGGGGGCAATATGAATTTTAGAAAGGCTTAAGTGGGGCATGGTACAAAAAAGGTTGGGAAACCCTGCTCTAGACCATGACTGTTTTATCCACTGACACACTTGTTTGATTGTAGATCGTTTTAAAGCTCCCTTCGGCGTGAATTCATGTTGGGTTTCATCCATCATCCATTTGTTCCATTCCTCTCTCATATACACTTTAAATGGTTTATTTATCGAGACATCAAGAGGTTGCAATTGTGAAGTAAGTCCTCCCGGAATAACAGCAAGCTCTGTATTTCCCTGTCTCAATTTCTCTTTCACAGAATTTTTCAAATGACTACTAAACTGATCTATCACAAGAAGAGAACTCTTCTTCAATAAAGGACTTTTCCTTCTCTCCCACACTCTGTTAATCCATAATTTCATACCAGCCTCGTCCATCCAACCCTTGTCATGTACGTGAACAACAACACCTGGCGGTATTTCAGAAGGTTTTGGCATTGTTTTGCGCTTGATTAAATCAAACACTGGACATTTTTACATTAATATGGAGTATAAGACGCACCTGAATTTTAGAGGCAATTTTTTGAAGAAAAAAGTGCTTCTTATACTTCGTAAATTACGGTAGATAAGAGCGCTCGTTCTTAAACATCCGGTGTTCTGATGCCGAGGTAGCGGGTTCTACCCCAACACCTGTCAGCTGAATTAAAATGTTAACTTCTCTTTCTTGACTTGGTTACGTAAATTGCAAGTACCTTTGAAGTCAGAGTGGGGTTGCCTGATGGGGAGGGACAAAGGTAATAGAGAAAGCTAATCCATACGCAAAAATCAGTCCAGTGCACTAGAAGTAGTAGCACGTGTATGGACAACGCTTGAGTTTAAAGCGAGCGAATGCATTTAAATAAACATTAAGTTTGGTAAATGGAAGCATTTATGATAACAGTACAATTTAACCAATACCCATACCTATAAACAAATATTAAAATAAATGTACAATATATGTACATTCGTCCACCAGAGAGACGAATGGAGACGGATTGTATCTGCAGCAAAGAACCTCAATGGCTCGGAACGCTGAAGAAGAGGAAGATATATATATATATATATATATATATATATATATATATATATATATATATATATATATATATATATATATATGTGTATATATATATATGTATATATATATATATATATATATATATATATATATATATATACACACACACACACACACACACACACACACAGAATTTAATCATTTCTGGGAAGTTTAGTTAAGACCAAAGTTATATTAATTAATTAGTTATTGATGCGCTATAAGCAATCCAGGAAATGTTCAATGTTGTGCAATTTGTCAAAATATGTGTAATATTGTGTGCTGTGACTATACTGATGATAGAAGAGCTTCGAAGCATTAGAAAATTGAACTTGTTACGGACCGCACTTAAGTTATAAAACAAGGTCCATTTTACGAATCGTGGCTTGCATGTTTGATATTATTTTATCAAGTGAGTTTATTGAGTGGTGTGACTGATTGTCATAGATGGCAGGAACTCTTTCTGCAGGCGTGCTCTATTTCTTCAATCGAACATTGACTTAGTGGGTTCAATGAAGGGTGTGACTGGCTGTCAGAGACGGTAAGAACTTTGAATTAAAATGAAATGTCAGTCTTATCGAGGGCATAATGTATAGTCTAAGTATAGACACACGGGATACAGGGATCATAGTAAACCCTAACTATATGATTTATACACACACCATCACATAGCTAACTGTATAGACACTGGGAGCCCAGTAAAGTCAACAAGAAGGAAGTGTCCTAAATCCGATAATGCACGCCATCTGTTTGATTCCGGGCAGGTGATTGACAGAAATAACCATTTCTGCGTGTTGTTCTAGACACAAAATAGGCAAATGTTAAAATTCGCTAAAGCAGTTGCGATTCGAATGGCTAGCCCTTCGCTTCGTAAACAAGATGTGATAGTCACATTAACAATACCAAGGTAGTATGTGAGGTGTGTATTTCATCTTAAAGGATTCCTTGTTGCTTAAGTTTTGTTGACTGATATCTGCAGTATGCACCTGACGATATTCAACGAAATATGCCAGACATAAATTGTGAAATATATTGTTTGTATCTTCATCCTTATTGTTCCTCTTATAGCCCATGCAGTGTGGCGTTGGAGATTATGTTTGTCCATAGCCCTCTGTCATGTGTCCTGTCAATCATGTGTGATAATAGAGTTCCTTCATGCCATGATACCAAACTGTTCAGCACTTATCTTTTTTGTCTTCCCCTGCCTGTTCTTCCCTCTACCTTATCCGTTATACGATATATTCCAGATGTCCCTAAGAATGTGGACTGACATTTTCTCTGATGTGAATAACATTGTTCAAAAACAATTGTTATATAGTTATATGATGCCTTAAACGTTTCAAAGCCAAAGTAAATCTATGACAATCACAAATTTGCCATGAAAATTGTGTTCATTTCACTGCTTGTATGAAGTTGAAATCTATAAATTTGACCTGAAATAAGCAAAATATGAAATTTAGCTAAAATCCCTATCAGAAGAATATCTGATTTGATAGCAAGTGTCCAAACTGCACTGCGAAGCAACGAGTCAATGAAATAAAGTTTATGCTTGTCACTTAAAATCAACATCATTATTTCTAAATACGTCTGTAATAACTGTATTTATATTTATTTTTCTTAGTAAATGTATTATATTATGCCAGGTGTGTTGTGTAGTTTGTTATATTATTCTAACTAATTATGAAGTTGTTTAAAATGTGCCTCGGCCTCTTGGCCAAGATAAAAGCCTAGTAATGTGTGGAGATCGTGTCATTGGGATCAGAAAATGTATAAGGGGGAAACCGGACAACGAAACACATGCAATAGTTCCCCAGTGGACAACATCCAGTCTAAAGTCTATTATGTTGGACTAAGAGGCTGAAGACTATATAGTTAATTGTGCAGTTGAATCAAAATTATGCGACCGAATGACAACATGTATTAATAGTGTGGTCAGCAAACAGATCTCAGTTTGACAAGCCTGCACACCTGATCATTGCTCTACTGAAGAGTTGACTGTGAGAGCTTATTGAAGCTATACATTCGAGTCATTGACACGAAGCTGTTAGTGTGCTTGCTTACGACAACACTGGTCTGAGTTCCATCCTCAGTAATGAATGATCATCTTTTCGATCAGCACAACTCTGGGGTCGACCCAGGCACAACTCTTGGGACGTTTATATTTTGTTTTCATGACGGAATCCGTATCTCTGCTGGCTTTTTCCGGGGGAGTTTATTTTCGTGCTGACGAATAAAAATCGCTTGCCCAAGCAGTCGCCATGTTGTAAACAACCTAGGTGTTTTTTCAAACAAACCCAGAAATTTACTGCGGATCTAACACACGTTCCACGATATATCAGGCAGACATTCTGTCCTTCTATTACAAGCATTCTTGGATACCTCATGAATGTAAGAAGTCTATGAAAATATCTGAGGAGAACAAGCTTCAAAGAACTGAACTAACAACCCCACCTCGTTAACTCCCGGCCTAGAATATGTGAAGAAGTAACAACCCAACAGACAGTGCTAAAGAAGACATCACTCAGGCGGAAACGACAATTAGAAGAAGCAAAAGGTAGAACAGCCATAACACGTGCAAACTTTCTGTACAGCAAACAACACTTTACATTATGTCGGACACGAGATGCCTTTCGGAACAATATTCATGTCCACCCGCTTTGAAAGAAACTGGAAAATAGAACAAGAGAAAGAAGAAGAAAGGTGGAAGCTCTGCGATTATTTGGTTTTCAATTACAAGTAGATTCCTTGGCGCCGTTTACAATGCTTCTGCTTGACGTTCGAGGCGAATGGGTTTACAAAAAATGCCCTTGGAAACAGAAGACGGCTGAATGTCATTTTTTTAAAAACATTTGCAGAATCATTCATTCATTCATACACCCATTCATTAATTCATTCTTTCATTCAGGAGTATGTCCTTTGCAGAACTTCCCTCCGATAACAGCCGTCCGGAAAACTTCTCGGTCATGAACAAGACATCCGGCATCCGATACACCCATCCGGATATCATCTGCCACATCCTACACCCATCTTCTCTTTGGCCTTCTTCGTCCTCACTTTCCTGGCATTTACCCCTCCATGATTGTTCTCGTCAAATTGTCATGACGTTCCATGTGACCACAAATGTTCAATTTTCTTTGTTTTATCGTCTTTAGTAGTTAAACTTCTTCAATATTCAGTTCTTCTCGTATGAATTCATCTGCTCTTTGCTATATCCAAGATATTCTTAGAACCCGGCTGTAAGATGTATATTCAATGACATTTATGCGCTCTTCAGCTCCTTCAGTAAGTGTCCAGGTCACAAAGGCATATATTGCAATGGGAAAGATGCATGCTTTTAAAAAATATAATTTGTATAGTTATATCTGTCCCACTCTACAGTATATTCATTTCTTTTAGTTTCCCGAGAGCAATAGATATTCGGCTTTTAATTTCCTTTATTGTTTCGGCGTTGTTGGTAATTAATGACCCAAGATATTCGAAATTCTCCACCACCTCTAATTTTATGTCATTAACTTACATTTCTTTCTCCATATTAGTTTCTATCTGAATGCATTAATTTTGTTTTTGCTATGTTAAGATATAAGTTGTGATTTTCATTATTCTTTCGGGTTGGAGTTATTAGTTTTTATATAACATTCTGTGATGTAGATAGTAATACTGTATCATTAACGCATTGACTCTATGGCAATTCATGACCACCGATATTTAGGCCATCATATTACTCCTTGGTTATATCATCTCTGCCGGTCTCCGTGACCCAGAGGTTAGCGACTTTCTCCGTAATCCCGTATACTCTCGTGAGTAACATGACGTCGGCGAGAATCGGTAGCTGTTCTAACCGCTTCGGTAACTTACGGGGTATGTGAGCTGGTCGCTCAGAAAGCAATGGCAAACTACTGAGCGTAATCTTGCCAAGAAATCAACAATCAGCTGAATGATGCTGATGTTGACAGCGATGTCCTGTAAAGGATATGCAAACATTCATTTTTTCTATATCATCTCTGACATTTCTCATTATATTTTTGGCGAACGTGTTTGACAAATACGTATATATGTATGTCTGTCTATATGTCTGTCTGTCTATCTGTCTGTTTGTATATCTGTCTGTTTATATATCTGTCTATCTATACGTCTGTCTCTCTATCTGCATTTATTATATTTATGTGGCAATCTATGTTTCTATCGAAAAAACAACAACAACAACAACACACACACGCAAACATACGTGCTGACACACACGTATACGTAAATAAAATCACGAGTATGCTGGGCAGAGAATTTTCATTGTAGAAAACGGAACTGTTTCAACTTGTCCAAAACGGGTTACCAACTCACAACAGTACATTTGTCCCATATTCTCTAGGCTGCTGAAAACAGGGAAGCGTGTGTGTAAGTTCACGTGAAAACAAATAGGGTAACGGGGGAAATGTAGCAGCTAATTCCTAATGAAGCGGGGCAGTCACAATAATAGCAGTAAGCACCGATCGATAAATCGACGTCCTAGAAATCTGAAACGAAAATGAACAGTGTGGGGATACGGAAGAAATAATACACTTCGATTTCTCAGTTTAATTGTGTGCCATATTGTCTTGTTCATTCCCTTTGCCTGCGACGTATCTCTGCTTTTCTAAAACTGATGTGATTGGACCTTTTTAGTGATTATTTTTGTCACTGCCTCGGGGTTTCGATTTTGTAACTTATTAGATTTGTGTTCTTATTTTTTAAAGAATGAGGTGGGATTATTTTTTTAGATTGTTAAAATTAGAAATTTGAAACTTGTCAATCTGGGGCGGATTAATTTCACCTGGTATCCAATATAGTGCCAACATAGACATTCCCTATCCGCTCCCCCCCCCCCCCTTTTTTTAAAACTCACTCCCTTTAACAATCTGCACTATGAACAGAGGGCAAGTATCGGCGGCCATGTCCCGCAAGACTAGGGTTTGTGGCATGTGTGGCATTATAGGTCGACACTTCGAAGATGTCGAGTTACAGCAGAAAACCAATCGTTATTGTAATTGTAGGAGAGTCGTGATATCGCAGTGGCTAGAAGATTTGTCTTCCAACCCTGTGATCATGTGTTCGAATCTCTATTTTTAAAATTAACCTGGGCTCCCTAAAACTGGTACCAGGGAATTTCATGGGGAAAAGAGGCGGCCGGCGAGATATTGACCACATCATACGTCGAGTACTGACTCTATTATACAAATAATCAACGCCACGGCACTTAATATAAGACAATAAGAGATCGGTTTCCCCAACAGAAGTCCACTTGATGGTGGTTGTCCTTGCCATCTACGCCATAACTGTACTTGCCTGCGCTCCTCGCAATCGGTGTCATGCCGTCTCCCACTCCAAATGTCACAATTTAGAATATGCATCAAGAGTTGTCACCATGTAACATAAGCATAAATTCCTCCTTCTTCTTCCTCATTTTCCCTGTATTCCTCATTTTCCATATTAGGGCAAGGGTAATTAACAGGCTCATTCCAAGTCATCCTACCCTTAGCTTTCACATATATCTCCGCCCAATCCCCCCCCCCCCATATTATTCCTGTCTGTACCTACTTCTTTTCTGCGTGTGCTTGTAGGTCTTATTCTATTCCATTTGCTCTGTGGAATGCAATTAGAAATTTGGTATTCTGCGTTTGAAACACAGCTGATGGAATTTGGAAGAAGACCGCCTTGCGCTGGTTTTCATTGAATGGTATGAGTGCCGGTCGTTCAGAAAGCAATGGCAAACTACTTAACGTAAACTTGTCATGAAATAACAAACAGTCCAATAATGCTGATATTAACTGCGACGTCCTGTACAGGATATGCAACCAACTTTTAACTGTGGACTCCAGACAAAGGTCTCTGTCGTATAATCCTCGCAGTATATCCCTTCTGCCCATCTTCAGTGCACCAATGCTTGGTACTTTTGAAGCCATATTATAAGCTCTCGTGTATTTACACACCCCTACATGGCTTGGTCCAAAGTTCCGCCACTAGTGTCAGCCATTCTATCACACCCATCTATTTGTCTTTCTGAACTGTGGTCTCAGAGCCAGAGACAATAATTATTTTTATAAATGAGTTATCGGAGAAACATATCAATACTACAGTAGCAGCCTTTATCTCCAATCTCATGCTGGAGGTTGTTATTGAAACGAACCGTTGAGCTTGGTTAAGGCTTCACCACTCACGCTAGCCGGGAAATTCCTTTCATTGTTGTCACAATTGTATAAGTATCAACATGCCTTGACGGTCAACAGGTAGGCAGATAACCAGGACCTACGACAGTAAGACACTTTTTAAAATTAAAATAAAAACCCTATAGTGCAATAAGTGTGTGTATGTGTGTGTGTGTGTGTGTGTGTGTACGTGTGTGTGTGTGTGGGTGGGGTGGGGGTAGGGGGTCTAAATATAATTGTTTATTTCCCGATGACACACATATACACACACTCACACACACACACACACACACACACACACACACACACACACATATACACACACACACACACACATGCCAACCTATACACAATTTTTCCTCTCTACCCACCCTAATTCTGGTATTCTCGATCTTTCAACCTCTTATACTTTCTCCTGACCATTCTCGAACACAAAATGGCAATCGTCATTGTCAACGGTATTATCTTTCATATCGAAATAAAGCTATGAGTTCAGATCTGATGCTCATGGTTGCCCAGAGCATGATACTTTATTTTTAGTCTACATCTCGTGTGGTTTCTGTGTTTTGTCTCTCTACATTTTCCTCACTAAATATGTAATGTCCTATAATCACGGGAGATATATTCAACAAGACGTTAATCGGTTTGCATTATCTGTGTTTGTCAGACGGGGAATTATATCTTTCTTTTTTTTTTTGTGGAAAAAACACCAGACAATTATTTCATATTTATCATCATGTTGTATCTCTTGTATCTATGTATCTGTCCGTGCACCTTCCATCCATCCATCTATCCATCCATACATTTATCAATGTATCCACCTATTACCCGGTCTTCCTGGTGTAGGAGTTACAAAACTTTCTCCGAAATCCCTTGTACTTTCGTAGGTAACGTGACGTGCGCGAGAATCGGTAGCTCTCCGTATCGGTAGTTGAGTTGAGTTAAGAACCGACATCACTGCACTCAGGACATTCCCAGACGTGCTCAGTCCCCTTGTTCAACAGCCAGCGAAGAGTCATACTACTAATCGTTCCCACCGCTATCTGATTAAAGTTCTCCTGGTCTTCCCTCTCAGTTTTGAGATTCTTCCAGAACCCCTGCCGATCCCCCACAATCTTATTCTTTCCACATATGGGTTCTCGATCTGTTCCTCCGCCTTCCCCACCTGGTCACACAAGCGCACGACAACCTTCCCCTTGTCCATAGGCAAAATGCCACCAAGAGGTGCATTCCCTGCTAGCCAATCAGCCTGTTCATTCCCCTGTACACTCGCATGGCCAGGGCAAAATATCCATACAATTCTCACAATCTGTGACCTCTGAAGCGACGAGAGCCAGTCCACACGAAACATTCCTTTCTCCACCTTGCTAAGCATACTCTTTGAATCCGTAATGAACACAACGTGTGTTGCAGTAGTCTCCTCTAGCCACCGGAATGCCGCTGTTTCTCCCTCCACCTTTATTCTCATGCTGGAGGTCGTAGTCTCATATGCTAGGCTCTCCGTGTCGGTAATTTACGGGGTATGTGAGCCGGTCACTCAGAAAGCAATGGCAAACTACTGAGCGTAATCTTGCTAAGAAATCAACAATCAGCTGAAAGATGCTGATGTTGACAGCGATGTCCTGTAAAGGATATGGTTAAAAAAAATCCACCTATTTACGCATTTATCTATTTATCCATCCATCGATATGCCGTCCGATTTGTACATAAGTACCTACCCATCTATGATCAATTATTAAGTCATTGCAGAACGTCATTCTCATAAAAGCCCATGGAAAAGACGCTCCATCATTCATCAGCTCTCCCCTTCATGTATTTCAATGTCCACTGTGTCCTGAACTCTTAGTAAAGCGCACTACATTTGAAGAGGCTAAAAATAGCCACACACACATCAAATTTCATTTAGAGTAGCCCTAGTAGAGAGACTCTCCAAGTATTAACCTCAATAAAATATTTGACACGTATTCTATTCCATCGTTTCTTTAAGTCATTTGTTGTTGTTGTTGTTGGTGTACGTGTGCGCGCGCGCCGCATGTGTGTGTGTGTGTGTGTGTGTGTGTGTGTGTGGAAATGTGTGTGTGTGTGTGTGTGTGTTTTAGGACATGGTTTTGACAGCTGAGAAATCTGTGTTTATATGTTTTTGCGTGTATATTTCTAATTCGTTTTTATTTACAATTAAAATGTTCTTTCGCTCTTTGTGCTCTGTTCTTGAAGATGATCACTAGGACCGACACGTCATGATTCATTGTGTTGTTGATTAGCTTAAATATCACATATGTGTTTAACATTATTATTATTATTATTATTATTATTATTATTATTATTATTATTTCGATTAATGTCCATACTATGATTTATGTTTCTGCTTAGCTGAACTGAGTTCATGGTAAGGCATGCAACTTGAGTTTGTTATCTCTCTCTCTCTCTCTCTCTCTCTCTCTCTCTCTCTCTCTCTCTCTCTCTCTCTCTCTCTCTCTCTCTCTCTCTCTCACTCACTCGCTCGCTCTTTCTCTCTTTCCTTTTCCCATCTCTCTCCTCTCTCTCTCTCTCTCTCTCTCTCTCTCTCTCTCTCTCTCTCTCTCTCTCTCGCACACACACACACACACAATCTCACGCATGGTCTTCACATATCTATGTGTTACATTTTACTGTCATGTCATACCGGAGTAGTTATTTCTCTCATTAGTGATATTGTCAGTTATTATTCTGTTTGAAACAAAGCAGTTGTCGATGAACCCTTAATGCCACTGAAATAGCTTGGGAAAAAGACACTCAAGTATTTATGGGCACTTGCAGAGAGGAAAGATGTAGAGATTAGAGGGCTCACTAGTTTAATCTCTTCTTCCTTTTCTTCTATGAATGCCAATCAATACGAGTGACGATCAATGTCTGTGTATTTATTTCTGAAGCAGTTCAATCAATCATTCAGGTGCCGTCCTCACAATGAAGGTTGGCTGCAATGGATCTCCAACACTGTCTGTCTCTCGCCTTGATTGTACATTCTGTCAGACTGCTATTCGTCCATCTCTTGATGTTATCTTCCCACGTGTATCGTTGTCTACCTCTTGCTCGCTTACCCTACTGTATGGTTTTTATAAGAGTGTTGCGTCTTTTAACGTAGGAAAAATATTTCACTTGTCTCTTTTTTATTTCTTTCATCAACACTTTTTTCATTCCTAATTCAGCAATTAAGATTGCTTTTAACGATCATCACTGGACATTTACTCCCAAAGCATGAACTTGTAATAGAGTGGTGTTTGAGAGCGTCCATTAAAAGTTAATGGTCTGTGTCCAATGACTAGTTCGTGTGTCACACCCCTCCACCAGGATTCATGCCTTCTATTACAATTCTTACTAAATCAATGCGACAGTTGATTTTGCCAATGCATTTTAGGCTCCAAGACATGTCGTTGACAATTATTAGCCATAGTTTCCACGTTATATTAGAATGTCAATACGTATTTGTTTCTTATTGCATGTTATTTTAGAATATCAGTACTTATTGTCTTATTGATGCGTGTTAGCTTAGAATGTCAATACTTATTGTCTTTTTTGTGCGCGTTACTTTAGAATATCAGTACTTATTGTCTTCTTGATGCACGTTATGTATATATAGACCATATATATGGTCTGTAAGGTGTGGAATGCGCCTGGCCCTGCAGCCAGCAGGGTTAGGATCGGCTAGCCTCTCCCAGGAGGGGTGAAGAGCGAAAATTAGTAGCCTGCCGATGACCCGCAGACTACACAAGTCAACCCCCACCTCCACGTGGTGCAGACCGGGCAACCATGACCGCGAGGTCATGGGCTAACGGGGCTATGGCTCGCCATAGGGGATGGACTCCCTGTGGTCAGATTAGTGTCCTAAACCTGCGACTGGCCTAGCAAGCCGGCAGGGGATCTTCATACTGCTCGTAGAAAAACTAAGAAGTATAAACGGACTGACCCAAACGGCTATCGACCCGGCAATGTTAATGGACTACGAGATAGATCAGCGATTCAAAAAATAGGCACAATGAACGTCTGTGGTTTCAATAGTAAAGAAGAAGAGCTTATAGAAACAATGGAGAAGAGGAATATTGGTCTGATGGGAATAGCGGACACCAGAACAAAAGGGAAAGGATGCAAGGAGCTCCACCGCAGTTACACGTTTGTTTACTCTGGAGTAGAACAGCAAGAAAGGGCAAGACACGGTTTGGGAATAGTCATCGAACCACGGCTAGCAAGAGGAATACTAGAAATAAAATATATATCAGAAAGAATCATAACAGTGAGAATAAAAGAACAAACAATCACAACATATGTACAGATATACGCACCATGTAATGCCAACAATAATGAGCAAGAATGCGAGGACTTCTACGAAGACATACATGATGTGCTAAATAAAATAGATAAGCAGGACAACATCATAGTTATGGGAGACTTCAATGCAAGACTAGGACATAACAGAGTGGGCATAGAAAAACACCTGGGAGCATTTGGAGATCAGCCAAATGAAAGGAATGATAACGGAAGTAGACTGATAGAGCTTTGCAGCCAACACGACCTCTATATAACAAACACATTCTATAAACACAAAGATTCGCAAGTATACACCTGGTATAAATGGAACAATCTAGATACTAAAAGCCAAATTGATTTTATATTAACAAGAAATAACAGAAAGAGAAATATATTAGATGCAAGGGCAGTGCCCAATTTCAGTATAAACACAGATCATAAAGCAGTCGTTGCCACAATAAGAACCATTAGAAGAAGAAAACAAAGAGCAGGAAAATACATGCCATGCGAATCAGTAAACTTAAAAAATCTTAAAGACGAGGCAGTAAGGGAAAATTATGAGAAAGAACTAACTGAACTCTTTGTAAAATTACCTACGGAAAGAAAAACAGTGGAAGAAGAATGGGGGATGTTCAAATCAAGCATTTTAAATACTGCAAAAATAACATGCGGAACCACGAAAAAACGCAAAACGCGGATAAAGAAAATAACAAGTTGGTGGAACGCAGAAGTAAAGAAAGCGGTAAAAGAAAAAAAAGGAAAAATATAAAAAGTGGTTGAAGAGCAAACAGGAATGTGGTTACAGAGAATACAGAATAGCGAGAAGACATGTGAGTAGAATAGTAAAGAGGGAAAAACAAAAAGACTGGGAAGAGTATGGAGAAACCCTAAATAAAAACTACAAGGAGGCAACCAGAAACTTCTACAAAAAGATAAGTGCAATGCGAACCAGAGGAGAACCCTTTGACCCAACTGAAATAATTAACAGCGAAAATGGAGAACGAATAAGTGAACAAAAACAGATCCTAATAAGATGGAAGCAGTATTTCGAACAACTTCTCAACATCCCATCAGATGTCACAGGAATTCAAGAGACCTACACAGATGTCACCGAGGAACTAGAACCAGACATACTAAAAGAAGAAATTATAGAAGCCATCAGATTTGCCCCATTAAACAAATCACCAGGACAGGATGAAATACCAAATGAACTAATTAAAGCAGCAAGGGAAGTAGGAACAGCTTGGCTACATAGACTATTCAACCATGTTTGGGTAGAACAACAGACACCACGAGACTCGGGAAACGCCATAATTATCCCAATTTGGAAAAACAAAGGCAGCAAAAGAGATTGCACACAATACAGAGGCATTTCACTGTTGAGTCATACTGGGAAAATATTTTGCAAAATTCTTGAAAAAAGATTACGAACTACTTTAGAACCCCAGCTAAGCGAAACGCAGGTTGGATTTAGGAAAAACAAAGGCTGCACAGACGCCATTTTTGCTCTTAGACAACTTATAGAAAAATCAATTGAATTCAATGAAACACTCTACTTAGCCTTTGTCGACCAAGAAAAGGCATTTGATAGGGTAGATAGAAACAAGCTGTGGGAAATCCTTAAACAATATGGAGTGAGTAAACATCTAACAAACCTATGTAGAAGTTTATACAACAACAGTGAATGCATAGTGAGAGCAACTGGAGAACACTCAGAACCCTTCACCATAAGATCTGGAGTACGACAAGGTTGTGTCCTGTCCCCTCTCTTGTTCATAACATATATAGACAACATATGTAAAGAAACCAGCTAAGCAGAGACAGCAAGAATACCGCATGACGAGAACACAGAAGAAGAACCATCTGCAAATCTAACCATTAGAGAACTCCTGTTTGCGGAAGACCAAGCACTAATAGCAAAATCAGAAGCTGAATTACAAGACCATATGAACAGTCTAAACGAAATGTGTAGGGAACATAACATGAAAATTAGCACAAGCAAAACAGAGGTAATGACTATAACTAAAGAAGAACAAACAGCAACAATTCACCTAAACGAACATCCCTTGAAACAAGTAAAGAGCTTCAAGTACCTAGGAAGTATAATATCATCAAATGGCAGATCAGAAGACGAGATCGAAAATAGGTGCAATAAGGCAAATCAACTCATTGGACAAATGGCACCAATACTAAAGAACAAACATGTATCAATAACTACTAAGAAAGCACTTTACAACACAATCTTCCTTCCAACTCTGTGCTACCAATGCCAAACCTGGACAATGACAGAAAAAGAGAAAAGAAAAATCACAACAACAGAAATGAGGTTCCTGAGAAGAATACTCAACGTATCAAGAAGAGATAAGATCAGAAATGAAGAAATCAGGACTAAAGTGGGGGTTAAAGCTGCTCTAGATTTTATTAGAAAGCAGCAGGTCAAATGGTTTGGCCATGCAAGTAGGCTACCAGTCAACAGCATGCCACAACAAGCAATGATGTACAGACCAGATGGAAACAGAGGAAGAGGCCGACCACGTAAACGTTGGACGGAGGGAATAACAGAATCCATGGGAATGTCGATATACGAAGCCCATAACCGGGCACTCTCACGAAGTTTATACTCCACCTCGACACCGCAAGGTACAAGAGGAACATGATGAGATGATATATATATATATATATATATATATATATATATATATATATATATATATATATATATATATATATATATATATATATATATATAGTTAGTTAGTTGGCTAGTCGGCAGATCATCCTCGTTGCACATCGAACCATTCAGTCCATAAGTCCTCGGATCCCCTCCTCAGCAAATCCCGCAGCGTGTAGCGGCTAACGACACCAGTTTTGTGTTGGTTTATAAATTTTCTTTGGCTTCCTGCGTAGAGTTCTTGTTTGGTCACCCCTCTTTTAATTTGTAGTTCTCGCAGTCTGGCCATGGTTGTAGATTCACAGTCTTCACTTGGTTCACGCAAAAGTCTTACTTCTCGTAGAGCATTCAGAATGTTAGCCCTGGTCCATGGCGAGTCCGCCCTCCACCGTAGCTTCACCTACGAGCTTGTCAGCCCGCTCATTTCCTTGTACTCCCGCATGCCCTGGCACGAAGATGAAACTAATCTTTGCCAGCCGAGACCGCTCCAGAGACAGCAACCACTCTCTTCGGATCCACCCCTCCTCTATCCTCTTGATCATGCTCATTGAGTCGCTAAGGAAACAAGCCCTAGTGAATGTCTGTGTCTCGAGCCATGTTATTGCTTTACTTACTGCCATGACTTCCATAGTCAGGCTACTTGTGGTCTCAGTGAAAGCACCAGAGTTCTCCTTCACAATTCTCCCTCCGGCCCGAGCCGTAAAGGCCCATGAGCTTCTCACATGTCGGACGACCGACCCATCTGTGTAGATGACAGCATCACCGTCTAGCGAATTCTCGAAAATCAACGCTTGTACTTCAGCTTCCACAGCCGCCGGATTTTCGTGTCTACATTTTCTATCTAGTTGGATGCAAACTGTAAAGGATGTGCAGAAATCTGCTGGCACTTGTATCCACTCCTCGCCAGGTTCTAAGTCCTCAAGTGAACACACCTGTTGAAGAATGTCTTCGGCTTGACCCATCCACGACCGTCCTCTTTTTAACCTGCTGCCCTTCACCTTCATAATTTCACTATGCAGAGGATGTTGTGTGTTTGCGTTAACTTTGAGGAAGGCACGTGCTCTGCAAACTTGTATTCTCTCTTCAATGGTTAGAAAATCAAGAAGGTAGCGCATCGCCCTGCATGCTGTATCTCTTGTACATCCAAGAATAATGCGCATAGCTTCATTCTGTATCCTTTCCATCCTTTCTATCTGCTTACGGCTGAGAGTCAGGATTGCCATCGCGTACCTAAAAACATACATGACCAGCCCCTCGTACAGAAGACATAGATGGCGCTGCTCACGGTTTGCTGCTGCCATCGCAGCCACGCCCCGCTTAGCCTTTGTTATCACCTGGTCTATGTGCTCATTATAAGCAAGGCTTCGATCAAACCGTATCCCCAGGTAATTCACTGTCTGCGTTCTTTCCACCTACTCTGAACACAGCTTTAAGTTGGTGTTGGAGTGTTGATAATATGATTATTCAACGAGAACCAAGTCACTGTTGCCTTTGTTGGGTTGACCATTGCCCCAGCTTCAACACACCAAGTACTTATGCGATTGAGTTCGGTTTGTAGTTCCACAGCAACCTGGTCTCTATCCTTACCCTGACGATACACTAAAACATCATCGACATATGACAATGTCCTACCAGGTCCAGTGTTCTGCTCACTGATGATTCTCACTGTGTAGGCGTTGAACAGTACAGGAGATAATGGTGATCCCTGTGGTAAGCCAGGATATATTGTTGGTTCCGAAGTCCAACTGCCACATCTAAAAACTACTTTCGGTAGAAAGAGGGCTGCAGCGATCCAACTAAGGAGGAATTGACTTATTTTGAGTTCAAGAAGCTGAAGCATTAAAATATCCAATGGTACTCTGTTGTACGCGTCCTCAAGATCGATCGCTGCAGCAAAGGTTTCAATGCCTGAGTGGAACCCTTCATAGACATCATGGGCAAAAACTGCTCCATTCGTCCATTTTCTCTTTTTGGACGGTACCCACCCAGGGTTGGTGGGAAAATACCTTGCCTCTCTAGCTCATATATATAAATATTCATGTTCCTATATTGAAAGGAATACTCGCACCCCAGTGTGTTAAGAATGAACATTCGCCCCCTGTGGTTTATGAATGAACATTTGCCCCTATAGTTTAATACTGGACTGTTCTCCAGTATTATGTAATAATGGACTGTTCTTCAGTGTTATTTAATAATGGACTGTTTTCCAGTGTTATTTAATAAAGGACTTTTCTCCAGTGATATTTAAGAATATGAACCTTTTCCGATGTTTGGTCAATAAAATTTCACTTCGTTTAATTTAACCATGGACTTTCACTTCGTGTACGTTAAACTATGAACTTTCCCTGTGGGATCTAGAAATCCTTTAGCATCTCAATGGAGCTTGGAAGATGTTGATTTAATTCCTTCATCAAGGCAACATCTAGGCCGTTAATTAATTAATTAAATATAATTGCCATATCTTTTATTGATATGTTATTGTCCTTTTTTATTGTGTTTGTGTTTTATTATGCCATGTCACATGAGCATAGACACACTTTCCCTTTCCCCCATGTTATCCTAATATAATGTTATCTGTTGTATTTAAGAGTTGTAAATATTTGTTATTTTGTATTTTAATCTTTTCATGTGTGTTCTCATTGATAATATTTGTCAAGGGACAACATTACGATAGAGCTGAGTGTGTGTTGGACAATCACACGGATCCTCGGTTTACAAAGAGTGAGTGCTATCCTCTTAAAGGTTCGGTAAATTTCCAGTGCGCTATTGGCCTCTGTTAGGAAACATCACTTTATAATTAGTCTATACTACTAGAAAGTCTTACTGAGCTATTTCAAGTTTCTTATACAGTTGGCTATTAGGACCAGGGGATTCATTTCCCTATATCTTTAGTAATTACCCCACAACATAGCTCTTCACACACCAAGGGCAGTGTCTGCTATTTTAAATTTGTGAAATGTTTCTGTGGGAGGGGAATGTAGATTGATATTTTTTTCGTGTCTTGTACATATACTCGTAGTGAGCATTGTCGAAGACCTTAAAATATGGTGAAGGATAGGTCCCAACTATGGACTGTCTCCTGCCTGGATTAGTTAGTTTGTATATCGTTACTGCTTCTCTCAAATCATAATGTTGGAATTTAACATTAAAATACATAACACGCATACAGAAAGCATAATCTTATATTTAATCAAAAGAATTTCGTATGTGCTGTTCTGAATCACAACCTGGTTACATTCTAATATTTCTAGGCGTAAATGTTAAGTTCTAATATCAGGCTCGCACATTGGTTTCTCAGTTTGGAGAGGATAAAGAGAGCCCTGCAGCACATTCCTTTGAGAGATGTTACTCTAGTACCGTATCGGGAGAAACGTCTCTACACTAAAACATGCAATCCATTTCCAAGGTACTTAAAAGTCTTAAAGTCTTAAAAGTCGAGAGGATCGACTTCATTGCCACGAGTTTTATCCCATATGGCTCAGTATCTTTCGGCAGGATGACCTGCCGAAAGCATCGCACAAAGCACGAACTCCGTAGCTCCGGAGTCTCCGAAAACAATGAACCGAAATATGTCATTTTCAAGGTACTAATAATCTGAACTCCAATCCATTGGACCTCAGTGTTACTATTCAGTTTTTAACCTTTTTTTTTACTGTAGGATTATCAAGAACCCACCAATAGACAGTGTAGAGCGCGCCTTCTCTAACAATGGTTCTAGTTCTCTCATTTCAGATGTAGCTACAGTATCTGCGGAGTGTTTGATATCAGAAAGAGGGAAACATCAACATATTCCACCTCCGAAAATTCAGAGATGATATAACCAAGGAGTAGTATGATGCCCTAAATATCGGTGGTCACCAAATACCAGAGATTCGATATCCTGATGATACAGTATTACTATCCACATCACAGAATGGTTTAGAAATTCTAATAACCTTAACCCAAAAGAATAGTCAACATCACAACTTATATCTTAGTATAGCAAAAACAAAGATAATACATACAGATAACACTAATATTTAGAAAGAAATATATATTAATGACGAAAAAATAGAGGTGGTGGAAAATTTTGATTATCATGGGTCATTGATTATCAACAATGGTGACACAATGAAGGAAATTAAAAGACGAATATCTATTGCGATTCAGTAACTAAAACAAATGCATAAGTTCCGGAGAGGGACAGATAGAACTACAAAAATTAGATTTTTAAGGGCATGCTTCTTGTGAGCCTGGACACTTACCAAACAAGCTGAACAGCGCATAAATGCCTTTGAAGATAAATGCTATAGACTGGTTATAAGAATATCTTATATACAGAAAAGAACAAATGAATTCATACGACAAGAACTTTAATATTGAAGAAAACTAAAATATTTTGGTCACTTGAAATGTCAAGAAAGTTTGGAAAAACAATCGTACAGGGAGGGGTATATGCCCGGGAAGAGAAAAAGAAAAAAGCCAAAGAGAAGATGGGTGCAGGATGTGGCAGGATTGGTGTCTCGGACGCTGGACATCTGGTTTATGACCAAGAAGTTTACCGGAATAATGTTATGGAAGCCAGGTTTTGCAAAGGACATGCTGAAAAGCTTAGATACATATATATATATATATATATATATATATATATATATATATATATATATATATATGTATATATATATATATATATATATATATATATATATAATTTTAAAAATGCATGTACATATTCAATTTGTAATCCTCTCAAAACGTTTTTGAAACACAGTTGTGAGTGTTTTGGAAGCGAAACACAGACACGCAAGCAGGCAGCCAGAACGACAAACCGACATACACACAGACAAGGAGGTAAGCATACATCCATACCTAACTACCAACACACACAAATACATACGAGCAATTACACACACAGGCGCACAAACATTCATACATACAGACGACCTGACAAACATACAATTCCCGCCAGACAAATGGTAGATTTCTACATCCGCTGCCTCATATCCTACCTTATGGTGCTTGTTATTACAACAAAACACCCTCTGCCCTTTCCCGAGACATAAAAGAAGCAACTGGCACATTGATTTCTCCTTGACGTCTGGCCGGTCAAGTCAGAATAATAAATCAACACAGATCGCTGGTGTTGTGATGTTGCTGTGGCCATCAGTATTAGGCAAGTCGCTATTATACTTCTAGGAAAATCTATAATCCTCACGCGTTTTATTGAAGCATTAATGAACGATCGATCCATTGCATGATTTGCCCAGTGTAGGGGGATCTGTGGTGTGTTTTACATTCTTGAATACAGCTTGTTTGTGTCTGATACACATATTCATTGTAGTAAATGCAATTTTTTTTTTTAAAGTTGCGCTTTTTACATTCGCGGTGCATACATCATCGTCGTCATCATCCGCAATAGTTCCTTTTGTTGTTAGTCTGTCGATGTTTACTTGTCTGGGCCTATTCAGCCTACTTTTTCGATTACCAACTTCCTGTAGAATTTTCAACTTAAGTAATCTGCAAACAGGAATCCTAAGTTTTTTCCCACCCTTATGTGAAAAATGCTGACGATACAGTGTTGCTAGAAGAATGTGAACAAGAGTTACAAAACACTGGTGGAATAAGTGAACAGGCATTGTGCATAATGTGGCTTAGATATTAACATTCAAAAAACGAAAACTATGATGATTAGCAGTGGAAAGGAGTGGTCATCAATGAACATCACAGTAAAGGGGCAGATACTGGTACAAGTAACAAGTAGTTACTCCTGTCTTAGACATGTAATAATAGATATAGGCAGAAGTGAAATGGCAGAATCAAAAGGAGACTGGGAATGGCTACAGATGCTCTCAACAGCATGATATCACTATTAACATCTAGATTAACAAGGAATTAAAATGATAATGTCAAATAGTATGTAATTCAACAATATGTAGTATGTATTCTTCTATATGGCGCTGAAGACTGGACAATGAACACGCAATTCAAAAGTCGAACAGAGGCCCTAGAGATGTGGATATACAGAAGAATAATGTCATATTTTATGGAAACAAAAACAATCAAATACAGAAGTTCTAGAAAAACTGGGAATAAAAAGAGAGTTGATTAAAGAAATAAAATACAGGTAAGTGAAATATTTCGGCACGTTAAAAGACATAACACTCTTATAAAAACCATACTGGAGGGCAAGGTTGAAGGCAAGCGAGCAAGAGCTAGACAATAATACTCGTGGTAAGATAACATCAAGAGATGGACGAACAGCAATGTACAGTCAGGGTGAGAGACAGACAGTGTTGGAAATCTATTGCAGCCAACCTTCATTGTAAAGACGCAAATTAACTGGTGTGAAAAAGGCGTCCGATCCAATACCACAGGATGACAGAGGAGTATAACATCCTAGGGTTCCGTGTTCTTGTAAAGTTCACAGCTGTGATTCAATCCTCTAGTCACTGGTACTCCATTTGAACGTGGCATGTTATCTCAAACCAGAAATGTGTCGCTTAATACTAAATATACTTACTACTATACTCCATGATCTGCTGTAGCATGATGGCAAGCACGCTTGACTGTCGGTCCGATATTAATGGGTTCAACTTAGCGTTCAGACGGATTTTTACAAATGACCTGGGATCCTAGGCCTTTTTAAATTAGTTGCATGTCCTTCACAGGACGTAGCAGTCAACCCCAGCATTTTGGCTGTTCGTGATTCCTGGGCATGTTTTTACGTTCAGTAGTTTGCCATTTGCATCTTTCCCATTGCAACATACGCCTGTGAGACTTGGACACTTACTAAATAAGATGAACAGCGCATAAATGCCTTTGAATACAAATGTTATAGACGAGTTCTAAGAATATCTTGCGTAAGAAAAGAACAAATGAATCCATACTTCAGAAGCTAATTATTGAAGAAGGTTGGCTATTAAAGACGATAAAACAGAGAAAATTGAAATATTTTGGTCACTTGAAACGTCATGAAATTTGGAGAGAACAATGATGGAGGGGTATATGCCTGGGAAGAGAGGAAGAGGAAGGTCAAAGAGAAAATGGGTGCAGGATGTGGTGGATGATCTCCAGATGGGTGTATCGGACGGGGGACATCTTGCTTATGATCGAGAGGTTTTCCGGAAGGTTGTTATGGGAGCGAGGTTCTGCAAAGGACATGCTACTGAATGAATGAGTTTGCCATTGCTTTCTGAACGACCGGCACCTACACCTTTTTTTCGAAAAAAACAACAAAAAACAAGCACCCCTGTGTTTCGAACCCGGGTATACGGTATTAGAGTCGCATCCGTAAATTCTTCGCCACGGAGTCCGGTATCCTAGGTCTACACAGCCTAAAATAGATTTGTACAAATGACCTGGGATCCTAGGTCATTTTTATTGTTGTTATTGTTCACATATCCTTTACAGGACATCGCTGTCAACATCAGCATCTTTCAGCTGATTGTTGATTTCCTGGCAAGATTACGCTCAGTAGTTTGCCATTGCTTTCTGAGCGAACAGCTCACATACCACGTAAGTTACCGACGTGGAGTGAACCGCTACCAATTCTCGCGCACGTCACGTTACTCACGAGAGTATACAGGATTACGGAGAAAGTTGTGTAACACCTAGACCAGGAGATCGGCGATTCTAGGTCTACCCTGCCTAAAATATATACCAAGAAATGTCTTGGGCCGATATAAACATATGTGGCTAGCGACATATGCAAAATACGCCTCAAAAAATCTCTTTTGTTAATTTACTGAATTACTTTCTATAAACCGTATTCTACAGTCATAAAAGTAATTTGAAAGGCAAGCAATGTCAGGTTACACGCCGATATCGTATTTGTTAACAACCTGAACACGTACACAACGCTATGTGGCTAAAGGGTTACTAACGCAACTCATAACCCCACATACCGCGTTCGAAAAACAGCTGCGGGGATTTCGGCAACAGACTGCCTGGAGTTGGTTTTCATTTAATGGTATGAGTGTCGATCGTTCAGAAATCAATGGCAGATAAGTGAACGTAAAGTTGCCAAGCAATCACAAAGTGCAAAAAATGCTGGCTTTGACAGCGACGTTCTGTAAAGGATAGGCATCTAACTAAACAATCGTATTTAACACATATTTATAAGTCCAGGGGTGACAGAACATATGATGCCGTGCATTTACATCAAGCTGGCCGTCGAAATGTCCCTTACAGATAATTCCCGAGGAACAATTTTACAAGATAGGAGAATGCTGATAGGGAATTATTCCCCAACTACTAGGGATGGAACCGCATAGCTATGAGCTGTTGGGCTAGAGCTCGCATGGCCAGTTTACTACCGCTCTTTACACATCGCCGACTGGTATATAAATATATACATATAATTAATGACGTGTTAGCGAATACATACATATTTGATTAGTTGATCGATCGCAGACTAATCTGATTTAGGCACATTTGTTATACCTCATTATCATTCCTGATTCGTTTCTAGATTCGCTTGATCAAATTACTGAGATCTGTGTATTCGTGGACTAAATCTGGAATGTGCCGTACAGACTCTTTTGATAACTTGCAAATAACAGCCATCATCATAAACATAACGGGGGGGGGGGTGGTGGTGTCATACTTAACGGTCAGGAAGATGGAATTTCGTGGCGATGTGATGTGGGCTTGGGCTATTGCTGCTGTTGCTTCATATTATTATTTCTTCCTCTTCCTCCTCTTTCGTCTCCATCTCCTCTGTTTCCTTATTTTCCACTTTATCGTCCTCGTCCTCTGTTTAATTCTCGTCCGGATCTTCATCTCCTCTTTCACCTGATTCTTCTTTTTTTTCTTCTTTAGTTTCTCCCTCTTCTGCTGTCGCTGTTTCTTCTGTTTTCTCTCTAATTTGTCTTTCACCGTTATGTTGAAAAGAGACATTTGGTGAGAACTTGTGTTAGCTTCTTAAACAGTGATATTAGTATCTTGCCGTATGCTAGCATTCCTTGAAAACAAAATATGATCCCATAATGCCGTGAAGAAATAAATACATTTATTTATATATACTGGCTCTTATCACCCTTTCTCGGAGCTCGTAATGGAAATAAACAATAGTAAAACTGTAACATCCTATGCACGTCGTAAGAAGGGTTCGTGTGGGGCTGGCTATCCCATCTTTTAGAAACCCTTAGCTGGATAATCCAACCAAAGAAAGAAGTATCGAAAAAAGAATGTTGGTTGATGCCGAGCTAATATTGCAGTCAGAATATAACACAACATGTGACAATTAAGCTAGGAGAAAGGGAAAATACACACAGAAACGGGAACACGTTTTGATCAGTCTTTATCAACGAACAAGAAAAAGAAAGCAATAGACAAGAATACATAACTCTGTTTATGAGTTTATAACATTACTTGTGAGATCCTGAGGTAAGTTTTTTTTTTTTTTTTTAATGTTCTTTTTTTTTTCTTGTTTTTATTCTTTAATTTTGCGACCTACCAAATACTCAGACAGCAGTGGACACCACACCCGCTCAGACAGATCCCTCCCCCTGTTATACATTCAACTGATAGTTATACCAGCTGCAAAGAAATTATTTCTTCATTGGTATTAAGGCATGTTTGAAAGAAAATATCGCATAGGTGACTGTTTCACGACGTTACTTTAAGTAAACAAAAAAAGAAAACCCAAGGAGCATGGTTTGTTTAGTTTATCTATACACCTGAGCTTCAATCTTTCTCACTTCCATCTCAAGTCTCAGGTTCTGTAGACATCACGAAGACCGCTTCCCTATGTTGTGTACGTGTTCTGGGGTTTACAAGTAACCGCCATTTTCGGTCATGAATTATTTATTCGCCAGGAAGTAAGGAGAGACTTGATATTGTCTGCCCTTGGGCGTCACTGTAAATGTCACTGATCATATTCATTCTCGAAGCTTGGCCAGTCATTGTCACCAGTAGTCGACATACAGGGTGTCCGAAGATTACCCATTTCTAGCTTAGAACTTGGGCATAGTCCGTAGAAGTTCTACTATTACTAGTAGCTAATACTACCAGGGAATTCACCTAACTGATTTTATGCGCGGGTTAGCTTTCCCTACTGCCAATGCCTTTCGCCATTAGGCGAACTCACTTCGACTTTCAATTTGTGTCCCCAAGTCAAGGAGTTAAAGTTAGTTGCATATCTTTTACAATACGTCACAGTCAAACCCCAGAACTTTCTGTTCGTGATTTCTTGGAAAGTTTACGTTCAGTAATTTGCTATTGCTTTCTGAATGACTAGCACTGATACCGTTTTATAAATACCAACGCAAAGTGGTCTGCTGCCAAATCGCCCGCAGCTGTAATTCGAACGCGGTATGCAGGATTACGAACTGCGTCCGTAACCCCTTCGCCACAGAGCCGGCAAAGTCAAGGAAAAGTCAATATTTAAGTCAAGGAGGAGAAGTCAATATTTGAGTCAAGTAGGAGAAATCAGTATGTAAGTCAAGGAGAAGTCAATTTTTAAGTCAAGGAGGAGAAGTCAATATTTAAGTCAAAGAGGAGAATTCAATATTTAAGTCAAGGGGGAGAAGTCAATATTTAAGTCAAGGACGAGAAGTCAATATTTAAGTCAAGGAGGAGAAGTCAATATTTGAGTCAAGTAGGAGAAGTCAGTATGTAAGTCAAGGAGGAGAAGTCAATATTTAAGTCAAAGAGGAGAAGTCAGTATGTAAGTCAAGGAGGAGAAGTCAATATGTAAGTAAAAGAGGAGAAGTCAATAGTTCAGTCCAACTAACCGGCGTGTGGAACGAACCTTCTACCACGGTCACTAGAGACAGTTTAAACACAAGCTCGTTAAAGCTTCCGGCCACGTCGACTTACATGGTGTGCATATTAAACATGAACAATAAGTAGATAAGCTGGGAAACATCTCATGGCAACCGATATGTGGTTTCTGTGGAAAATAAAATAGTAGTATGGACAGTCCCAAAAAAAAAAAACGAATCAGGAAGTCATCATCATCATCATCAAGTGCCCTGTCAGCTGGCGTAGGCGTTCATGGCTCTCCACAGATCTCGGTCTTTGGTATTCTGGATCAACTCTGCCGCTGGTATTCCTCTATGCCACTGTCTCAATCCATCCAGCATCACTTCTCTTGGTCTGCCTCTGCCTCTCTTCCCCTCAATCTTTCCAGTTGTCACGATGTTCTTCAATGCCTCTCTTCTCATCACATGACCGAAGAAAGATGTTTGTCTCGTTCTTATTGTTGTATATAATGTTCTAGTTTCATTAGCCTGTTTCAGGCAGTCGTTGTTAGCCACTTTGGCAGTCCAAGGAATTCGCAACATTCATCTCAGGAACCACATATATGTTACTTCTAATTTCTTCTTAATTTGTTCATTTACATTCCAAGATTCACTGCCATACAGCAAAACTGGTTCTACATAGCATTTCAGCACTCTCTTTCTTACATTCAGTGATAGTGACTTATTGCATGATATTCTTCATTTTCTGAAATGCGTCTTTTGCTTGTCCTTTTCTGCTCTTAATCTCTCTGTTGTACATCTTCCATCTGATGTTATAAATGCCCCTAGGTATCTAAAATTATACACTTAGTTAAGAATTTTTCCTTCTATTTCTATGTCACATTTTGGTGTCACCATTTTCTTTGATATCACCATTGTTACTGTTTTCTTGATATTCAAGGAGAGTCCTTTCCTTGCATTCTCTGTTACTAATAACATGCATACAATTGGGTGGAACTGCGGTAAAGCTAAGAAAATGTAAACAATATAAAATCACACAAAGTAGTGCAGCTTTACATAACAGAATTACGACACATACAGAACGTTGCGGCGATTAGCCTTCATCAGCAAACAAACAAACACATTCACAAACACAACATATAGTCGAGGAGATCTCCTGTGACTAATCGTTATATGTGACTATCTGGCGTCACCTTTTGATGTAGTCACAGCAGATCTCCTTGACTGCCTTATCGCTATTCCGCTGCTTAGATGAAGGAATGAACGGTAAGTCAATTTCACGGCTCAAATGATCAACATAAAATAATTGTAAATAAACTGGAGCCGGAACGGGCAATGAATGATAAGGTAATTCTCTTACTGAAGATCGGAAATCATCGGTGCTTTATTCTCACAGCTGACACAAGTTACAGTCACAATGTCGATATCTTCTCTAAAGGGCCTGTGATGCCAGGCCGGCAATAGAATTAAACATACTAACCCTATTTCCTTTTCAGCCCTTAATCACCTTCATTCTTCCCTTCGTCTGTCCATCATTTGTGACGCTGTTCGATCAATCTGTCTAGGTTTAGCGGCTTTTCAGTCGACGGCGACATTCTGTAACATCATCGTTGCTTCATCCCTTTTCCTGTCCGTGTCATCCATCCACTGATCTTCTGTCAAGCCACTGTTAGCCACCACTTCATCCTTGTAATAATCGCTTTGCCAGTTCGAATGTTGAAACACAGCCTGTCCTTGCAAACTCAAATTCAAAAGACTCCTTTGTTGTCTACTGACGTCAGAGTGACGATTCTCTGTTGACTACTTGTATCCTAGATTCTGTAAGCTTTTGGGTTTTAGGATTCTCTACCTATTTTTAGTGACGTCAATAGCGGGTACCTGCCTTATGGCATTATGCCCCCCTCAACCTTTTTTGGCCCATGCCCCCCTTCACCATATGTTCAGTATGTCATTCCCCCCTTTCGTATTTCCTCCCTATAAATCCCCCCCCCCTTTTTTTTTGGCCCCTACACAGTATGTGTAAACATGGAAGCTAAATTTAAAAACACATACTAGAACAAGTCTAGACGTCTACATAAAACGTGATTTGTGGATCTACTTACGTTATAAAACTAATTTCAGAAGGACGAGAAGTACAGAGCCATTAAGTATGGAGGAAAAAATCAATATCAAGTAATCGATTCTTGTATTAACGCGATCGTGAAATAATCTTAATTCTCCCCTGGAAACAGTCAAATTCCCCCCTAGGGCGGAATTCCCCACCGGTTTAGAACTACTGTCCTAGACTATATGTTGTGTTTGTGAATGTGTTTGTTTGTTTGCTGATGAATACTAATCGCCGCAACGTGCTGTATGTGTTGTAATTCTCTCTGTTACTACAGTGTCCAACAATTGTTGTAGGTCTGTTGAATTATCTACCACCAATACTGTGTCATCTGCATAGCGTATATTATTTATATTATAACCTCCAACTAGTATTCATAGAAATCTATTTGTTCTCTCTCATTATTATTTCGCTGTATAGGTAGAAAAGATCTTGTGACAAGACACTCCCATGTCATACTCCTAGCTTTATCTGTTCGTGACTACCCTCTTTATTTACCATTTTAATTGCTGCTATTTGGTTCCAGTAAATAGTCTTTATTATTCTTAAATCTTTCCCATCAATTTTGATATCTTCCAACGTTTTAATCAGTTCATCATGTTTTACTTTATCAAATGCCTTAGTATATTCTATGAAGCACAAATATATGTCTCTCTGTTTCTCTATTGACCTTTATATTGGTGTCTGTAATGCATATATTGCATTGTTTGTGCCCTTTCCCTCCACAAATCCATACTGTTCTTCGCTAATTTCCTTTTTTTATTTTCTTTCTGGTTCTTCTCATTATGACTCTGAGTAGAAGCTTTGTAATATGGTTTATGAGTTTAATTGTACGATAATCTTCACATTCGATTGCTCCTGATCGTTTTGGTACAAAAATAAATACAGATTTGAGCATATCACTTTGTAAATATCCACTGCTGTAAATATCATTCAACATTTTGGGTAATATATCTATTCCAAATTCTCCCAATACGTCTAATTCTTATATTGTGATTTCATCTGGCCCAGCTATTTTTCATTTCTTCATATGTTTCATAGCGTCAGCGACTTCTTCTTTTAGAATATGTGGACTTTCTAAGCTCCTTTCTTCTGTTAATTCTTCCCTTTCTCTATCATATAATTCTCTTATATACTAATTCCACCTATTCATTATAGCACCTTCCTCCAATAATATGTTTCCATTTTTTAAATTTCAAACACCTGTATTTATTCTTATTTTTTTTCCGTGAGCTCACTGATTTGTCTGTGCATATGTTTTGTATCTTTAATGGCATTTAAGAGGGTAAGTTAATAAGTAAGTCACAAATTGTTGTAGAAAAATAACTAAACATGATAACAACTTGAAACCAGTTTATTAGTATACATACATTGTCCCTTTATTTCTCAACATAATTTCCACCAACATTGAAACACTTATCCCATAGTTTTATCAGTTTTCCCAAACCGACTGCATAAATCTGAGTGCCCTGTTTTCATTTACCTGCCATCTCACAGAGCTGTGTAGCTTACTTATTGACTCGCCCTCGTAACTTTTTCTACCCAACTATGCACCACTTTATTGGAAATCACTAGGGGCTAAGTCCACTGAAAACCCACCTTGGCGGGAGACATTTCGCGAATGACGCCGAAGTTGAATGTGAAGTGAAAACGTGATTTAGAAAACAGAGCACACAGTTCAATGCAGCCGGTTTGTGAGAACTGATAAAACTATGGGATAAGTTCATCAATGTTGGTAAAAATTATGTTAGGAAATAAAGGGACAATGTATGTATACAAATAAACTGGTTTCAGGTTGTTATCATATTTAGTTGTTTTTCTACAGCCTTTTGTGACTTACTTATTAACTTATCCTTGTAATTCATTTTTTTTTTTTTTTTTGCACAGCTCGTTTAACCAACTTTCTTTTGGCTTCCCACATGTATCTTTCATTTATTTATTTATCTTGGCATATTCTTGTTTGTCATTTTTACTCTTGTTTTCTTTTGTCCATCAGCATTAAGATTTCTTCATTCATCCATTTTTCCTTAGCTATTTGGCTTCTCTTCGGTAATATTTCTTTGCTAGTTTGATGAATGGAGTCCCTTAACAGTTCCCATTGTTCATTTATACTCTAGCTATTGCATTGTACCTATTTTTCACAGTCACTCTGTATTGTTCTTGAAATTCTTTGTCTACATTCAGAGCCTCTTTATTAAGTCTCATGTTCCTAACCATATCAGGAAGTAGTTTAAAAAAAAAAAAAAACAGATGAAAACCTGGATTGATAAGTTAAACTAGACGTAGATAGTCACGTTTTCGTGAGAATTTTATGAGGATAAATAAACTGTCATATTTAATGACAGCTGGCAAACGCGATCGGACTAGAATAACGGGGAGACATATAGATAAATACCTGAATGACTTTTTCACATGGCATATTCGAGACGTGAATACAGACTTGATCCGTGACTGGTGATCGTGTCAGATGGCAAACAATGACCGCCTACGCTAATTGGCATGGCACATGAGACAAAGAAGATAATATAAGGAAGATAGTGATTATCGTCTTAGCTTTGATACACACAATGAAAATGTTACAACCGAAATGCTGACCTGATTACATCCTAATACGCGTCTCCGCAGATATAACATTTATGTACTGACTTCGTGGGTTGCCGAGCTTGGAGAGGCGAAGCACAGCTCTACAACACATTCCTATCTGAAATGGTACGGTGAGGCCGTTACTATGCAAACAGACGGAATTCCTGCTAAGTGTTAGACTTAAGTGGGTATAGCACATTCTCGCAATATCAGTGGCGATATACATCATATGTCAGCCAATGATCATTCATCTTTTCATTTGATATATGTAGGCCTATATCTATGCAGTATGCATCTAATGAGATGCAGCGAAATATGCCAGGCAAGAAATCGTGCAATGTTTTCTTTAAGGCGTCTTTGCTTAAATTCACTAAAAACAAACAAATTTAAGTAAAATTTGGAGACCTTGCATCTTTCATGTGGACCATTTCACAATAGATCAAGAAAACAATTTGAGATATTTAGCTTAAATCTTGCAGAACGTTTGTTATTTTTTAAAAATTGATTTATGATTTATGATACTATGGACCAGGAAGAAGAAAAAATGCCAACATGCTATAAGATCTCAACTGAACGCAGAAGAAAACTGTCTCATTACAGCATGATGTTTCACAAACCGAAATACTTTGGTCGTAATACAGGTCACAGTTGGTTGGAAAGAGCAGTGATGAAAGACATTGAGCATGAGAATGTATTAGGCAAGGAAACGGGTGAAGAAGGATCGAGAATATTCTCGGACGGCCGTGATGAGAGGGACATTATGCAAACGGGCGTCACATGATGATGAGCCACAAATCTTTGTCTAGCCTTAAGAATGCATGGACATATCGGCTAAACATTTTGACTTCTGGTCTTATGTGTCAATTATCCTAAATAAACCATACACTCCCTCATTGTAGGGTAACTTAGTCTTAACAGAACCCATAGTAGCGTAGAAGCTAGACAATCGTCTTTCTGCCTGGTGATCATGGGTTAGAATCCGCATCGAGGCAGGGTTATAAAATTGGCCTGGATTCCCAAGTCGACCCAGCGTAACATTGGTACCAATAAAAATCTTGGGAAATGTAGACGGCCACGGGGATATTGACCAAATTGTCACTGTGCCGATTGATCTACCAAATGATGGTATTATTAAATCCCCATGCAGCAGGTATTTCTCTTACCACTGTATGGTTCTGGCGCCATATGGTCAATGCTTCTTAAGCTGTATAAAACGGCGTTTTATTTTTTGTATTTTGTATTTTGTGTAGACCTTGACCACATATACGACACACACACACACACACACACACAAACAGAATCGGGATCACTAGACCGGCATACGAGCCACCTCTCCCCCGCCACTTCTTACCTAATTTTGCGTGCGTGGCTAAATACAAATAAATACACATTTGATAAATCGTAATATTATAATCATCACAAGAAAAAAGGAAGCGTGCTCTCAAACAAAATGGGTATCAGAAGAGTGTCTGTGAAGTTAAATTCAGCTGCGTACTTTTTGCCACAATGCCCATCTTATCCCATATTGTGGACCCAGTACCACGTCCCCAAATCGATATGAAAACTGTGAAGAGATCGATAACACGTAGCATATACGTTATTTCATAGTTACAAACATGCACAGTGCACTGCCCTATACACTGAACGTATAAACAAGGATACACGTACAGTACTCGACGCATTCACACGAGAAAGACATACAGACATATAATCACACATTGACAACTATAATTAGGAAGACATTTATAAAACATACGAAGGCTAAGTGAATTCATACGTAAGTACACACACGCACAAATACATACACATGCCGGTCTGTACACAAACACAGACATGTAATAGCACGCACATACACGTACACATCCACACCGACATGCATACAGACACACACTGTGCTACGTAGACTGAACGCATATTATTTACCGTGCAATCCTATAATAATCATATAAATCTCAAAGCTCATAAAATCACATACGAACAATTTGTACAGAATGAGATAATTTTGACAAGACTAAATATCTTTGTGACCTAATTTACAACGTAATTGCTATCATTATATCTTAATGGCAAATCTTTATATCATTAATGTCAAATCTGGACTTCAAACAAGGAACGGGCCATATAATTTATTGCGTCAGATCAAGAAAATAATATTTTATGTGAATGGAAATCTGACAGATAACACAAACATCACTGATGAAAGAAACCCCTTGAATAATAGTGACATAATTGCTTTCTCTTTCGTGGCTTGGTATATTAGACAATTATTTATAAAGTAAAACACATTGAACATAAAATAGGTAAATATCCAGTGCATAATTAAATGACACGTACTGTCAGGGAGTGTGAAAAATGTTACTTAAACAAGGCCACTCTATACTAGCTAAACACCTTAATATTTCTCAGACAAATGAAATTTATGGGGCATATCAACAGAAGTGCAATAGAGAAATTAACCTTATAGTGGATTGGCCGTAATTATTTACCATGTTTTTGACGACTAAAAGGAGAAAGTTGAAACAATGAAAATTCACAGTTCCTTATAGCTACACTGAATATATTAAGCAAGCATTTGTTTTGTCAATGGTTCGGCTATGGTGCATAGCCAAGCTATCCTATTAACCAGAACTGTTGTTCCAATGATTTGTCTGAACAGAAAAGTCAGAAGCAACGGCGTTGATACAATTCTTGATGTTACTGAGGAAAAAAAAACACCTACAGAAATACACATTAACGTGGAACCCGTGTTTAGTTATTTCTGCCTTTCGTTTGCTTCAGGGGGAAACGAATATGGTGTAGTCATTTTAAGTGTAGCTACTCAATGGTTGCTGCTCATCTGAGGTATCGGAGACCTTCCTAAAGTTACATTAAATGCACAGAGAAACCAGTACATTAAATACACAGAGAACGCGGTACAGTAAATAAGCAGAGAACGCGGTGCATTAAATACACAGAGAACGCGGTACATTAAATGCACAGAGAAACCGGTACATTAAATACATAAGGAAACATTATTTAAAATACACAGAGAAACCGATTTATTAAATACACAGAGAAACCGGTACATCAAATATATAGAGAAACAGTTACAATAAAAGCATAGACAAACAATACATAAAATACACAGAGAAACCGTTTTATTAAATACACAGAGAAATAGGTACATCATGTATATAAAGAAACAGGTACAATAAATACATAGAGAAACAATAAATAAAATACACAGAGAAACCGGTACATTAAATACATGGAGAAACAGGTACTCAAATACATAGAAAATCCCTTCATAAAATACATAGAAAACTGGTGTATTAAATGCATAGAGAAACTTAAACGTTAAATAAAGAAAGAAACAGGTACACCAAATACTTAGAGTAAACGGTACACTAAATACATTTAAAGAAACCTGTACATCAAATACACGGACAAACCGGTGTAAGAAATGGTTGACTCCAGGGTAGGACAACTGTGAGGGGACGACGAATCGATGAAACGAACGCAACACGAGTTCTGTAACACGAGGGGCCCTCAGACCATTATCAACTTAGCCGTGATTGTAGACTGCATTAACAGAAATATGTGCTAGAGTTGCTGGAGAGATCTGACAGAGAGGGAGAGAGTTGTATAGAGCCATCAGAAAGTTCTGGATGATAGATGCACTGGGAGAAAAATATACGGGCTAACAAATAATGATCAAATGGGTAAGGGTAAATGATGTGTTGCCGACGTTTAGATGTGTTTTTAGACTCGCAAAGCTTGAGCTACGTTTATCTGCTTAGGCTACACGTTCGAGCATATAATATTTAAATCACGTTTTGTTAGTGAGGAATTGCTAAATATAAGGGAATCTGTGAGGGTACGATGAATCAAATGCATAGAAGAAAACGTCATTTCTATAACAGGTCGAACACAGCAGCTATTATCAATTCCTTCCAAATGGTTGACACCATTAGAAGAAGTGTGTTTCTGATCATTCGACAGAAAGAGAATAGAGACGGGGGATATAGATAGACATAGACAGAGCTGTGAAGAGACGACGGAGAAAGACTGACGGAGATATAGATATAGAGAAACGGACATGAAGAAAAAGATGGATAGAGACACAGACAGATACAGATGGAGAGAGAGAGACACACACACATATAGCAGGACAGACAGACAGACAGACAGACAGACAGACAGACAGACAGACAGAAAGACAGACAGACAGACAGACAGACAAAAGGCGATTCAAAGACAGAGCGATACAAAGAAAATGAGACAGAGAGAAATATACCAACAAACGGGTAGACGCAGAGAGAGAGAAAGAGAGAGGGAGAGAGAGAGAGAGAGAGAGAGAGAGAGAGAGAGAGAGAGAGAGAGTATATTAAAAGAATGAGATGACAAAGATTTACAAGGAAATGCACCAAAAGGAAACATAAAAGATAAAACAATAAAGGACCCCTATCACGCTTTTTTTTTAAAAAAGAATATTGTGTTTAAAGAGGTTTACAGGCGGGAAGATCGATATCATTGCACTGGGTGTTATCCCATATGACTCGGTCTCTTTTCGCAAGGTGGCCTGTCGTAACAGGTAACATAAAGCATTAACTTTGTGTCTCCAGTGACGCAAATTATGGAGTCCGGAATTGAACCCACAACCTTCGGAGCGCGAGACAGACGCGTAACCAGTTAGCCACGAAGAATATTAAACATGCGATGATATTCCCATATTCCTACCAGGGTGTATTTTTAATGACTGTGCAGTGTTTAAAAATATTGCCGGTCCAAGTTTTGTATTTACCTATTATGTTGCATGTACGTTACAGAGGGTGAATACAAAACTTGGACCGGCAATATTGTCAAACACTGCACAGTCATTGAAAATACACCATGTATAAACCACTCGGCAGTCGGTGGCTGATGTGGTCAACATCACACGGCCGCCTTTATTTCCCAGAACATGTCCTTGTACCTAAATTAAGCTATTATCGTCTTGAAAATCGAGATGACAATCTTCTCGTCGAAAGGTATTCGAATCCATGGCCACCGGATCTGCAGATAAGCATGATAGCCACTGCATTACCGTGGGCTCCACAATAATGGCACGGATGTGTGGACATTTTATATCGTCTGTGTCTAGTTGTGTTTTAAAAGAATTACAACACTGGGTGCGTAATCACGTCTCTATGTTACAGCATCAATGGTTAATAAGATGCAAATACGGATGCATTGGAGTTATATAATTCAAAAGTTGACTATTCCTTACATCGGCTCCGTGGCGAAGGTGTTACGGACGTAGTTCGTCATCCCGCATACCGCGTTCGAAACACAGCTGCTGGCAATTTGGCAGCAGACTGTCTTGCATTGGATGTTTTATAAAATAGTATGGATGCCGGTCGTTCAGAAAGCAATAACAAACTACTGAACGCAAACTTGACAGGAGATCACAAACAGCCACACACAAAAATACTAGGGTTCACTGCGACGTCCCGTAAAGGATATGTAAATAACTTTATTTTTAAACTATTCCTTACACGGTCCTGCAGTCAACATCATCATTTATAGGCTGGCTGTAATTTACTAGGCAATTTTAAGTTCAGTGGTTTGACCTTGCTTTCTGGACGGCCGACGTCTCACCCAATCTAAATCAACACTAAGAAATGTGCTTTTAAATCGCCCGTGGCTGATTTTGAACCCTCAACTTGGCATGTCAGGGAATTATGAAACTGCGTTTCACCACAAATAGCCGAGAAACATTGGGAATATAAAAGAGATCTCCATAACATTTTTGTGGATTTTAAAAAGGCTTATGATAGTGTCCATAGGAATAGTCTATGGAATGCTATGCAGGAATTTGGAATACCAAGGAAATTAATCAACATGACCAGACTATGCATGGAAGATACTAATAATATAGCAACATATAAAGGCAGGAAATCAGACCCCTTCCAAATAACATCTGGCTTGAAACAGGGTGATGCACTATCACCGCTACTCTTCAATCTGGCTCTAGAGAAAGTTGTAAGGAAGGTAAAGGAGGAATGTGATATTGGAGGAACATCCAAGCTGCTTGGTTATGCAGATGATATAGATATTATAGGGCAAAGTGAACAAAAGACATTGGAAATATTGACTCACTTAAAGGAAAAAGCCCAACAGATGGGGCTGGTTACCAACCAAGATAAGACAGAATATATGGTAATTTCAAGAGAAGGAATGGCTAAAAACTATGGCCACATACAAATAGATAATATGACCATTAAAAGAACGGAAACATACAAATACCTGGGTACAATCTTCAACTGCTCCAACATCATAAGGGAAGAAATACAAACTAGAATCAACTCTGGAAATAAGATATACTATGCACTACAACCTCTACTAAAATCAAAGGCGCTATCTCGTAACACCAAAATCACAATATACAAAACACTGATCAGACCAGTTGTACTGTATGGCCCTGAAACCTGGAGTACAACGAAAGGAGACGAAGCCTTGTTACAAACCTTTGAGAACAAAATTTTAAGACGCATCTTTGGACCCATTAGGGATACACAAAGTGGAGAGTGGAAAAGAAGAAGTAACAAAGACATTTATGATCTGTTTAAGTCCCCGCTAATCACTGGTATCATGAAGGCTAATAGACTACAATGGCTGGGGCATATAGAAAGAATGGAAGATAATAGGGAAACAAAACTCGCTTACACTCAGGAAATAAATTACTGTAGACCCCGTGGTAGACCAAGAAGGCGGTGGAGAGATAATACATATACAGACCTACAAGCACTTGGAATCAACGACTGGCAAGAGAAGGTCCACCAGAGAGACGAATGGAGGCGGATGTATCTGCAGCAAAGAACCTCAATGGCTCGGAACGCTGAAGAAGAAGTTTTACTATCCCCTACTTCGAGGAAACAGATACACCGCTGTTAGTAAGGTTGATTAAAAAGTAAAGACACTTTGAGAGGACGAAGAGGAAACGAAACAAAATTCGACACTCGATCTGTGTAACGCCATGAACCTTGAGGCCATTAGCAGCCTATCCCTAATGGGGGACAGTATTAACGAGATGTGGATTTGGGATGCAAGAATAACTGTCAGATATAAAGGAAGAGAGAAATAAATGACGAACGCTCTTATTCTTATATCATGCTTTTGTTGTGGAGCGTCTCAGAACGGAGGTGGATTGAAATTTTTGTTTTCCACTTATTTGTTGGAGATGCTAATGTTACATTTGATTTCTGCAATGCTATATATATCTATATTTATAAAACAAAGTGTATGTATGTAAATATGTATGTATATATGTATGTATGTAAATATGTATGTCCTTTATTTGTTCGCGAACGGCCCATCCGATTGAGATGAAATTTTCTACACGCCTTCCTTTCATTCCAGAGCTGTCAACTGTCATAGTTTTTTTTTCTTCTTCCTCCTCCTCCCTCCTCCCCCTCCCAAAATACGTACGTAAATATATGATGATGATGATGAAAGAATCCCCGAACCAAAACGCTAGGGAAAGGGAAGAAAATGACGTGACTACACAGAATCGTCACACGGCAATCATCATCATCAAGTGCCGTGCCGGCTGGCGTAGGCGTTCATGGCTCTCCGTAGATCTCAGTCTTTGGTTTTTTGGATCAACTCTGCTGCTGATATTCCTCCATGCCACGGCAATATCAATAACAATTCATCTTTTTATGTGTAAGGAAGTTATCTACAGTCGTGTAGAAGGGAAGAACTAGACGAGTATGAATTCGGAATGGCGAACTCTCTCCCCCTCTCTTCTCCTCCCTCTACCTCCTCCCTCCACCCTTCTCCTCTTCCTCCTCATTCTCATCCCTCTCTATCCTAGCTCCTCCTTCTCCCTCTTCCTTCACCCTCTTCCTCTCCCCTCCTCCTCAATCCTCCTCCCTCCTACTCCCTCCGCCTCCTCCCCCCTCCTCCCTCATCTTCCCTCCTCCTCCCTCTCCCTCCTCATCCCTCCTCCTCCTGCCTCCCTCCTCCTCCTCCTGCCTCCTTCTCCCTCATCATCCTCCCTCCTCCTTCTCCCTTCTTCTCCCTCTTCCCTCTTCCTCCTCCTACCTCCTCCCTCCTCCTCCTCCCTCCACCCTCCTCCTCCCTTCTCCTCCTCTTCCTCCTCCCTTTCCTTCCTCCTCCTCCTCCCTCTACCTCCTCCTCCCCCTACTTCTTTCCTCCTCCCTCCTTCTCCCCTTCCACCTCTCTTTCCTTCCTCCCCTCCTCATTCTCCCTCCTTCCTCTCCCTCCTTCCTCCTCCTCCTTCCTTCTTCTCCCTCCTCCTCCTCCTCCCTCCTCCCCCTCCTTCTTCCTCCTCCTCCCTCTCCTCCTCCTCACTCCTCCTCCTCCCTCCTCCTCCTCCCTATACCTCCTCCCTCCTCCTCCCTTCACATTCATCCTCCTCCCTCTTCCTCCTCCTCCCTCCTCCTCATCCCTCCTCCTCCCTCCTCCTCATCCCTCCTCCTCCCTTCTCCTCCTCCCTTCTCCTCCTCCCTCCTCCTCCTCCCTCTACCTCCTCCTCCCTTCACATTCCTCCTCCTCCCTCTTCCTCCTCCTCCCTCCTCCTCCTCATCCCTCCTTCTCCCTCCTCCTCCTTCTTCCTCCCTCCTCCTCCTCCTCCCTCCTCCCCTCCTCCTTCCTCCTCCTCCCTCTCCTCCTCCTCACTCCTCCTCCTCCCTCCTCCTCATTCTACCTCCTCCCTCCTCCTCCCTTCACATTCCTCCTCCTCCCTCTTCCTCCTCCTCCCTCCTCCTCCTCCCTCCTCCTCCCTCCTCCTCCTCCCTCCTCCTCATCACTCCTCCTCCCTCCTCCTCCTTCTTCCTCCCTCCTCTTCCCTCCTCCCCCTCCTCCTTCCTCCTCCTCCCTCTCCGCCTCCTCCCTCCTCCTCCTCCCTCCTCCTCCTCCCTCCTCCTCCCTCTACCTCCTCCTCCTCCCTCCTCCTCCCTCTACCTCCTCCCCCCTCCTCCCTTCACATTCCTCCTCCTCCCTCTTCCTCCTCCTCCCTCCTCCTCTCTCCGCCTCCCTCCTCCTCCTCTTCCCTCTACCTCCTCCCTCCTCCTCCCTTCACATTCCTCCTCCTCCCTCCTCCTCTTCCCTCCTCCTCCTCCCCCTCCTTCTCCTCCTTCTCCCTCCTCCTTCTCCCTCTTCCTCCTCCCTCTTCCTTCTCCTCCTTCTCCCTCCTCCTTCTCCCTCTTCCTCCTCCCTCTTCCTTCTCCCTCCGCCTCCTCCCTCCTCCTACTCTCTCCTCCTCCTCCCTCCTCCTCCCTCTCCCTCCTCCTCCCTATCCTCCTCCTGCCCCCTTCTCCTCCTGCGTTCTCCTCCTCCCTCCTTATCCCTCCTCCTCCCTCTTCCTCCTCCCTCCTCCTCGCCTCCTCCTCCACCCTACTCCTCCCTCCTCCTCCTAATCCCTCCTCCTCCCTCCTCCTCCCTCCTCCTCCCTCTACCTCCTCCCCCTCCTCCCTTCACATTCCTCCTCCTCCCTCTTCCTCCTCCTCCCTCCTCCTCTCTCCGCCTCCCTCCTCCTCCTCCTCCCTCTACCTCCTCCCTCCTCCTCCCTTCACATTCCTCCTCCTCCCTCCTCCTCCTCCCCTCCTCCTCTTCCCTCCTCCTCCCCCTCCTTCTCCTCCTTCTCCCTCCTCCTCCTCCCTCTTCTTCCTCCCCCCTCTTCCTTCTCCCTCCGCCTCCTCCCTCCTCCTACTCTCTCCTCCTCCTCCCTCCTCCTCCCTCTCCTCCTCCTGCATGGGCGAAATAGAGAACACACTGAACCGTTCAACAGGGATTCATTGTCAAAGAAATGTGGTTATTAAGACAAACGAAAGTGAGGGAAATGAAATACTTTGGGCATGTAGAGTCTGGAAAAGATGTATATGGAGGGAGGCCTAACGAGTAAGCGGAAAAGAGGAAAACCCAACATGGATGGGTATATCTTATATATAAAAGGCGATCTCCGTCCGTCTGTCTGTCTGTCTATATGTCCCTAATGCGCTTGCGAACGGCCCATCCCATTGAGATGAAATTTTTTACACGTCTTCCTTTCATTCCAGCGCAGCCCACTGTCATATTTTTTTAGTATGAAATCGGCTGCTTACCCAAAATTATTTGATTTTTCATTATAATTTCATCTATTTCAGGGGACTTAACTCTGTAAAAGTTATTTCAAGGGGCATAACTTTTCTGTATAACTTATAGTCATATTGTGGCATCGTTTTCAAAGATTTATAAACTCTTTGTCCATAGTTATGTACCGGCATATGAGTTATAATAAATAATGATACAATCTGTAAGGCATTTTCAAAGTTTTCATAAAAATAATGAATAATGCATAACATTGTAACTCATCTTTGTTTGCTTAAAGAATGAATAAATAATAGTTACCTTATCTCTATCAAGTTTGAAGATTTTATATTTCTTTACACTGTCGCCAACTCTAAGAAGACATGGAACAACCTCAGCCATTATTAAATCTACAGGCATATGCGTTATATTCCTCCTCCTCCTCCTCCTCTCCCCTCCTCCACCTCCTACCCTCTTCCTCTTCTCCTCCCCCTCCTCCCTCTCCCTCCTCCATCCTCCTCTTCTCTCTTTCTCCTCCTCCTCCCTCCTCCTCCCTCTTCCTCCTCCCAGCTCCTACTCCTCCTTTTTCTTCTTCTTCTGCTGCTGCTGCCGCTGCTCCATTTACCCAAGTTAATATATTACCAAGTTGGTCTTCGTTTATCTAAGGTTGTTCTAACTGCAACCAATAAATGATTAGACAGACAGACAGACAGACAGACAGACAGACAGACAGACAGACAGACAGACAGACAGTCAGACGGGAACGGGAACTTATATGACTACTCATATGAATTAAATGAGATGCTCCCCATCAGGGGCTGGGCGAAGCCGGGCCGGGTCAGACAGACAGACAGACAGACAGACAGACAGACAGACAGACAGTCGGTAACGGAAACGGGAACTTATATGACTACTTATATGATTTAAATGAGATGCTCCCCACCAGGGACTGGGCGAAACCGGGCAGGGTCAGGCAGACAGATAGACAAACAGATAGACAGACAGATAGACAGTCGGGAACGGGAACTTATATGACTACTTATATGAATTAAATGAGATGCTCCACACCAGGAGCTGGGCAATGCCGGGCCGGGTCAGACAGACAGACAGACAGACAGACAGACAGACAGACAGACAGACAGACAGACAGACAGACAGACAGACAGTCGGTAACGGGAACGGGAACTTATATGACTACTTATATGAATTAAATGAGATGCTCCCCACCAAGGACTGGGCGAAGCCGGGCCGGGTCAGCTAGTATATATATATATACACGCCTCCCTGGCCCTAGGAGTTAAACGACTTTCTCCGTAATCCCGTTTACCCACGTAGGGTAACGCGTCGCGCTAGAATTGGGAGCGGTTGAGAGTTGGTAACTTACGGGATAAGTGAGCCGACCGCTCAGATAGCAATGGCAAACTACTGAGCGTAATCTTGCCAAGAAATCAACGACAGCGGTACAATGCTGGTGTTGACAGAGATGTCCTGTAAAGGATATGCAATATATATATATATATATATATATATATATATATATATATATATATATATATATATATATATAAAATAAAATCTCGGTTTTCGTCGATAACCCGTCCGAAAACAATCGGCGAAATCCGAAACCGACGAAAACCGAAGCAATTATTTATATATGAATCAAGGTATATCAAATTAATTCGTTCTAGACACTTCAAAATACATACAAAACAAAAACACACTTTATAGGGATATAAATGTAGTATTTAATACTATTTTTTGGCCCCAGACTTGTCCGAACTCGCACCTTCGCCGTGCCTAGTAACATTGTGTATTCCAGTGTACCGCTTGAATTATTCAAACCATCCTTTGCTGCCCTTAAAATCTCAAAGTACTCTGGCACTCGTCCCAGGCATTTTCTTAATGAGATCGGCATTAAACATATCTTTTTACATATCATTGCCTCGAAACAGAATCAACATCCAACTGTTTTTGATTTATCCAAATTAATAATAACTGTTCGACATCTTCAATGTTTAGCGGTCTCTGTTTCATCAGTACATTCTTACCTTTTGCTACATTAGCGAAGTCATGTGGGTACGCCGATGAAATCCGAGGCAATCGACGAAAAACGAGGCAAATTTCGCAGAAAAAATATCGACGAAAATCTTAACAGACGATAACCGAGGGCAACGAAAACCAAGGTTTTACTCTCTCTCTCTCTCTCTCTCTCTCTATATATATATATATATATATATATATATATATATATATATATATATATATATATATATATACACACATACACATACGCACACGCACATTCAGTCCTACATCGAACCAATCCAATCACTCATATTTCGTTCATCAAGTATGTATTGTGTTTTTTACATTTACCTAGGAAATAAAACATTGTCAAATGAATGTTGTAAACATAAATAATGCATATTACCATATTACAGGCAGGCAGGCAGGCAGACACACATACACACGCATACGCATAAAAATATACATACATACCTGGATATATACAGTTTACGCAAACTCTCACAGTTTTGCACCAACTCAATAACACACAAATGACAATTATTTACTGTCATTATTCAATTATTGCATGCTTGTGTATTTTGTTTTTAAAAACATGCTATTTGAGAGATTGAGCGGCAAAAAGAAAAGAAGAAGAGGAAGAAGAAGAAGAAGAAGAAGAAGAAGAAGAAGAAGAAGAGAGAGAGAGAGAGAGAGAGAGAGAGAGAGAGAGAGAGAGAGAGAGAGAGAGTAAACCATTGTCTACCGTTCATATGCGTTAATTTGATGTTTGTGTATAGGTTAAAACAGCTCCCAGTTATATAATATATCTCCATCCGACTCGTAACAACTCTCCCCAGCGTTCCTATCCATCAGGCAAATCCACTAAGACTTCTGAGGGTCTTGGAATGTATGCCCCCCTGTCACGGAAAACACTTGATAGTTTCGATCGATGACAAAAAGACCCGACAGTCGTCTACAAAAACAGGCAACCTTTTGATGAGTAGGGGACTGAGGAACAAAATAAGTCGCGTCAAATGTCTACACACAGTCGGCATTTTGTTAACAAGTTGTTGTTCGAGACGGGAGAATAGCGCCAGCAGTCTGCAAGGCGGTAGTCAGCCTTTGAAGTTGTAGACGGAATGTCTGGACAGACGTCGGATGGATTCTGTGATGTGGGGAAAAATCCCCTGGTACACCGGCAGACGGGACTTTTGTTGTACGAGACAAAGGATTCCTAGATGAAAGCAAACTAGACGGCGGATTGATTCCAGTCAGTCGAAAACAGGGGGAGAAAATCAGATTCTGGACTGATTAGGGTCTAGACGTTTTGGTGACGTCACTCAAGCCCCGAATTAAAACCAGTTGAGTAAACAAGTTGAGGGAGTCGACCAAAAGTTATGAAGGGCGAAGGATCGGCAGTATTCCTGGTTGTGTTATAGAAAGAGACTATAGTGTCAAAGTGTTGATATTTATCGGCGGACATAGATCCAGTCTGTGATTGCATAGTCTCAATCTGCAACCGGAATAGCCATGTGGTTCCACTTGATAATGCTACGATATACTACCAAGAAGTTAATATCAAAGTTAAAGAAAGTGATGGCTCACGGAGTGAAGACAGAGGTTACTGAGAGGCTTGTACACTGGGCATATAACCTAGTTGGTCTGCAGAAACCTGGCTTCTGCTGAGCAGGACTTGATGAACATATGTGTGATTTTTTTTGGAGTGATATGTTACATCACCGAAGATCCAGAACACTATAAAATACACATATACCAATATACATAACTACCTGGAACATTAATAGGTTGTTTTTAATATGGGGAAAATCGTATAACCAGTGACTTATGAACAGTTAGATTTTCTCAGGTGACATTTAAGTTATTTGAAAGATTCTCTGATCAACGAACATTATTGAACAGAGTAAATTCACAGTGTTTGCTAGAGTGAAGACCAATATCGAACAGTGTCGATCATTGATGACCAGCGTCCTGATTGTTCGAGAGTTATCGGAGAAAGTCGTCACGTGACCGGAGAAACATCATCTGGGTGAGGTTTTCTGTCCGGAATACATGGTGCTGTTGTGTTCTCAGCACAGTGATGCAACTAACTTTGCTCCTGATTCACTGGTCTGATTCTACATACACCTTAGAATATTCGACACACATTCTACACATTACACACTCACATTTCTCACACACATACTCTTTGCTTTAATAAATTATTGTGTATTTATTTGTTAAAGCTAGAGTTGTTGAGTATGTTGTGTTGGGGAGGAATGAGAGGGGGCACGATCCAGGGGTGAGTGAGAGTAAGAAAGAGGTGTCTACAGACTGAAGGAGTTTTGTGGACGGATTCTGGTGGTTTCTCTAGGACAATAAAATTGGGTTAATAAAAATGTGGGTGTTGATTCCCCTCACTCCAGGGACGACACTAAAGTAATAAGGGATTACTACGACACCCCCCCCCCCTCCCTCTAAAATCAAGGACGAGAAGTCAACACATAATTCCAACTAAGTGGCGTATGGAACGAACCCTCTGCGCTGCGGTCAGAAGATGGCTTAACATCTTAACCACGCCGACACCGAGAAGTATAAAAGATCATCATCCTGTGGCTTGTCATATTTTAATACCGTAGCAGGAAGCTGCCGCGAGTATGTGAAGTGTTGGGACCATCATATATTGTAGGTCTGAGTGCATGCAGAGTTGGGACCATTATATATTGTAGGTCTGAGTGCATGCAGAGATGGGACCATCATATATTGTAGGTCTGGGTGCATGCAGAGATGGGACCATCATATATTGTAGGTCTGAGTGCATGCAGAGATGGGACCATCATATATTGTAGGTCTGAGTGCATGCAGAGTTGGGACCATCATATATTGTAGGTCTGAGTGCATGCAGAGATGGGACCATCATATATTGTAGGTCTGAGTGCATGCAGAGATGGGACCATCATATATTGTAGGTCTGAGTGCATGCAGAGATGGGACCATCATATATTGTAGGTCTGAGTGCATGCAGAGATGGGACCATCATATATTGTAGGTCTGAGTGCATGCAGAGATGGGACCATCATATATTGTAGGTCTGATTGCATGCAGAGATGGGACCATCATATATTGTAGGTCTGAGTGCATGCAGAGATGGGACCATCATATATTGTAGGTCTGAGTGCATGCAGAGATGGGACCATCATATATTGTAGGTCTGAGTGCATGCAGAGATGGGACCATCATATATTGTAGGTCTGAGTGCATGCAGACATGGGACCATCATATATTGTAGGTCTGAGTGCATGCAGAGATGGGACCATCATATATTGTAGGTCTGAGTGCATGCAGAGATGGGACCATCATATATTGTAGGTCTGAGTGCATGCAGAGATGGGACCATCATATATTGTAGGTCTGAGTGCATGCAGAGATGGGACCATCATATATTGTAGGTCTGAATGCATGCATAGATGGGACCATCATATATTGTAGGTCTGAGTGCATGCAGAGATGGGACCATCATATATTGTAGGTCTGAGTGCATGCAGAGATAAGTGGTCAGTCTTTTCTTCCCGTAGCGAATGATGAGAGCTGGCTCGAACCCTTGTCCGAACAGGCTCATGTCATCCTCAGAATATTCGTCATAACCGTTACCCGAACGCACCCGCTAAAGCTTGTCATGTGTAGTACTTTATAAAAGAATGTACTCAACGAATATCACACATAAATCAAGTATAACAATTGTGTGTTGATGTACTTTCAGCGAACAGATTCAAGTATAAGAAATGCGAAATGTTTCATCCAATAAAAATCAATCAGTAAACCTTGGTATTTGAACTTTATATATGGGGGTATCTTGCCTTCTTGACGGACGGTAGTTTGCTACATTGAGCTTCGAAAAGACATAGTAACTACAAGCCATAGCGTTAGCGAATGGTACTGATCAGACCAATTTGTGCGGTAAATGTTCGTCCATAATGAATGCCAGTGAGCACATGGTCATTTCCACCATCGAGCACATATGACGTCTCTACTATCTGAATTTCTCATTTGTCTTTATTCCGTTCCTGATCTTTTTCCTCCATGCAACGCGATCAGCAGCGACTTACTCCCAAAGCGCAATATCAATGTCGGTATCAATCATGCATGTCCTGTTTATACAAATCTTTGACCCGTAGTAAAGACCGATCCCGAGATTTCCTACCCATCTATAATTCACCGAAAACGTTATCAGTATCAGTTCTCAGTTATCAGTTGGGGTATCTTCATTGCACTCCGGACATGTCCATAGGTGCTCAGATCCTCCCCCCAGCATATGCATCAGTGTCCGGTGGCTAATAGTGCCAGTTCTGTGTTGGTTGACGAGGCGCTTTGTTTTCCCGATGTACCTCTCGCGTCTGGCTGTGCCGATTCTTACTCCCAGGTCTTTCATCCTGGACAGCGATGTGGAATCACTGACGTCAAAGTCCTCTGTTCTCACCATATTCTCACCGAAAACGTTGTCCTTTGGTATTCTACCATCGTCCAACCCCCTAATGTGTCTAAATCCACGAAGACAGCATGAACAAACCGTCACACCACCCGCTTTTTCTAATACTTAGGAAATTGTGATCTTATCTTGCCACTTAATACCAAGTATTCTTCACAGACACCGCATATGAAAGCTTTTTACAAGTTTTTCTTGGTGTCAGTAAGTTGACACGGTTTCACTGCCATAAAGAAGAGTATTAAGGACACCGGCTTGATAGACCAAGACTTGTTTTGACAGTAAGCTTTCTGTTCTTCCAGACTCTAAACTTCTATCTGAATGAACAAACCAGTCATTTTGTATTCTAGCGTCCTGTTATTGTTGTTGTTATTATTGTTGTTTATATTATCATCGACGGCATTTGTCATGCTTATCACTGTGGACGGCCATGGTTCGCTGTATCCTTATCTATGCATTTTCATAAAGCTGTAAAGTTTAATGACTAATTATTTCCTATCTTTGAGTTTTCATGTAGCGGTCTAGTTTAATGACCAATTAATTGTTTCCTTTTATTTATGAGTTTTCATATAGCGGCCTAGTTTAATGACTAGTTATTTCCTGCTCCTTTGAGTTTACATACATGCCTACGGTGTATCGGGCATATGGTGACAATCCATACTTGTATAGATCAGTTGGTCATAACGCTTTCACTTTCCATGACATTTCCAGGTACCTATTTTACGCTGGATTGTCATGGGAGTACGGTTTATTTTCAAAAGCGCGCCTTAATGCGAATTCAAACCCAAAACTACTGGGTCTGAAGAAGCAGTTAGCCAATACGCCAAGGCGGATCTTCGTATATAGTGTTCAAGTGTTATTAGAATTGGTTCCTAAATGATTAAATCTTAGAGTTTTCATATAGTGACGGGGTTTAATTACCACTTATCTCCTACATCGAGTTTTCATATAATGGTCAGGTTTAATTACAAAGTATGACCGACTTTAATCTTTAAGTTTCCATATAGTATTAAAGTTAATGACCACTTATTTCCTATATCGTTGAGTTGTCTTGTGATAGTTAAGCTTAATATTAATTCTTTTCTTTAACGTTAAGTGTTCATACAATAGAGAAGTATAATGTTAAGAGAGCAGTGAAAATGATAACGGACACAAGATGACTTCGAACGTGGGGTGAAAGTTCAGAGAGAGAGAGAGAGAGAGAGAGAGAGAGAGAGAGAGAGAGAGAGAGAGAGAGAGAGAGAGAGATCCTTAAGAAGATGTAGAAATGTAATTGTAATACATCTAACATGGAGTTCATTTGTGTAATTACTGGATATTCAAAAAAATTTTATAAGAACACAAAATGAAACAAAAAATGTTGCCCACACAAACTGATCTCTTGACCTTTAAGGAGAAGTGTAAATCCCATTGCTTCCGGGCTCTTCCAGACAACCTGATCTGGAAAAAATCGTAATGCTCAACACGCCATAAATAATGTGGAAGGGTGGTGGGTTTACTAAAGCAACAAGGAAACGAGAATGGGGAAACAGCCGCCAATCAACAAAGCCAATAATACAAAAATCCCTGGCCTTATTTGCTGGTAATTGTTTACCAAACAACCAGAAAGAACTGGTTTTTTCCGCTAGACATACCGACTCCCAAAAGCAATCAAGAACTGGATAATGTAGACAAGATGACTGGGACAACGATTATACTAGGTTCAGGACGTTGACTAGTTCTGTCTTTTAAAACACTGGCATTGCTAAATAAATAATAGCATTTCTTTCTTTGAAAAAATGCCCCAGTGAAGTCTGGTTGCATTATATATGTCAGTATAGGTTTGCGAGCAACAATAGTATAGCTGCTTGACGCTCGCCTGTCTACCGGTGGTTTTTGGTTCGATTAGCATTTTGTCAGTTTTGATTTCTTTGAAAAAAAAAAAAACACTGAACAGAGCTCCCTGATTGACCCAACCTAAAATGGGTATCACGGGGTCCAGCCTAAAATGGGTACCAGGAGGTCCAGCCTAAAATGGGTACCAGTGGGGTCTTGGGAAGTAAAGACGGTCGGTGTCATCCCGACCTCATTACCCACTAATTGCCGTTTGGTCTATACACATATAGGTCTAGCCCCACATGACAAGTGCGACATAAGCGTGTAAAATAAACCTTTACTTACCACTAAGTATAGCTTTACTAGTGGCATTTTCGTGATATGGAGGGGGAATCCCAACCTACTTAGGTTTTACGGAAGGATAAAATGTCCTTATGTCACATTCCCCCCCCCCTTCCCCCTGGCAGACTGGCCATGGTGTCAGTTAGCCAGTTGGCAAGTGAGCCCTGTGGGTTTCTGATGAAGTGGTCCTCTTTAAACAGTAGACAGGGACGGGGAAATAGAACAGTAACTTAAACGATCCCCTCATCTGATAAGGAAGTTACGGCATATGTGACATCCTTAGAATTTGATCATATTGTAGGTGTATCGTCTTTTCTTTACAATGTATTATTCTCATGCTCATATATCTTTAGCAATGTTATAGTTAGCATGTTGGTCATTATTTTCATCATCATCATCTCCACTATTGTGGGATTCTTGTTGTCTCCTCTGTTGTAGAATTCTTGTGGTCTCCTCTGTTGTAGGATTCTTGTTGACACCTTTGTTATAGGATTTTTGTTGACACCTCTGTTATAGAATTCTTGTTAACACCTATGTTGTAGTATTTTAATTGACATCTCTGTTGAAGGATTGTTGTTGACACTTCTGTTGTAGGATTATTGTTGATACCTCTGTTGTAGTATTCGTTTTGTCTCCTCTGTTATAGGATTCTTGATGACAACCCTGTAGTAGGATTCTTGTTGACACCTCTGTTGTATGATTCTTGTTGACACCTTTGTTGTTGGATTCTTGTTGAACCTCTGTTGTAGGGTTTCTTTTGACTGCTCTTCCTCTGTTGAAGTGTTATATTTTGACCCCTCTGTTGTAGGATTCTTGTTGACACCTCTGTTGTAGGATTCTTGATGACACCTCTGTTGTAGGATTCTTGATGACACTTCTGTTGTAGTATTCGTTTTGTCTCCTCTGTTGTAGGATTCTCCAAGACACCTCTATAGTAGGATTCTTGTTGACACCTCTGTTGTAAAATTCTTGTTGATACCTCTGTTGTAGTATTCGTTTTGTCTCCTCTGTTGTAGGATTCATGTTGACACCTCTATTGTAGGATTCTTGTTGACATCTCTGTTGTAGGATTCTTGTTGACATCTCTGTTATAGGATTCTTGTTGACATCTCTGTTGTAGGATTCTTGTTGACACCTCTGTTGTAGTATTCGTTTTGTCTCCTCTGTTTTATGATTCTAGGTGTATCCTCTATTGTAGTGTTCTTGATGACACCTCTGTTTTAGGATACTCGATGAGATATATCTTGTAGGATTCTTTTTGACGGGACTTGTAGCAGGAAAATGGAATGTGAGCTACTAAGACCATCTTATTTTCTAGGCACGAGAGCACGGGAGAATAGGTGGCCATCCTTTCTCTCCCCATAGCGAACGTTGAGAGTTGATATCTAAAACTCGGCCACTGGACCCATGCCATTGTTATCGTAACGTACAAATTATTATATCAACACTTTCCTCTCCTTTTCATTTTCTTTGTATTGCGTCTCTAATGTGTACCCTCCAACTCTGCTTCTCCCCGATTTTATTTTTCCCACCCTGTTCTGTTGCTAATACACGCATTGATTATAATACATTTTGACACGAACAAACTTTCATTGAAGCTACGTTGTCATGTGAACATTCACTAATAAGTTATTGAAATTTTAAGAGAGAGAGAGAGAGAGAGAGAGAGAGAGAGAGAGAGAGAGAGAGAGAGAGAGAGAGAGAGAGAGAGAGAGAGAGAGAGAGAGAGAGAGAGAGAGAGGATCTCTCAGAGGTCGCAAAACAGCACATGAAAATTTCAGCTTACGTGATGTTTCTAGCTGCCAGGAGAGAAACTAAAGCGATGGGGCTAAACACGACAGACCAAATCAGATTATCTTGTCACTCAAGCTAGACCGCCACTGCCACTTCAATTAGGTCAGGATCCAACTTACTGCCAATCTCCAAGCCTCCCTGATTTGGTCGCATTTGCACATTTTCGACTGAGGCGATGAGGAGAAGCAACCATGTCGCAAGCGTGAGACAGTAAGTGGATAGAGAGGCAACCATGTTGCAAGTGTAAGGCAGTAACATAGATGGATAAAGGTTCAGGAGAAATATCTTTCACGATCCATATTTTTGTAGATCAAAAGGAACTCGGCGGGTTATGCGGTCCCTATCACGCCGATCGTTTTTACTTCCTAAGACATGGTTAAGTATCCATTTTAAGATGAGTCGACCTGGGAGCCTAGTTCACTTGTAATAATTCGATCCGAACGATTGCGGTTGGAACTCATGACCACCGGGTCGGCAGATGAGTGTCTAGCCGCTACGCTAGCGCGGCTGTCCATGGGCACTTCTGTCGTTGTTCCTACGTCATTGGATGACGTTACCCACTCTTCCAGGAAATGATGCAATATGGAACTGGTAACGATGTGTCTTCGTGTTGGTTACCTAGCAACATAACACTCTCCTTCTGAAATTACTTGCGAGCCTTTCGTACAGGCTGTACAAAACAGCCGCTGTCATTGTGAAAAAAACTGCTGTTAATCTTGAAATTTCACATCATGCAAAGCACTTATGTATTGAGAAAAACGTATATACAAGTATTGATATGCACTAGCAGAAGTAGAGGTAAGAAGTAGAGATTCTATAAGTTCTTATGAATATCTGTATATTTATTCCTCACGTTATTTCAAAGACATCGAGGGTTTCAGAACAGTTTATAATTACTTCTTGGCAAGCTCTTTTTCCGAGACCAACATTTCTTCGTTACACATTTAGAATCTGTTTCGAGTACGCACCGCAGAAGGTGACTAGAGGCATCTATCGATGTGGCACCTAACCCTTACCTAAATGGAGCCATGGTGGCATAGTAGTGAGGGCGCTTGTTTGCCAAGAGGGTGGTACTGGTTCTTGTCACAGCAGTAGAATTGTACGGCTCCGAGTTTCTAGGTTAGTGGTGTCAGGCATGGGCCATTTCACTACCACTAAAGAGGAAAATCGAGAGTTTTTAACTTAGATGTAACTAATTAATTTTTTGTTGTTTTTTAGAATACCGTGAACGAAGAAGAAGAAAATACAGGCATTTTTTCCAGATCTAAACATCGAATAAAAACAAACTAGGTCATAAACAGCAACATGGCTGCGACATTGGAATACTTTGGGCATATTAAATGTTACAGTGGTTTAAAAAGAATAGTAATGGAAGGGACTGTTCCTGGATGGAGAGGATGAACAGAGGACGATCAACACAAACATGAACATACTGAACAAAACTGGGCATGAAAATGTATGAGACATCGAAACTAGGAAAGTATCCAGAATGTTTTCGGTGAGCTGTCATGAGATCAACATTTTGTAAAAGACCAACATTATGACGATGATGATAGCGGTGATGAGGATAATGATGGTGATGTTGGTGATGATGATAATGATGGTGACGATGGTGCTGATAATGGTGGTGATAATGATGATGATAATGATGGTGACGATGGTGCTGATAATGGTGGTGATAATGATGATGATAATGATGGTGATGATGGTGATAATGATGGTGATGATGATGATGATGATGATGATGATGATGATGATGATGATGATGATGATGATGATGATGATGATGGTAATGATGATGATGATTTTAATGCTGACAGTGAAGATGGTGTTGAAGACGTTGACGATGATGTTGGTGATGATGATAATGATGGTGGTGATGATGATGGTAATGATGGCGATGATGGTGATAATACTGATGATGTCCATGGTGGTGGTGTGGTGATGATGGAGGTGATGGCGATGGTGATGATGATGACGGTGATAATTGTGATTATGGTGATGTTTGTAATGATGATGATGATGGTAATGATGATGATAATGGGTACGGTTGTGTGATTAAATCATCCTCCTAAAATAACTACTAAATCATTTTTTGTGGTGCGGGTGGGTTAGTTTATTTCAGACAATAACTACCGTCATTATGTACTGCTTGTCAACTATATATCAATTTAAGTGGTTGCAAACCTGTTGGACTTGAAACTTAGTGGGGTGGCATGGGTTTTCTGAGAGTTGCCGCAGTGTTTTAGTTGTACTTATTTTTAACGAAAATTTCACATTTCGCATAGAAAGTTTCAACACTGCGTTATTTCAATATGGATATCATGCAATATTCTACTAGCCGCTGTCACTCGAATGGTTGATACATGACAGGAAGTGACCTAATATTCAGGGTACGAGGGCACGAGTGACACGGCAACAATTAAATATACACACTTTATGCTAAGCTTTAAATAAAGGCAATCCATGCTACAAACAGTAAAATATTCCTTTTCCACGTCTTGAGTCGTGTGGGCATACTGTGCTAGATCCATATTTTATAGATCAGTCGGCACTCGGCGGTTAATATTACCTCTGCCGCTTTGATTCCCCAATCTTGTTACTCATGCCAAGTTCGGTCACCCTAGGAGTTCAAGCTGAAGATCCCTGTCTCGATGGGGATTCGAACACATGTAGAAAAGCGTGCCAGCCACAGCGCTATCGTGGCTCCTAAATGCTACAACCAGTACATTAAAAATAGTCACACTGCAAAATTCAACTTCAAAGATCGTCTTTATTCTAATAAAATCCCCTGCCAAAGATCATCTGCGACGAGAGCAAGAGGAAGCCCAAGAAGAAAATGAATTGATGACATCAAAGACATTGTACAATCACACGGAATGACACTATCCAATGCCGCACATCGGGCGCTAAAGCGCAAATTAATCCTTTCCACTCCGCTTGACGGCAGAAGTGGAAGATGATGACGATGATGATGAATGTCTTGCCTTGCAAACGTTATGAGAGAAGGCAATTTCCTTGGTTAGTTATTACAAGAAGGGCTCGCAGGTTTCCATGAAATGCAAGTGTAGACGCGGATATTTTGTATATGTTTGTAAGTTTTTACTTTGTCTGTCTTAGCCGGCTCCGTGGCTAAGGTGTTACGGACGTGGTTCGTGATCCCGTCTACACGCGTTCGAAACACAGCTACGCGCGATTTGGCAGCAGACCGTGTTGGGCTTCTTTTTTACGTAAATGGCGTTAGTGCCGGTCGTTCTGAAAGCAATAGCAAACTACTTGCCAAGACATCACAACAGCAAAAAACGCTGGTGTTGAGTGCAAACGTCCTGTAAAGGATATGCAAATAACTTTTTTTTAAACTACTAGAAGTAATGCGTGTGGAAGCTCGTCTTTATCCACCTTACATGCTCTGCCTTGCAAACGTTGTGAGAGGACACATCTTCCTTGGTTGGTTGTTACTAGAAGGGGTCGCAGGTTTCCATGAAACGTAAGTGTAGTCGCGGTTGTTTTGTTATGTGTTTGTCAGTTTTGTCGTCGCCCTGCTTCTCTTCATAATCTTCATCCTCCATGAATCATACACGCCTAGCTCTTTCTCCTCAACAATCATCCTCCATGTATCCTACACGCCTAGCTCTTTCTCCTCCACAATCATCCTCCATGTATCCTAAATGCCTAGCTCTTTCTCCTCCACAATCATCCTCCATGTATCCTACATGCCTAGCTCTTTCTCCTCCACAATCATCCTCCATGTATCCTACATCCCTAGCTCTTTCTCCTCCACAATCATCCTCCATGTATCCTACATGCCTAGCTATTTCTCCTCCACAATCATCCTCCGTGTATCCTACACGCCTAGCTCTTTCTATTCCACAATCATCCTCCATGTATCCTACATGCCTAGCTCTTTCTTCTCCACAATCATCCTCCATGTATCCTACATGCCTAGCTCTTTCTCCTCCACAATCATCCTCCATGTATCCTACATGCCTAGCTCTTTCTCCTCCACAATCATCCTCCATGTATCCTATATGCCTAGCTTTTTCTCCTCCACAATCATCCTCTATGTCTCCTACATGCCTAGCTCTTTCTCCTCCACAATCATCCTCCATGTATCCTACATGCCTAGCTCTTTCTCCTCCACAATCATCCTCCGTGTATCCTACACGCCTAGCTCTTTCTATTCCACAATCATCCTCCATGTATCCTACATGCCTAGCTCTTTCTCCTCCACAATCATCCTCCGTGTATCCTACACGCCTAGCTCTTTCTATTCCACAATCATCCTCCATGTATCCTACACGCCTAGCTCTTTCTCCTCCACAATCATCCTCCGTGTATCCTACATGCCTAGCTCTTTCTCCTCCACAATCATCCTCCGTGTATCCTACACGCCTAGCTCTTTCTATTCCACAATCATCCTCCATGTATCCTACACGCCTAGCTCTTTCTCCTCCACAATCATCCTCCGTGTATCCTACACGCCTAGCTCTTTCTCCTCCACAATCATCCTCCATGTATCCTACATGCCTAGCTCTTTCTCCTCCACAATCATCCTCCATGTATCCTACATGCCTAGCTCTTTCTCCTCCACAATCATCCTCCATGTATCCTACATACCTAGCTCTTTCCTCCCCCCACAATCATCCTCCATGTATCCTACATGCCTAGCTCTTTCTCCTCCACAATCATCCTCCGTGTATCCTACACGCCTAGCTCTTTCTCCTCCACAATCATCCTCCGTGTATCCTACACGCCTAGCTCTTTCTCCTCCACAATCATCCTCCATGTATCCTACATGCCTAGCTCTTTCTTCTCCACAATCATACTCCATGTATCCTACATGCCTAGCTCTTTCTCCTCCACAATCATCCTCCATGTATCCTACATGCCTAGCTCTTTCTCCTCCACAATCATCCTCCATGTATCCTACATGCCTAGCTCTTTCTCCTCCACAATCATCCTCCGTGTATCCTACATGCCTAGCTCTTTCTTCTCCACAATCATCCTCCATGTATCCTACATGCCTAGCTCTTTCCTCCCCCCCCCCCCACAATCATCCTCCATGTATCCTACACGCCTAGCTCTTTCCTCCCCCCCCCCCCCCACAATCATCCTCCATGTATCCTACATGCCTAGCTCTTTCCTCCCCCCCCCACAATCATCCTCCGTGTATCCTACAAGCCTAGCTCTTTCTCCTCCACAATCATCCTCCATGTCTCCTACATGCCTAGCTCTTTCTCCTCCACAATCATCACTTCTTCGGAGGTCAGTATGGCGGAATGGGGAAGAGTCCTCGTTTTTATACAACCGTTGTGCTGATGCGGAGGTAGAGGGTTAAATCCCTACACCGATCAGTTGGACTAAATTGTTGACTTCTCGTCCTTGACTTGGAAACTTAAATCACAAGTACCTCAGAAGTCAATGTGAGTTTACTTGATGGCGAGGGACTAGAAGTTATAGCGCGTGTATGGACTACGCTTGAGTTCAAAGCAAGTGAACGAAAGAAAAGATCGCATCGTCAATTGCTTTGTGTTTATCCTTCTACCCTTTCGTTTCCTCCACGATAGTTAGTTAGTTAGTTAGTTAATTAGTTAGTTGGTTGGTTGGTTGGTTGGTTGGTTGGTTGGTTAGTTGGTTGGTTGGTTGGTTAGTTGACAGATCATCCTCATTGCACATCGAACGTTAAGTCAATAAGTGGTCGGATACCCTCCTCAGTAAATCCCGCAGCGTGTGGCAACTGACGACACCAGTTCTGTGTTGGTTTATTAATCTTCTTTGGCTTCCCGCGTAGTGTTCTTGTTTGGTCTTGTTTGGCCACACCTCTTTTAACTTGCTGTTCTCGCAGTCTGAGCATGGTTGTAGTTGTAGATTCACAGTCATCACTTGGTTCTCGCAAACGTCTTACTTCTCGTAGAGCAGTGGTTCTCAACCGGTGGGGAATTCCACCCCAGGGAGGAATTTTAGGGTTTCCAGGGGGGAAATGAAGACCATTTCAAGATCGTGTTAATACAAGAACCGATTACTTGATACTGTTTTTCCCTTCATACTTTACAGTTATGTATGTCTCATCCTTCTAAAATTCATTTTATAAAGTAAGTAGACCCACAAATCATGTTTTATGTGGATGTCTAGACTTGTTTTAGTATATGCTATTACATTTGCCTTACATTTTTACGTATACTGTGTATGGGGTGGGGGGATTTTTAGATAGGAAATATGAAAAGGGGGGGGGGGTGACGTTCTGAAAATACGGTGAAGGGAGGCACGGGCCAAATTTTTGATAGGAAGGGGGGGGGGGGTATGGCGTTCTGAAAATATGGTGAAGGGGGGCACGGGCCAAAAAAGGTTGAGAACCACTGTCGTAGAGCATTCAGAGTGTCAGCCTTGTCCTTGGCTCGTCCGCCTTCCACAGTAGCCTTGCCTGCAAGCTTATCATCCCGCGCATTTCCTCGTACACCAGCATGCCTTGGCACGAAAACGAAACTAATCTTTGCCAGCCGAGACCGCTCCAGAGACAGCAGCCACTCTCTTCGGATCCACCCCATCTCTTATCTTCTTGAGCATGCTGATTGAATCACTAAGGAAATATGCCCTAGTGAATGTCTGTGTCTCGAGCCATGTTATTGCTTTACTTACTGCCATGACTTCCATAGTCAGGCTACTTGTAGTTTCAGTGAAAGCACTAGAATCTTCCTTCACAATTCTCCCTCCGGCCTGAGCCGTAAAAACCCATGAACTTCTCACTCTTCGAACGACCGACCCTCTGTGTAAATGACAGCATCACCCACCAAGAATTCTCGAAGATCAAAGCCTGTACTTCCGCCTCCACAGCAGCAGGATTTTCTTGTCTTCATTTTCTGTCTAGTTGGATGCAAACTGAAAAGGACGTGCAGAAATTTGTTGGACTTGTACCCACTCCTCGCCAGGTTCTATGTCCTCAAGTGAACACACCTGTTGAAGAATGTTTGCGGCTTGACCCATCCACGACTTTCCTCTTTTTAACCTGCTACTCTTTATATTCTTAATTTCACTGTTCAGTGGATGTTGTATGTTCGCGTTGGCTCTCAGGTAGGCACGTGCTCTGCAAATTTGTATTCTGCCCCCCCCCCCCCAGTTTTTGGAAAATTAGCAACTAACGGCCACTGGAAAACGTGTTTTCCTCCACGTGTTTATCCCTTTTTCCCGTCATCATCTCGTTCTGGTGATTTTGGTCGTGTACTTGTTATAAATGCTTTTTAAGTTTCTCCTTCGTCGCTTTATCCTCTAACAACTCGCCCATGTCCTTCTCTTAATTATCTCTTCGTGTTTTTTCTTCTTCGATATTTACCGTCATATCTCTATCATTATCAATATAATATGAAAATCATTGCTAAAAATTCGCTGATTCATCTTAGTTCTGTTTCTACATCAATTCCAGACAATGACATCAATAGCGAAAAATACGTCCCATATGGCAACGACAAGAACATATTATGATTAACTAACTAGAAATCATAGCCCAGATTTTTGTAGCTAGAAAGCCTGTGTTCTTTGCGCTTGGTTATGAAGACCCGTTATCTGGCTTTCACAAGTAGCCATGAATAATGCACCAGGCATTCTCAGACAACTAACGTGCATTCTTCAGTTTCCATATTCTGTGATAAATGACCATTGTTTGTTTGTGTGTGGAGAGTTTGAATGTCCCCATGTAATGTTATCAACTCAGTCAACAAATTTGAGGAACATGTTTGCGTGAGCAGTCAAGGATGGATAGCCCCGGCTATCATTTCCTGTTTATCGCCGAGATATTGATTTTTCGTCCTCTTTCAATTATCAGCCTTCCGCGTAGATTTTTGGCGCGACTATCAATTTTTCTACACAATGAAGTACATATTTCAGACACAATGTGGTGTTTTTGCGCTTGAGCAGAATTTAGTTCATATATCTCAGTCAGCACTTAACGAGATATTAACATGTATATAAAGATGTTTATACATAAATTGCTAGGTATTTTGTAATCAGCACATTTTCCTGTTGTTCAGATTAATTCCTTTGCTTTCACTATATGTTGGGCTTATGTAAGTGAAAACAAAGGACTTAATCTCAACAACAGGAAAACAGAAGTTGTGGTATTTACAAAGATAAAAATGTCTTCCCGAATGCAACATCTACTTGTCTGAAACAAGTCAATGTGTTCAAGTTTGTTGGTACTTTAATGACAGCAAATGAAAGATGCATTCAAGAAGTTAAATATACTCGTAGAATTCATTCAGTCATTCAGTAGCATGTCCTTTGCAGAATCTCCCTCCCATAACACCTTCCGGAAAACTTCTCGATCACAAGCAAGATGTCCCGCGTCGGATACACCCATCTGGAGATTATCTTCCACATCTTGCACCAATCTTCTCTTTGGCCTTCCTCTTTCCGTTATCCCGAGCATATACCCCTCAATTATTGTTCACTCCAAACATTCATGGCGTTTCAAGAGATCACAATAGTTCATCTTGCATCTGTTTTATCGGCGTAAGTAGCCAACCTTCTACAATACTCAGAACATGCCGTATCGATGCATGAGTTCTTTCCTGTATCCACAATATTCTTAATACCTGTCTATAACATTTATATTCAAAGGCATGTATGCGCTGTTCAGCTTGTTTAGTAAGTGTCCAAGTATCACAGGCGTGAGCTGCAATGGGAAAGATCCATGCTTTTAAAATATAATATTTGTAGGTCTATGTGTTCCATGCGACAATTTATTCAATTGTTTTAGTTTTTGAAGAGCAATAGATATTCGTCTTTTAATGTCTCTAATTGTATCACCATTGTTGGCAATTAATGACCGAAGATATTCGAAATTTCCCTGCACCTCCATTTTTTTTTCTCATTGACATATATTTCTGTCTCCATACTAGCTTTAACTGTTTTGCATAATCGTTGTTTTTGGTATGTTAAAATATAAATTGGGATTTTCACTATTCTTCTGGGTTAACGTTATTAGTTTTTCTGTACCATTCTGTGATGTGGATAGTAATACCGTATCATCAGCATATCGAATCTCTGGTATTTCATGACCACCATTATTCAAGGCATCGTATTGCTCCTTGTTTATATCATCTCAGACATTTCTCATTATACTTTCGCTGTACATGTTAAACACAAATACTCGTAGAATCGTCAAATAACAATTAGTATTCCACAAGATGGAGAAAACATCTGCGATTTACTGTTGTCATTTGATGTTATTAAAAGAGACATGTTTTGCATATCCTTCACAGTACATTGCAGTCAACACCAGCATTTTTCAGCTGCTGTTGGTGTCTTGGCAAGTTTCACGTTCAGTAGTTTGTCATTGCCTTCGGAACGACTAGGCCACATACCTCCGTAAGTAACTAACGCGACGCGATCCGCTGCCGAATCTCGCGCAGCTGTGTTTCGTTTGAGATTATACGGGGTTGCGAACAACGTCCTTAAGCCCTACGCCGGGGATACCGGCAAAAGCGACCTACGATCTACATTAAACCATTCCTCATATAAGGATGCTAATCATTGGCAGCTAGCAGACAAGTAAGGAATTATCTGGAATCTGTGGAGATCTGGTTTTATAGAAAAATGATGAGAACACAGTGAACGGAAAGAAAGAGTTAATGAAGCTATCTTAACAGCAATTAACTCACAAGGAGATATTACTGCTCGCATCAGAAGAAGACACTGGACATTCTTTCAGCATGTCATGGGGCTGGAGTATCTTGTGACAACGGAAGTATTTTATAGAGAAGAGGTAGATGGAATCCAAGAAAAAAGATGCTGGACAGTTTGCTGGACATGGCTTGCGGGAACGTCAAAATCAGAAATTATTGGCAGTGCACGGGACAGAGGGCGCTAAACCAGACACGATCATCAACCCCACACGGCATTGACTGTAAGAAGAAGAAATACATAAATATCGATACATTGTACCAATCGTCCAGGAATCCTTGAGCTTATTGAAATCGTATTCCGGTACGAACCTATGTCCTTGTCTAACCAAGGCCTTAGGTTCGTACGGGAATAGAATCAGCGTTACCAGTAGTGTGTTGTGCTCAATCTTTAAACCTCAAATCCCGAAACAACCAAATAAATCAATTTGATCATTGCTCGCTGGAATGGGGTACTGGTGTGCCTTGACAGATCGAGAAGACCTGATCATTCGGGGCCATATCGATTGACGGGTGTCAGTCGCAACGATCGGGCAAATTTTTAGCTGTAACCTACGATGGGTGACGTTGTGATATTCTAGTGTGATAATTTGGTTACACACTCGCCTCACACACCAGTGATCCGGAGTTCGATCCTGGGTCCAGTCATCGATATGCACTACTGATTAGCTCAAAAGAGAGCGAAACTCGAGTCTAGTGCTTCCAATCTGACGTGGACAAGGCCTTAGGTTCGTACCGGAATACGATCAGCGTTACCAGTAGTCGGTTGTGCTCAATCTTTATACATCTCAAATGCCGAGCGGTTTATTCTTTTGTGTTACTTGTTTTAATTGTTAATTTTTCTAGTAAGTTGAAAAGACTTCGAAGCGTTTGTCTTTCTTTCTGTGTGTATATCCATTTGCGGAGTTTCCTTGTCATATATTATGTATATATATATATATATATATATATATATATATATATATATATATATATATATATATATATATATATATATATATATTATGTTTCTATTTTAAGGCGGCCTATACTGTACAATTAGTAAACAATCGGAAAACATCCCCAGAAGCTTTGGAGATGTGGTTTTATAGAATGTTAAAATATAGTTGCATAACCTTTACAGAACATAGCAGACAACCCCTATATTTTTTGGCTGTTTGTGAAGTCTTGGCAAGGTAATGTTCAGTAGTTTTCCATTGCTTTCTAAATGACCAACACTCATATCACTATACTGTATGGAATACCAGCGCAAGGTAGACAACCTTCCAAATCACCCTCAGCTGTGTTTCGAACGCTTGTATACGGGATTACAAACTGAGCTCGTAAGCCCTTCACCGCAGCGCCAGATGTTTTATAGAAGAATGTTGAAATTTCATTGCACAGCCAAAATGAGTATCTGGACATTTTGAAGGACCTGTGATGTTTTAGTTATCTCATTGAGCCTTTAAGGGTGCTTATAGCCTCTTGTAAATGCACACACAACGATAAACGCAACAATTTTAAAATGCACCTTTTCGTTAGACAGTTTTATTTGAAGCGGTCATTCTCAGAGTCATACTTCTCAAACGAAAGAGGGTAAAGTATGGCGGGAACTCAACTATACATAGCCACACGAAAAAACGCGAACGATCAAACTGTTTTACATTGAGTAACGACTGGAAAACAATATTATTTAACTGTAAGCGAATATATCATCATCCGAACATCGGATTGAAGTGAATATTAAAACAACTATGGTATATTACTTCCTATTTAATCATGATTAATTGACCGAATCAATGCACCAATTCACCTCCTTTGAAATTACCCATTAGCATCCGGATCTTTTTTTCTTTTTCTCGCACTAGAACGTTCACAGCTCGCTGCACACACTCTGTAGCACTGGCTGGGTTCTCAATGTAAATGCACCTGAATTACATTTCATTTTAAAATATAAGAAAAAAATAATTTACTCTTAAGTGGTGCGTTTTGTAATGAAAGTTTGATTGGGTGAATCACGTGAGAATGTCACGACGCATTTGTAAATCACAAACGTTGACGACGCATTTGTAAATCACAAACATACAATTAAAGAAGCCCATGTTAGAATCAGGAGGCATATTGGGTATATGCTTATTGTCTCATATTTATCCTCGGTAGAGTAGAGGCTAGACACTCACTTGCCGTGTTATTAGTCTTGGGTTCGATCCACATTAGGACCGAATCACATTTTGTTTTAATGACCTGGGCTCCCAGGTCGGTTCAGCCTATAGTGGATACCAGAAAATGTCTTGGGAAGTTAAGGCGGCCGGCGTGATACAGACCACATCACTCCTGGGCTGACGACTGGTCTATAGAAATGGCGTCTAGCACCATATTGAGGGGGGCACAATATATTAACACTGCAATCTACAACGAATGTCGTAAAACACTAGTAAGAAGGATGTGTGTAACTGTGACCCGGAAGAGAAGCAAAGAGAGGTAACGCTACACCCTATCAGACATGTTGCAAGAGGCAACTGGAGGATTGTGATAAGAGCAGGCTGCGCCTTCACGGAGAAATATTCAGCTACAAAAGCCAACCAACAAATCACGTACAAATAAAAAAAAAGAATTACGAGTTAAGCAAGTATTGAACAACATTTCTGTTTAAGTTGCATATCCCTTACAGGACACTGAAGTCAACACCATCATTTTCCAGCTGCTCTTGATGTTCTTGGCAAGATTATGCTCAGTAGTTTGTCATTGCTTTCTGAGCGACCGGCTGATATACCCCCGTAAGTAACCAACGCGACGCGATCCGCTACCGAATCTCGCGCAAAGGAATGCCTTGGGAGGCTGATCAGGCACTATAGAATGGCTCAAAATGTCGTTAGCTTAATAAGGGCAACATATGCAGATATGACATGTAGAGTTCTTCATGTGGGAAAACTAACAGATGCATCTGAAATAAAAACAGAAGTACAACTGGGTTGTCTTTTGTCACCATTATTATTTTTACTGACTTTAGTATAGGCTATGAAGACAACTACCACCTGAAATGGAATTCAATGGACTCTAACAAATCACCTTGATGATTTGGACTTCTCTGATGACACTGCACTCATGTCACACACGTGTAATAAAATGCTGGGTAAATTAATCACGCTTGAAGAAATGTCACTACAATTAGGTCTAACAATTCAAAAAAGTAATACAAAGATAATGAGATTAAACCATTAAATAACACCTCAATCTCCCTTGATGACACCCCCCCCCCCCCCCCCCGGTTCAAGAGGCGGAATCACACACTTATTTGGGAAGGAATGTGGACCAAACTGGGACACAGGTCATCATCATCAAGTGCCGTGCCGACTGGCATAGGCGTTCATGACTCTCCACAGATCTCTGTCCTTGGTGTTCTGGATCAACTCTGTCGTTGATATTCCTCCATGCCACCGTCGCAATTCATCCAGCATCATTTCTCGTGGTCTGCCTCTGCCTCTCTTCCCCTCGATCTTTCCAGTTGTCACGATGTTCTCCAGCACCTCTGTTCTCATCACATGACCAAAGAAAGCTGTTTGTCTCTTTCTTATTGTTGTACATAACGTTGTAGTTTCGCCAGCCTCTTTAAGGCATTCGTCGTTAGTTACTTTGGCAGTCCAAGGAATTCGCAACATTCGTCTAAAGAACAACATCTCTGTTGCTTCCAATCTCTTCCATATTTGTTCATTTATATTCCAAGATTCACAGCCATACAGCAAAACAGGTTCTATATAGAACCTCAGCACTCTCTTTCTTACATTCAATGATAGCGACTTACTGCATAAGATATTTTTCATTTTTTGAAATGCAGCCTTTGCTTGCCCTATTCTGCTCTTGATCTCTGTTGTGCATCATCCATCTGATGTTATAAATGTCCCTAGATATTTAGAAATATCCACTTGGTGAGGAATTTTCTCTTCTAACTCTATTTCACATTTGGGTGTCACTTGTTTCTTTGATACCACCATTGTTACTGTTTTCTTGATATTCAAGGACAGTCCTTTCTTTGCACTCTCTGTTACTACAAAAGGCAAGAGGTGCTTTCGTAGCAGTAGGACATTGTTATAATGTGCCTTGCCGTGTTCATTACGTTCCACAACGCTTTGCAGGTAAACGCCGTCTTGTCTGTTCAATCATCAATGACTTCTTCCGCGCAGTCTGCCGAATCCTGTCTTCACATGCAGGGTAGTCATACCCTAGTTCACCGACTGGCGTCTTACTGAAAACATGACACGTCGCATGCCGGTCGCTCTAAAAATATGGCACTAGCACCTTCTACCTAGAGCGCCTCATGGCTGAAAGAGGATCCCGTACTCCTGTTTTTTTTTCTAGATCTTACATACATTCTTATATACATAACCACACGAATCCCCCCCCCCCCCCACACACACACACACACACACACACACATTAACCCAGCCATATCTACACACACCAACATACAGAAGAGCATACACGCGCGCACGCACACACACACACACACACACACTTCTACCAACGTCAACATAAAGGCATGCCAACACACATATACACACAGGCCCACATAAACGCCGACATATACATCCGCATATTCATACCCACCAACACTTACACATATTCACATAATAATGCTTGCTAACAAATGCCACGGTTCGGTTTCGTTTGCCTTTAATTGGTATTTTCTGGAACCATACTTCTTTTAACTGTTTTTGTTATTTTTGTTTCTGAATAAATTCCATAACAGGAATATACTGTGGGTATATGAAGTGTTAAGATAATCACATATTTTAGGAGTGAAGTCACGGAGGAATAAATGGCCAGTCTTTCTCTTCCCTAGCGAACGGCTAGGGCAGGAGTCGAACTCTCGTCCGACAGTGTTCATGACATTATCAGCGTAACCAGTGGCAGGCTGAGTCTCAAAGTACTAGTTGCCAGGCGACAAAGCTACTAAAAGCTCATTAATATCTTAAACATATTGTCTATTATTTAAGGGAGCCCACATTATCAAGGATCCACAAGCTCTTGTCGCTATCGGACGAGCTGACACCGCGGCTAGTCCGCCACTGAGCGTAATCTCCTAAAAATTACACCAACGCACCCAATGAAATTATTTTTAAATGCATTTTATTTCTTCATTCGTTTAATTAATAGACTTTAGTTTTGATTCCTCACTCCCTGATTAGCCTATCCGCCTCCTCCTTTTCTCTCCCACACCCTACGTAGAGTACAAAGGAGTAGATTTAGAAACAAAAATAAGACAAAGATAGACGGCTCTGTGGCGAAGTGGTTACGGACGCAATTCGTAATCCCGCATACCATGTTCGAAACACAGCTGCGGGCGATTTGGCAGCAGAATGACTGCGTTGGTTTTCATACAATGGTATGGGTGCCGGTCGTTCAGAAAGCCATGGTAAACTACTGAACGTAAACTTGCCAAGAAATCAAAAGCAGCCAAAATATGATGTAGTTTAAACTTTCATCTGTCCTGTGACAACATATAGGTGTGAGTCAGAGACGATTTCGCCATCACCGAAGAAGAAAATGTGGGCTTTTGAGCTCAAATGCTAGAGACAAGTTATCAGAATACCGTGGAGGAAGAAGAAGAAAAATTCTGAAATTCTACAAGAACTGAGCATCGAAGAAAACTTGTGTTAATAGTAGTATGTCTCCGACACTAAATTACTCTGGCCATGCTAAATGTTACATTGGCTTGGAAAGAACATCAATGAAGGGCATGGTAACTAAAAGAAGAGGCAGGGATCGATCAGCACGAAGATGGACACAGGGCATTGCAGCAATCTTTGGCATGAGAGTGCATGAGGCGGGAGAACTGCCAAGAGATCGATAGGCGTTTCGACACCTATAATAGCGACGATATATAATAGCGGGAATATATGATAATAGCGACGTACTGCGAAAGAACGTGCAACATAATGATGATGATGATGATGATGATGATGATGATGATGATGATGATGATGATGATGATGATGATGATGATGATGATGTAATTAAGATTCTGCGCTTTTATTTCTTTCAGAAATTAAAACTTTAATACTGCTCTAGGATTTGCCAAATTACACTAAAAATACAAGGGCACTTGGACAGACCATTGGATAGAGTACATCCGATCTCTTTCTGTCTTGATCAGGGAAATAACTGGGAGTAAATCTGGTCTCTTTGTGTCTTGACGACGGACATTACTGAAGATGAGATGATTTATATTTTTTATAATTGAATTATAGATTTGCAATGCTGAGCTAGTGAGAGTGCTTGATTTTTTATTACTTGACCTCTAGCTTCGATCGGAAAAGACATTTTCGGAAAAGCTATTTGAGACAAAAATTAAGATCTGCAAAGATGAAATGTTGAGATTTCGCATGAAATGAAACCTCATCGAAAGCAGCTTGTTTCTTTGTTTCTTCTCTTGATGGTTTTGTAAAATTAATGAGCCAGTTCAGCTATGTGAAGAAGTAATACTCTAAAGAATATGTAGCGTATGCACTAATGAAAGGTTCGAAGACTAATCAAGAGGGCTCAAGTCAAAGCTAAGGAACTGCGAGGCCAGAAGAAGGAAGAGCTTCACCAGCAAATGGATTCTTCTTCTTCTTCTTCTTCTTCTTCTTCTTCTTCTTCTTCTTCTTCTTCTTCTTCTTCTTCTTCTTCTTCTTCTTCTTCTTCTTCTTCTTCTTCTTCTTCTTCTTCTTCTTCTTCTTCTTCTTCTTCTTCTTCTTCTTCTTCTTCTTCTTCTTCTTCTTCTTCTTCTTCTTCTTCTTCTTCTTGTCTGTCTTCTCCTTCTCCTTCTTCTTCCTTCACCTTCGGACGTCAATAAGAAAGCAGCAGTTAACTGAAGCCTGTTGACATCCTAATTGAGTTTGTCCTCATAACAAAAGAATTTAAGAAACATACGTTTCTGTTATGCATATGTTGGACACTCCTGCAACAAATATTTAGCTGTAATTTTACTAGTTCTACAGTTACATTAAGCAATTGGATAATTTGAAGAAGCAGTTGTAGATCTTGCAAATAACTAAAGGGACTGGTTAGGCTGCAATCAAATTGGGCAAGATCTACACAGTACGAGAATCTGTTGCTCAGGTCCTCACTGTCATCAAACGACACAGACGGACAATCTAAAGAAATCCCCAAGCCCAAGGATCTCCGACATAAGAAGGTCAGAGCCACGCGACGGGCTCTCACACCATATGAGTTATCCGACAAGATCAGAAAGAAGCCGTCGAAACAGCTCCTTTACCCTCTGGGAAAATATTCTGTCATGGAATATCAATTTTCATTGAAATTTAAAAAAACAAAAAAAAAGGTCGGGGGGGGGGGGGTGTTAAACTGACAATAATATCGAAATTATGAAGTAAAGAAAATAAATCAAACTCAAAAATACTGACAATTATAAGTATTACAAGAGAATCCATCGAAACCACACGAAAGGGAGATATGAAATTGATGGCGCATATCAGTAGAATAGATAGATAGGATAGAGAAATTAACCTCATATTGTAGAAAAAGAAGCAGGTGAAGATAGCGAAGGCTGTGCATAGAACGCTCCAGCAGCTGGGCAACACACATAAAAATCAACTTCATCAAACTAACAGCTGACAGTGAAGTGTGGTGCATTTCAATAAGCAATGTCTGCTGCTACAGAGGAAGAAGATACAGACGATGAAGACGATGGCTGTGCTGGGAAAAAAAGATGTAGGCGGCGATGAGGAGAGAGTTGGGTTAGGGAAGGCGAAAACTGATAAAAAGGAGGAGGAGCAGAAACAGCAGCAGGAGCAGAGCAGAAAAAGACGTAAAGGAAGATGAAGAATACGAAGCAAACGGTGGAACAAGAAGACTGAAGGACAATATTGAAGGGAAAAGATGAAGAAAGGAAAGGGAAAAGTTAGAGGGAGAAGGGAGACTAATTATGATTATTTCTGAGCGGCAACACCATCAGGAATAAACAGTGTATATATCTAGATAAACTGTAGGGGAGAAGCGAGTGTAGAATCATGTAAATCAATTTGAGATCCCAGGGCGACCCATTATTTAATGGATGCTAGTAAATGTCGTGTGAAGTGTAGAAGACCCATTTGACTTTAACCACATCACATCTGAAGTGCCGATTGTTCTATAAACATATAATACTAGAACCATTATGTCCAATACGTTTTATGAAGTATTAAATGATCCTTTACAATTACGTTTACTACAGTTGCCTTGGGCAATTATTCCAATTTATAGGAAAGAACACATCATGAAATGACAAAATTTACAGAACATCTTCAGCATTTTCGTGCCTCATTTGCGTAGTGGCGAAGCAGACAGGCGAAGCCTATGAGCATGCTTATTCATTTCGACTACACCACGCAAGAAGTAGCTGAAACTCGTAAATTCATCACAGAAATGAAACGCTGACAGTAACCATTTTTCGGCATTTTAGGAGGACAAATAAACTTTGAGGCTGCAGTGAAAATATTGACAGAGTAAAGTAAGAGAAAAACAAAGATGTAACTACCTGGGTACCTTTGCTTGCCGTATAATCGGGACAAACACTCACACACCATTTCGTGATTCTGCCAATCGCACCACACGACTAACATTGGCTGCCTAAGCTTATGGGCATAACACCTAATAAAGATGTCCTACACTGAAACGAAAAATGGTGATCGGTCCATGCTGGCCAATAGTCTCGTTGTGGTAGCTACCAAGGGCAGCTATTTTGTAAAGGAAATTACAAACAAGAGGATCGACTTCATTTTACCAGGTTTTATTCCACAAGGCACAGTCTCTTTCAGCAGGGCGGTCTGCTAAAATCGTCTCAAAGAGCACGAACTTCGCAGCTCCAGAGACGACCCCCAGAAGTCTCCTTAAAAACTGCATTATTAAACCTAATGACGGAGTCCGGAAACGAACTCACGATCTACGGAGCACGAGGCAAGCAGCTTAATCCCTTCACCACGGAGTTATTGTCCTTTTGATATTATACTCTCTTTAGTGAAAGTTTATTTGCTTTTCGTTTCCGGATTCGCCACAACGGGAGGGTTCAAACTCCAGTATGGTTCGCTTTCTTTCAGAAGCCCTGCGTTGTGCACTTCTCAATTTTGAGAGCTTACGGCCTTCAATAGCTTGATGAACAGATGGTGACGATGACAGTCGAAGTAGGTATTATAAATCAAATGTCAGCTTGTTCCCTAGCTATAGTCTGTTTACTTTTGTCTGCTCCAATATAAAATTCCATATCTCAGTAACCAACTGAGGGGAAATGATGAGATTTAGCATATAACCTTATCATTATATCCACCAAACCAAAAAAATTTTCTTCTGGAGATGGTACAGCAGATTTCAAAGTTTGTTTATATGTGGTATATAATTTACTGTACAGAGATGAAGTGCACATTATTAAATGTATTTCGTCTTCACACGGAAACATTAGCGTTGAATAGTTAATTTTCTCGTGTGACATAATGGGACATGGGATTACCCTTATGACAAGCGCCTCGCGTAGTGGAACGGGGCATTACTGTAAAACAAGTTTGTTAGCGAGAAATCACTAGATTTTCACCAAAACATCAAAGAAATGTCCACGCTTACCATGATTTAAGTTGCTTTTGGACCTATCAAAGACTTATTCCTTGGGTAGGGGTAAATATAAGACGGGGAAGGAAAAATTTCATAACGATGCAACAGACAGTTTTTAAAATAATTGATCGTGAATGAAGGCATTCATTTCTGGACAGACTATAGAACCTCAGCTGTACTGTTGGAACATACTTTGCCGTGGGAGTATATTTTATCTGAGAGTGATTGTCAGAATATGGGATGTGGGGGACAACACCTGTATTCTTAATATGTGTTGACGAACCATCTGTATAAGCCTATGTCTATGATCGTTCAGAAAAGCTGGAGGAGTACCTTTGAGAGGGTGTCAGGTCATTTTGATTTTGGTGGCTGTGTGTTTCTTGCAGCTGTTAGCCGGTATCTTGCTGTTTTCTATGCTAACTTCCACTCCATCACGACCTTGATATCGTCTCTAATCTTATGGAGAGGCCTTGGAGGTGCAGCCATGGGATCAATGTCATCGGCTTATAGCAAGCAGATTATACAGAGGCTGTCCTTCGATGGATGTTTTATGACAGGTAAAAGTCTCCAGCAGAATGTGTTTTACTGTTATTTTGATAAAGTATCCTATGTCGTTGTTTGTAACGATATTGCTGGTTGCATTTATATATATATATATATATATATATATATATATATATATATATATATATATATATATATATATATAGTGCTTCAATTATTGATATAATTTTGGTATCAACATTAAGAGTCTTCCTGGCCAAGGATTTAACAACGTTGTTCGTAATCCCGTATATCCACGTGGGGAAAAAAGCTGCGCGAGATTTGGTAGCGGATCGCGTCGCACTGGTAACTTGGGGGTATGTAAGCCAGTCGTTCAGAAAGCAATAGCAAACTACTGAACGTAAAACTGGCCTAGTACGTCAACGGCAGCTTAAAAATGCTGGTGTTGACTGCAACGTCCTGAGAGGGATATGCAACATTTTAAAAAAAAAAAGGCAACATTACATTTTCTTAAGTAAGAACGTGATCACAGACCTTTGTGAATGCGTGAAGTTATGATATAAGTCGCAATGATGTAAAAGTTGTTTTTCAATCAGTAATCTAATATTGTTTTCGCCGCGTCGGTAACTTACGGGGTATGTGAGCCGGTCGCTCAGAAAGCAATGGCAAACTATTGAGCGTCATCTTGCCAAGAAATCAACATACAGCTGAAAGATGCTGGTGTTGACAGCGATGTCCTGTAAAGAATATGCACCAACAAAAAAGAAGTCACCACGTAATTTAAAGTTGTATAATTCTTCACCATATTCCCTCCACCTCCTCACCACATCTGATTTCTCGGTGCGTAAAGACCCTTGTTTCAACTATGATATATATCCTGTGCTGTCGTGATTTTGTTAATCTTCTCACAATATCAAAATCTACCTTGTTATTACCTGTTGATAACCCCGAATTAATTATCTCACATTGATATTTTAAAGGTCATTCTTTGGCCGCTTTCATTCTCATTGTGATACTTTTATTCGCATTACTATATTGCAAAGATATTTCAGATTCCTCTTTCTTAATCTTAGTGTTTTGAATTTCTGCCTTGAATCCCGTGAATTCAGAATGTTATTTGTGACCCGCGGTTTGTTAATTATTTCCTTTATTGCCAAGAATTTCTGTGGCTGATTTACATAGCATATCCTTCTTTTTCTCAGTGACAGACTTAATATGTACGAAGGAAAGTCAATAAGTTAGTCACAAATGGCTGTAGAAACAATAACTAAATATGATAACAACTTGAAACCAGTTAATTTGTATACATACATTGTCCCTTTATTTCTCAACATAATTTCCACAACATTGATGCACTTATCCCATCATTTTATCAGTCCTCCCAAACCGGCTGCATAGAACTGTGTGCTCTGTTTTCTAAACCACGTTTTCACTTTACATTCAACTTTGGCGTCATTCACGAAATGTCTCCCGCCAAGGTGGGTTTTCAGTGGACCAAAAAAGGTGGAAATCGCTAAGGGCTAAGTCGGGACTGTAAGGTGGATGTTCCAGAACTTCCCAACTTAGTTGGTTAATTTTCTCCTGAGTTAATCGAGCCGTGTGTGGTCTGGCATTGTCACGAAGAAGCAGCACTCCTCTAGTCAGCAGTCTTGGAGGTTGTCTTCGAATGGCATCATGAAGCACCGATAGAACTTCACAGTAGGATTCAGAATTCACATTCTCACCTTTCTTCTTGAAATTGGTTAAAAGCACTCCTTGACAATCTCAGAACACTGTCAGCATAATCTTCCCTGCTGATGGACCATTGAATTTTTGGACACATGGCGAAGAAGGATTTTTCTATTGCATTGAAGCACGCTTTGATTCGGGCTGGTTGTCAGCATAAACAGGAAGCATTTCCTTGTGAATGTCCTTTGCAGGCAATGCTTTTGCCCACAAAAAACGCACAACAGCACGTTGCTCTTTGGTTCTACACTCCGTAAGTGCAGTCACCATTTCGTTCATACGCTGCGCATGCGCATGAGACACCTAGCGCCACCTGACGAACGGGACTATAAAGTTCGATGTTGCTGTCACCTAATGATACCTGTAGAAAAGACCAACTACTTTTACCTGCCATCGCACATAACTGTGTGGCTTACTTATTGACTCGCCCTCGTATTTTCCCCCAAAGTTGTCGAAAGCTGCAAATTCTCTTCCGACTGTTGTCTTCACATTCCCCGCTAATGGTCAATCTTTCAGAATATATAAATTAAATCTTATATGGGTCATTTAATAATGGGGCATATAGAAAGAATGGAAGATAATAGGAAAACAAAACTCGCTTACACTCAAGAAATAAATGACCGTAGACCCCGAGGTAACCAAGAAGACGGTGGAGAGATAATATACATACAGACCTACAAGCACTTGGAATCAGCTACTGGCAAGAGAAGGTCAACCAGAGAGACGAATGGAGACGGCTTGTATCTGCAGCAAAGAACCTCAATGGCTCGGAATGCTGAAGAAGAAGAAGATGAGGCATTTAATGTGGTTCTAATTCTTTTAATAATCATGAATACCACCTTGTAGCTACTACAGATGTAAGCACTAGGTAAAGGAATAGGTTTAGCTACAGTAATAGGTCACATAAATCTTCTGTGTTGAATAGTAAATTCATTGTGGCCTTTTATCCCAGCTAGCGGGGTGTGTAAAAGGGTCCTTTACTTACTAACCATTGTGGTTAACTTAAAGCAGAATGAAATAATTATGTCACTGAGTCCAGGCGATGAACGTTTCAAATACATCTTTCAGGTTGCCAGTATTTGTTCCCTGCCTTATACCCTGAGATGGAACCTGTTCATTCTGGTCTTTTATTATTGTATCGCAGTAGCCACGTGCCGGTCTCTCTGGCTGAGGGGTTACAACATTTTCTCCGTAATCCCGTTTATCACGCAGAGTCTCGTAGCGGGCGAGAGCTGGAACCCCCGCCCGTGACTTGCGGGATACTGAGCCGGCCGCTCAGAAAGCAATGGCAAACTACTGAGCGTAATCTTGCCAAGAAATCAACAGACAGCTGAAAGATGCTGCTGTTGACAGCAATGTCCTGTAAAGGATATGCAAAATTAAAAAAAAAAATTTTTTAAAAGTAGCCACGTGCCGGTCTCCCTGGCGAAGAAGTTAAGGACTCTGTTCTTAATCCCGTATATCAACGTACGAAACACAGCTGCGCGAGATTCGGCAGCCAATCGCGTTGCGTTGGTTTTTTACGGAAAGGTATGTGAGCTGGTCGTTCAGAAAGCAATAGCAAACTACTGAACGTAAAACTTGACAAGACATCAACAGCAGCTGAAAAATGCTGGTGTTGACTGCAATGTCCTGCAAATAGGATATGCAAAAAAAGTAGCCAAGTGGTTACTAACGAGATTCAAAAACCAGCATAAGGCGTTCGAAACACAGTTGCAGGCGATTTGGAAACAGACCACCAACCCTGGTTTTCATACAATGGCTTGGGCGTCTGTAGTTCAGAAAGCAAAGGCAAACTATTGAAAGTAAACTTGCGTAATTAATCACAAACAACCCCAATAATCTTGAGGTTTGCTGTAACGTCCTGTAAATGACATGCAACTGACAACAAATCTCTATCTGGGCATGAGGCTGGAGTCTGTTGACAATGAAATATCTGAAGTCTGTGGAAACAATATCCAACCTACGTCTAACGCCAGTACGTGCGTTATCATAAACAAACGATCATTTACTGCCAATATAGTACCTTGCGGTGTATGGCCGGAAAATGGAGGGGGGGGGGGGGGTGTCTCGAACCTAAGGAATTAAGACCGCCTGGCTATTGCAGTCGCCGCGAATTGTGCGGGTTAGAGTTTTCTTTTTGCACAGCACGTGTATGCTGTACCGAATTATAACCTATTTTCATCTGTGCATGCATCTCCACAGATGTGATGTCCCAGTACAGATCTTGCGACCCCCCCCCCCTTTTTTTCTCCCAATTCCCCCCCCCCCCCGTGCCATCTCTAAACCCACCGCTTTCGTTTCTGAGCTTGGAGAGGGGAAGGAAGGCTCTGCAACTGTAGTCCCTTTGGAGACAGTTCTTCGGTACCAGATTGAGAAGCTTCACTTGGATAGATTCAGACCTTATTCAGGAGGGTTCAGATTATCTGAACGCCAATGTGAGTTAAAACGCAGTCCACCAGATGATTCTCAATCAACCAGCCAAGCAATACAAAAAGCAACCACCCAAGTCATCAATCAATCAACAAAGCAATACAAAATCCCAACTCATCAACCAATCAATCTTTCAACCAACCAACCCACAAATCAACCAACACATTAAACAAGCAACCCATCAACCAACCAACCATACAATACAAAAACTAACCAACCAAGCCATCAACCTTTCCATCAGTCAATCAACCAAGCAATACACACAACAACAACAAACTAGCCCATCAACCAATCAGCCAAGCAATACAAAAACCCACCAACCAACCATTATTGCGTATCTCACTAGCATGCGGTGACATTGAATATTTAGACTTAAGCAATACTTAATAGATTTGCTGGGAAAAGGAGACTGTATGGTGCTATAATTAGGAAACGTCATTATGTCTTTCGACTGACTAACCTAATAATAACGATGATGAGGATGATAGTGATAACAACAGCATATGCTTGTAAGCTGCATTCTGTAGCGCTGGCCAGGCTAGCGAAAGACCTAACATGGATTATAACTCATGCTTTTTACGCTAACAGACCGATATGATATCACCCCACCACAGAATCGCCCTAAGTAATGACGAAGTAGGAAAGCATTACTTGCCAGGAAATAAAGCAAGGGTTACGTGACCTGGTGATTGTGATAAACAATACCAAATGATTGACACAACTTAATATAAATGTTATATCTTGGCGGGCGACAATAGCATGGGTACCGGGGAAAATCCATAGAAATTGTCATTGCAGGAGACCTAGAAGTGCAATGATTCTGGTTTCCTGGAGGAGACCAAGTTTTATACGTGACAATATGCCTCACAGGGATTCGATACAATGATTACTTGACTGATTGATCGATTCTCTGATTGGCTGCTTAACGACAAAGCTAGTCTCTGAGTATGGAATGATGTCTTGGATTATTCCTACTTAAGATTGGTCCTTTGTTGGAGCCGAGGTGGAATAATCATTAGTGCGCTTGTCTGACAAGACAGTGGTCCCGGTTTAATCCCCAGCAGAGGTTAAAAGTTAGTTGCATATCCTTTACATGACGTCACAGAAAAACCTCTGGATTTTTTTGTCTGATTGTGATTTCTAGGCAAGTTTACGTTCAGTAGTTCATTGCTTTCTCAACAACTTACACTCACACATTGTATAAACATCAGCACGGGCGGTCTGCTTCCAAATCGCCCGAAGCTGGTAAGAACTCTGTATGCGGTATTACGAACTGCGTTCTTAATCCCTTGGCCACAGCACATGCCCAACAGAAGCAGGATTACTTGACATTACCAGTATAGCTCTGGTTTCCATCCAACCTCGTGATGATGGGCGCCAGACAAATATCAGAATGTCATATAACTGTCTAGGAAAGAAAGGCAATGAAGAAGGGAGCTAATAAAACTGGACTCCTCAACTCATTCTATCTTGATCTCGTATGTGTGAAAGTTTAGAACCTCACACGTACAGTGTTCTCCTCCTTAAAGTTAGTTCCCTATTTCGAGTCTTAGCGCTGCATATGAAACCCACCATCTCTTCGATTGTTACATTCATCATTTACGGTTAATGTTAGCACGGTTAGAGCCTAAAATACATCTTATATATAAATTAGGATGTATGTATGTAAATATATATGTATGTATGTATGTCCTTTATGCGTTCGCGAACGGTCCATCCGATTGAGATGAAATTTTCTACACGTCTTCCGTTCATTCCGGCGCTGCCAACTGTCATATTTTTTTTTTCTTCTTCCTCCTCCTCCCTCCTCCCCTTCCCTAAATACGTACGTAAATATATGATGATGATGATGAAAGAATCCCCGAACCACAACGCCAGGGAAAGCGAAGAAAATGACGTGACTACACAGAATCGTCACACGGCAATCATCATCATCATCAAGTGCCGTGCCAGCTGGCGTAGGCGTTCATGGCTCTCCATAGATCTCGGTCTTTGGTTTTCTGGATCAACTCTGCTGCTGATATTCCTCCATGCCACGGCAATATCAATAACAATTCATCTTTTTATGTGTAAGGAAGTTATCTACAGTCATGTACAAGGGAAGAACAATCAATGGAAGGACCGAAATCACAGAACCTAGACGAGTATGAATTCGGAATGGCGAACTCCCTCTTCCTCTCTTCTCCTCCTCCCTCCTCCTCCCTCTACCTCCTCCCTCCACCCTCCTCCTCCCTCCTCCTCCTCCCTCCTCCTCCTCTTCCTCCTCCCCCTCCTCCCTCCTCCCTCTCCCTCCTCCTTCTCCCTCTTCCTCTCCCTTCCTCCTCCATCCTCCTCCCTTCTACTCCTTCCTCCTTCTCCCTCCGCCTCCTCCCTCCTCCTCCTTCCACCTCCCTTTCCTTCCTCCCCTCCTCATTCTCCCTCCTCCTCCCTCCTCCCTCCTCCTCCTTCCTCCTTCTCCCTCCGCCTCCTTCCCCCTCCTCCTCTCCCCTCCTCCTCCCTCATTCCCCTCCTCCCTCCTCCTCCCTTCTCCTCCTCCCTCCTTCTCCCCCTCCTCCTCTCCCCTCCTTCAGTTCCTACCCTCTTCATCTTCCCCTCCCCTCCTCCTTCTGTCTCCTCCATCCTCCTCCTCCCTCTTCCTCCTCCTCCCTCTTCCTCCTCCTCCTACCTCCTCCTCCTCTCTCCTCCTCCCTCCTCTCTTTTCCTCCCTCCACCTCCTCTCTCCTCTTCCTCTCTCCTCCTCCTCCTCCCTCCTCCTCCCTCCTCCTCCTCCCTCCTCATCCCTCCTCCTCCCTCCTTCCTCCTCCTCCCTCCTCCTCCCTCTTCCTCCTCCTCCCTCCTCCTCCTTCTCCTCTTTCCCGCCTCCTCCTCCTAATCCCTCCTCCTCCCTCCTCCTCTCTCCTATTCCTCCCTACTCCTCCTCCTCCCTCCTCCTCCTCTCTCTGCTTATCTCTTCCTCCCTCCTCCTCCCTCCTCCTCCCTCCTCCACCCTCTTCCTCCTCCTTCCTCCTACTCCTCCTTTTTCTTCTTCTTCTGCTGCTGCTGCCGCCGCTCCATTTACCCAAGTTAATTGTTGGGGGAATATGTAAAGATCTTTCAAGTGCTCTTTCTAATGCTTTTTGTAAGTTGGTCTTCGTTTATCTAAGGTTGTTCTAACCGCAACCAATAAATGATTAGACAGACAGACAGACTGACAGACAGACAGAGAGGGGGGGACAGACAGACAGACATACAGACAGACAGACAGACAGACAGACAGATAGTCGGGAACGGGAACTTATATGAATTAAATGAGGTGCTCCCCATCAGGGACTGGGCGAAGCCGGGCCGGGTCAGACAGACAGACAGACAGACAGACAGACAGACAGACAGACAGACAGACAGACAAATAGACAGACAGACAGATAGATAGTCGGGAACGGGAACGGGAGCTTATATGACTACTTATATGAATTAAATGAGATGCTCCAAACCAGGAGCCAGGCGATGCCGGGCAGGGTCAGACAGACAGACAGACAGACAGCCAGACAGACAAACAGACAGAAAGGCAGACAGACAGACAGACAGACAGACAGTCAGACAGTCAGGAACGGGAACGGGAGCTTATATGACTACTTATATGAATTAAATGAGATGCTCCCCACCAGGGACTGGGCGAAGCCGGGCCGGGTCTGCTAGTTTTATATATAAAAAAGGATGTGTGTGTGTGGGTGTGTATGTCCTTTATGCGTTCGCGAACGGTCCATCCGATTGAGATGAAATTTTCTACACGTCTTCCTCTCATTTCCGCGCTGCCAATTGTTATATTTTTTTAGTGTGAAATTGGCTGCTTACTTAATATTATTTAATTTTTCATTTTTCATTGTAATTTCTATATAGCAAGGGGACTTAAATGTGTAAAAGTTATTTCAAGGGGCATAACTTTTAATAACTTTTCTCTTTACCTTATAGTCATATTGTTACATTTTTTCAAAGATTTATAAACTCTTTGTCTGTAGTTATGTACCGGCATAAGAGTTATAATAAATAATGATACAATCTTTAGGGCATTTTCAAAGTTTTCATAAAAATAATGCATAATGCATAACATTGTAACTCATCTTTTTATGCTTAAGAAGTTATCTACAGTCATGCAGGTGATTAGAAACGGTTTTCATTAGAAATAATGGATGGTGTGTGGAAGGACATTCTTTTAAGTTACTTTATTTTGTTGTATGAATTTAATGAGACGCTACCCGCCAGGAACTGGGCGAAGCCACGCCGGGTCAGATAGATAGACAGACCCACTTTTTCGCTGCAGTTATCTACAGGCATATGCGTTATAATCGTCCTCCTCCTCTCCCCCCTCCTCCTCCTACCCTCTTCCTCTTTTCCCTCCCCCTCCTCCCTCCTCCATCCTCCTCCTCCCTCTTTCTCCTCCTCCCTCTTCCTCCTCCTTCCTCCTCCTCCTCCTCCCTCTTCCTCCTCCTACCTCCTCGCCCTCCTCCCTCCTCCTCCTTTCTCCTCCTCTCTCCTCCTACTCCCTCTTCCTCCTCCCCCTCATCCCTCCTCCTTCTTCTCCTCCCTCTTCCTCCCTCCTCCTCCTACCTACTCCTCCCCCTCCTCCTCCCTCCTCCTCATCCCTCCTCCTCCCTTCTCCTCCTCCCTCCTCATCCTCTCTTCTCCTCCCTCCTCCTCCCTCCTCCTCCTCCGTCCACATCCCTCCTCTTCCTTCCTCCTCCTCCTTCTCTATCCTCCTCCTTCCCCTCCTTCTCCCTCTTCCTCCTCTCTCCTCCTTCTCCCTCCGCCTCCTCCCTCCTCCTCCCTCCTTCCTCCTCCTCCTTCCTCCTCCTCCTCCCTCCTCCTCCCTCTTCATCCTCCTACCTCCTCCTCCTGCGTTCTTCTCCTCCCTCCTTCTCCCTCCTCCTCCTCCTCCTTCTCCTTCCTCCTTCCTCTTCCTCCTCCCCGTCCTCCCTCCTCCTCCCTCTTCCTCCTCCCTCCTCCTACTTCCTCCTCCTACCTCCTCCTCCTACCTCCTCCTCCCTCCTCCTCCTCTCTCCTCCTCCTCCCTCCTCCTCCCTCCTATTCATCCCTCCTCCTCCTCCCTCCATCTCCCTCCTCTTTCCTCCTCCTCTCTCTGCCTATCTCTTCCTCCCTCCTCCTCCTCTATCTCCCTCCTCCACCTCCCTCTTCCTCCTCCCAGCTCCTACTCCTACTTTTTCTTCTTCTGCTGCTGCTGCTGCCGCCGCTCCATTTACCCAAGTTAATTGTTGGGGAAGATGTAAAGATCTTTCAAGTGCTCTTTCTAATGCTTTTTGTAAGTTGGTCTTCGTTTATCTAAGGTTGTTCTAACTGCAACCAATAAATGATTAGGCAGACAGGCAGACAGACAGACAGACAGAGAGGGAGGGACAGACAGACAGACAGACAGACAGACAGACAGACAGACAGATAGTCGGGAACGGGAACTTATATGACTAATTATATGAATTAAATGAGATGCTCCCCATCAGGAGCTGGGCGATGCCGGGCCGGGTCAGACAGACGAGACAGACAGACGGACAGACAGACAGACATACAGACAGACAGACAGACAGACAGACAGACAGACAGACAGACAGACAGACAGACAGACAGACAGATAGTCGGGAACGGGAACGAGAACTTATATGACTACTTATATGAATTAAATTAGATGCTCCCCACCAGGGTCTGGGCGAAGCCGGGCCGGGTATGCTAGTCATTAATAAACTAGCTGATAGTATAGGGTGCACTAGACGAAAGAAAAAAAAAGCATGTGACAGTTAACGACACATCAGATTCGAAGTCATCACAAAACGTATGACCTCCACTTTTCCAAAAAGAAAACTGTGCGTTACAAAATGCAGCCTCCCAGACATTCTGAAGTAATCTCATCACTAGCTAGGTCTTGTACACATACGTTGAGTTGAGTTGAGCTAAGAACCGACATCACTGCATTCAGGACATTCCCATATGCGCTCCGTCCCCTCGTTCAACAACCAGTATAATCTCATCACAAGCTAGGCTTTGTAAACATATAAACCAATCATAATGTAATTTGACATAATTCAATTCCGGTGTCATAGGTCTCGCCTCTGCTGTGTAATAGGTGGCTAGTCTTTATCACTCTAAGCGAACTACGAACAGAAGAGTCGAAAACAACGACCGAGCGCTTTCATGACATTTATCAGCGTGATCTCTAGCGATTACACAACATGATCGTCTATTACTGCTTCCACTACAGACATCTATGCAACAACACAATGGATGATGAACACTAACTCGTGTGACTAAATGCTATTGCACGTAAGAGCAGAAGCCAAGGAGACGTTGCAATTGTATCAACTTCAGTTATAACAACAACTCTGGCACCTCACCAACTCGACAGACGATAGTTTGTTATATTGTGCTTCAACATGCTTGTGAACATATGGTCATTCCCACCATCGCGCACGTCTCACACGGTCAGTGTTCGACCTATCTGCAATCTTGTCTTTATTCCTTTTCTGGTCTTTTCCCTCCATGCAACGCGATCGACGGTGACTTGCTCCCAAGGTGCAATACCAATGCCTGCATCAAGCATGTCCCGCATACACACATCTGTGTAGATGTACCGTAGGTAGAGGCCGACCCTGAGATCATTTTTTTTTACATATCCTATTTACAGGACATTGCAGTCAACACCAGTATTTTTCAGCTGCTGTTGATGTCTTGGCAAGTTTTACGTTCAGTAGTTAGCCAATGCTTTCTGAACGACCGGCTCACATAATTTTCCGTGAGAAACCAACACGACGCGATCCGCTGCCGAATCTCGCACAGCTGTGTGTCGTATGTGAGCATACGGGATTACGAACAGCGTCCTTTACCACTTTGCCAGGAAGACCGGCCTGAGATCTTTTACCCATCTGTAATTCACCAAAAACGTTGTCCTTTGGTATTCTGCCATCGCTCATCTACCTAATATCTCTTATCAATCTACGTCTACGCAGACAGAGCATGGAACGAACCGTCAGACAACTCAATATTTTCCAATATTTCGTATTTGTGGTTTTTGTCTTGCCACTTAATACCACAAAGCGTGTAATTTGTGTGCCAGGATGTAAAACCATGAGTTTCTTCTCAAGATCTTCACCGATGCTACGGAATTTGTGCATTGAGCGAAGCAATCCTTGGGTGAATTTTCGCAGCGTTTGTGTTTCTGTGGTATTCGGTTTTTCAATTAGAACACTACGCAGGAAGCCAAAGAAGAGTAATAAACCAACACAGAACTGGTGTCGTGAGCCGCTACACACTGCCGGATTTGCTGAGGAGGGGATCCGAGCACTTATGGACTGAATGATTCGATGTGCAATGAAGATGATCTGTCGACTAACTAACTAACTAACCAACCACAAGAGCAATGAGAGTGTGCATTAAGAGATAAGATATGGCTCTGTTATATGTGTTCTCATGATCCAGTGCTGCTGCCAATGGTTTCAGTCTTATCTGGAACGCCTCATAAACATCAACAGCAAATGTAGCTTCGTTTGACCATATTTCTTTCCTTTGTCTTGGTGGGAATCGCCAGCCCTCTCGTGAGTAACCTTTCCCTTTCCAAGAATCAGTGCACCATCTTAAATGAATAACATATCAATATCAAAATATTAATGTAGCACTAAATGCAATTATCAAGACCATATAAAGACCAAGGGAGAATAGTTTGAGACAAAATGTATAATAATAAGAAAGAAATGAATAACATATCAGGGGAAAGTAGCAATTCTCTTACGCGGTGGCATCAACGCCAGTATTAGTTCCCACTGCATAAACAGTCTAAACTCGTAATTGAGTGGCTTTTCATTTGGACTTGATGTCAGTAACTCGTGAATCATTGGCAACTGTATGATCAGGGGACTAAATTAAAGAACCCGGTTACATGCCTTGAGGCGCATTGGGTATTTGGTGTCTGCCCTATATTTGTATAAACTAACTATGCCTGAGAAGAGAGGAAGAGGAAGGCCAAAGAGAAGATGGGTGCAGGATGTGACGGGTGATCTCCAGATGGGTGTATCGGACGCGGGACATCTTGCTTATGATCGAGAGGTTTTCCGGAAGGTTGTTATGGGAGCGAGGTTCTGCAAAGGACATGCTACTAAATGAATGAATGAATGAATGAATGAATGAATGAATGAATGAACTGACACTCAATGGGCGATGTAGTCAATATCACGCCTGTGGCCTTTACTTCCAGCGAATATTATTGGTACCCATTTTAGACTTGGTTGATCTATGACAGTGGTTCTCAACCGGTGGAGAATTCCCTCCTGGGGGGGGGGGGGAGTTTATGGTTTCCAGGGGGGAGGGGTGAAATTAAGATTATTTCAAGATCGCATTAATACAAGAACCAGTTTCTTGATATTGTTTTTCCCTCTAAATTTTACTGTTCTGTACTTCTCGCCCTAATGAAAATCGTTTTATAACGTAAGTAGACCCGCAAATCACGTTTTATGTAGATGCCTAGACTTCTTCTAGAATGTGTTATTAAATTTAGCTTCCATCTTATGTATACTGTGTAAGGGTGGGGGGATTTATACGGAGGAAATTCGAAGGGGGGGGGTGACGTTCTGAACATATGGTAAAGGGGGGCATGGGCAAAAAAAGGTTGAGAACCACTGGTCTAAGAGCTCGGGTTAATTTTTAACATCCCTAACATAGGGGTTCGAACACGTGACAACTGGTGTAGGTAGGCATGTTTTCTGGCTACTGTGGTAGGCAGGCATGTGTTCTGGCTGCTGGGGTAGGCAGGCGAGTCTTCTAGCTACTGGGGTAGGCAGGCCGGTTGATTTGCTACTGTGGTAGGCAAGCATGTGTTCTGGCTACTGGGGTAGGCAGGGAAGTGTTTTAGCTACTGGGATAGACTGGCATGTGTTCTGGCTACTTGGGTAGGCAGAAAGGTGCTCTGGGTATTGGGGAAGGTAGGAGATCTGGCTACTGGGGTACGTAGTCAAGTGTTCTGGCTACTGGGGAAGGCAGCTAATCGAGAATAGAATTGTACCACTCGTGTGTTCTGGCTACTGGGGTAGGCAGGCAAGGGTTCTAGCTACTGGGGTAGGCAGGCAAGTGTTCTAGCTACTGTGGTAGGCAGCCAAGTGTTCTAGCTACTGGGGTAGGCAGGCAAGTGTTCTAGCTACTGGGGTAGGCAGACAAGTGTTCTAGCTACTGGGTTAAGCAGGTAAGTGTTCTAGCTACTGTGGTAGGCAGCCAAGTGTTCTAGCTACTGGGGTAGGCAGCCAAGTGTTCTAGCTACTGGGGTAGGCAGCCAAGTGTTCTGGTTACTGGGGTAGGCAAGCAAGTGTTCTAGCTACTGGGGTAGGCAGCCAAGTGTTCTAGCTACTGGGGTAGGCAGGCAGGTGTTCTAGATACTGGTGTAGGCAGCCAAGTGTTCTGGCTACTGGGGTAGGTAGGCAAGTGTTCTAGCTACTGGGGTAGACAGGCAAGTGTTCTAGCTACTGGGGTAGGCAGGCAAGTGTTCTAGCTACTGGGGTAGGCAGGCAAGTGTTCTAGCTACTGGGGTAGGCAGGCAAGTGTTCTAGCTACTTGGGTAGGCAGGCAAGTGTTCTAGCTACTGGGGTAGACAGGCAAGTGTTCTAGCTACTGGGGTAGGCAGGCAAGTGTTCTAGCTACTGGGGTAGGCAGGCAAGTGTTCTAGCTACTGGGGTAGGCAGGCAAGTGTTCTAGCTACTGGGGTAGGCAGGCAAGTGTTCTAGCTACTGGGGTAGGCAGGCAAGTGTTCTAGCTACTGGGGTAGGCAAGCATGTGTTCTGGCTACTGGGGTAGGCAAGCAATCGAGAAAAGAATTGTGCCACTCGTGTGTTCTGGCTACTGGGGTAGGCAGACATGTATTCTGGCTACTGGGATGGGCTGCTAAGCTGGGGTAGGCAATAAGTGCTCTAGCTACTGCGCTACTGCAACTTCCATGTTGTGATGTAATGAGCATAACTTATTAGACAACACACATTTTACATAAAATAGCCTGTCATCAGAATGTTGATGACAGACAGAATTCACACCCGGACGATTTCATTCCAATTAAATGTTTTCACTTGTCTCCGAGGATTTGCTACAAATATTCCATTACCTCTAGGGACAGATTTCTGGGGAATTTTAACAGTCAATGGAGGTTAATCGTGGTAAAACTGTGGTTAAATAATTATTTTTGTGGGCGTTCATTCGGTTTTAACTCAAGCGTAGTCCATACACGTGTTACTACTTCTAATACACTGGACTGATTTTTGCGTGTAGATTAGTGTCCCTATTACCAGTGTCCATTGCCGTCAGGTGAACCCACTCTGACTTCAGAGATAATTATAATTTACGTTCCCAAGTCAAAGAGAAGTCGGCATTTTCTTCATACTGACCAGTGTAGGGGTTGAACCCAGTAGATAGGCATCACCACAAATGAAGTTCAGGAGCGTGCTCTCTTATCCATTCGGCCTTGCTGAACTCCATCTTTTCTCCGGGGCATGCCGGTGTGCTGGGAAATGAACAGGCGGACAGATTGGCTGGCTCTGCAGAACTTGGTGGAGTATTGATACATGACAAGGCAGACGAAGTTGCGGCCTTGGGGGAGCACGTGTACACCTCGGAGGAGCAAATGGATTACCATGGTCTGGCAAGAATGAGACAGCGAGGAGTGACGAGAGGATCTGGCCGACGCTCAACTCTCAGAGGAAAGGTGAGACGGGCATATAATCCGATTGCTACTGGTACTATTGGTGTTGGAACTCTTCGCTGGCTGCTGAGGATGGGGACGGAGCGCTTATGGGAATGCCCCGAATGCTGTGATGTCGGTTTCTAAATCAATAAATCAATCAATCAATCAATCGAGTATGTTACTAGCTATTCTTCATGTCTATCAATCACATGCCATGCGTGTTATGTAATGAGTAAGGTAAAACCAAATAATGATAAAGGCCAGCCTTTCAACAACATGATCACAAATAAAATATTCTGGCTATAAACGCCTTCATCTTTTGTAGAGAAAACAACTGTGTATGCATAGGAGTATTCCGAAACATATACATGAAGAAAATGGGGTATATACTAATTCAAAAGAGAATTTCAGAAAAAGGGGAAGGAAAGCTGAAGTGAATGCAAAGCATTAAGCTCTCGAAAATGTATGTGTTACTCAGAAGCTCATTCCGTGAAGATATAGCATACACTGGTCAACAGAGAGCACTAAATTCGAAATGTAATATGTTTACAACGTCTCTTCACATTGAAATGTAATAGACCCTAGTGACAAGAGAAAACGAAGCTCGAAACTATTTGATTATTTTGTTTAAATAATTTACGTAGAGATAGAACAGACCGCACTGACAAGAGAGCATTATTTGCCAAATATAATGCCTTATTTAAATAAACACTCCACAAGATCTGGACATGGAGGAATACTAGCTCATAGACAGCAACTTGTCTCGGAAACTGAAATACTTTGGCTATTTCAAATATCAGTAGTGTAACAAGAACAGTGATGAGAAGCTTGGTTCTTGCAGAGAAAGCAAGTGTCGACCAACACTATGGTGGACACAGGACATATAAGGAGGCTTCAACTGAAAATCTTACATGTTTTATTTTTATGTTTGGTGTATATATTCAGAAAAAGTACAGAACAAATGCATCATTTTTTCGAAGTAGTCACCACTAGGTTCAATGCAAGTACTCCAGCGCCGATAAAGTGCTTGGATTCATGTATAAAAAAATGATCTTGGTGGCGTGTGTACTCATGCACCACCTGATGCACCTCTTCATCGGGCCGAAACAGTCTTTCCTCCCAATGTGTTGTCCAAACAGGTGGGCATCACGTGGGGTTACGTCTGGCGAGTATTTGAATGTGTAACGCACTGAAACTGGAGGTCACCAATTAAAAATGGGTGAAAGAACACTGCTCTTCTTTTAGTGCATGTCAAATGTGAGGTGTCCATCTCAAAACTGTCCCTATTACGTCACCGTGTTCGTCTGCGCCGTGATGTCACTTGGTTAACCATCTTGACATCCTTAACAATAATATTGACAGATTACAAGAAACTGGCATGCTTATTGCAATTTATATCACACTTTTAATGTTTTCATTTGAATCCCCCTAGTAGAAGAGAGACTAGGTATGAAAGTGGATGAAGTGGAAGAACTGCCCAAAGATGGGAATCTTTCCTCGTTAGTTGCAATGATGACGACGTTAGTCATAGACTGTTGAATGTAGAGACATAACAAATTAAGCATGTTTTACGAATGGAATTAAGACGATTCTTACAAATATGCTTTTACGGTCTGAACAAATTTGATAGTTCAGTTCTGTGTATTACACATGTGGATGGCAGACAGTAGAGTTGTAAAAGTATATATTGTTCTCCACAGTGTACACATTCATGACAAGTAGTAGGTCGCCAGAGTTTCATGTTTTCTTCTCACTGTAAACTTGACTGACAAATAGCGGGATCGCTGCAGTTGTATCTTTTCTTCTTTGTGTGAAATTGAATGATTGACAAAAAGTGGGATCGCTGGAATTGTTCGTTTTCTCCATATTGTGCGCTTAGATGACAAGTATTAGGTCGCCAGATTGTCATCTTCTCTCGCCAGAGCTGCATCTATTCTCCGCACTGTACACTTAGATGACAAATAGTAGGTCGCCAGAGTTTCATCTGTTCTCCACTTGGGTGGCAGACAGTGGGATCTCCAGTTTCTCCTATTTTGCGTAATATACATTTGGGTGGCCGAAAGAGGGATCTCTAGTTTCATTTATTCTTCTTTGTGTACATTTGGGTGGCAGTAAATGGGATCTCCAGTTTTATTTATTCTTAGTAGTGTATATTTGGGTGGCAGTCAATGGGATCTCCAGTTTCATCTATTCTTTGGTAGTGTACATTTGGGTGGCAGACAGTGGGATCTCCAGTTTCGTCTATTCTCGAAAGTTCAAAATTGCATGGCAGACTGTGGGATCGCCAGCGTTTCATTTATTCTCGGCAATTCAAATTTGGATCACAAATGTAGCAGATTTGTGGGGCTTCATTCAAACTCACTAATAACAATTTTGGATTGCTAACTGGGTTTTAATAAAGCCGAAACTATACCCCATAAATTAATCTTTCAAAATAAATATTGTCTAAGTGATAGATCAAATATACTGAACAAATTATATTTGAATTATAAGTATAAGAAGCCTTGAAACAATACTATGTTTAAAACATAGAAGTTGCTTCAAATATCAATTTAGTACTCCAAAATTATGCATTAACTCACAAAACATTTGTTTAAACAAGAAATAATAACCTATTCAGCATTTGGCAGTGAAACAGACCTAATAGAATAGAGTTGTTTCAAAAGACAGCGCAGCGGCATTACATATGAAGATAAGAGAAACTTGTTAAAACTGAAACGACAACCAGTGAGAAACGAAATTACTAGAAGTTAGTTAGTTAGTTAGTCGACAGATCATCCTCATTGCACATCGAACCATTCAGTCCATAAGTGCTCGGATCCCCTCCTCAGCAAATCCCGCAGCGTGTAGCGGCTAACGACGCCAGTTCTGTGTTGGTTTATCAATCTTCTTTGGCTTCCTGCGTAGTGTTCTTGTTTGGCCACACCTCTTTTAATTTGCTGCTCTCGCAGTCTGGCCATTGTTGTAGATTCACAGTCATCACTTGGTTCTCGTACTAGAAACTAATATCTAGTTTCAACAACGAAATAAGGTCAGCATGGCCGAACGGAAGAGTTCTTAAACAATCCGTGTGCTGATGCCGCGGTAGCGTGTCCAAATTATACATGGGTCAATTGGACTAAAATGTTGACTTCTCGTCTTTGACTTGAGGACATAAATTACAAGTACCACTGAAGTCTGAGTGGTCTCGTCTGATAGCGAGGAACACTGATAATAGGAAAAGCAAATCCACACGCAAAAATCAGTCCAGAAGTAGTAGTACGTAAATGGACTACGCTTGAGTTCAAAGCGAGGGAAGAAAACAAAAACAAACAAATAAACGAAATTGGTTCTGTGTCGACGCCTTTTCTGCCGATGGGCACCGAAGTTTGTGCGCCAATAGTCAGGGCCATGCCTTGCTAAGATGCAGAGAGACGGCCGCATCAGGCGGCACTGTAAGCGGGCTTCATCAGGGGGCGGCATTTCAGAAAGATTTGCATCATATTGAGAAAATCTACCGCACGGTACTGCCAATAGTTCACGAAAGCGTTAATCTATCATACTGCAATTCACATGTGAAAATATAAACATCAATATTGGCACTTGAATTTAGAACTTGAAATGGACTGGCCAGACATTTTCCAGGGTAATAAATGTAGTCTGTGATAAATGGCAAGATAAATGATGATGGTTTATTGCCCTTTTCATATAAATCTTGTCTCTGCGATTGCATTCATCCTGGTTTAGACCAACCAAAGCGTTGTTCTCAGTACGGAGTTATTCTCTCCCGATGCAGAATTTACTTATTACGTAATAAATATAGGAAACTTCACCCAGGCCACCTGTCACTAGAGTAGTGGCCTACCCATTTATAGACTCATAGCTAAACTCACTACCAAAACACGAGCCGGTCTCCTTTCGACAAGACTTCTAACTAAAAATTCACCACACAAAACTTCCAAGTTACTAATACTATAAAAGTCGCGTCACTCGTCGACGTCATTACTCTACTTTCATTAGCAATGCTACGCAGTCCAAGAGAAATTACACCCAGGCATCCAGTTACTAGAATCGTGACTACTCTTTATAGATAGCAGAGTGCCCTTTACGAGATAAGGTAACCAACCCCAGCATTTTTTTTAGTTAGTTGCATATCCTTTACGGGTCGTAGCAGTTAATACCAGCATTTTTTCAGTTAGTTGCATATCCTTTACAGGTCGTAGCAGTTAATACCATCATTTTTTTAGTTAGTTGCATATCCTTTACAGGTCGTAGCAGTTAACACCAGCATTTTTTTAGTTAGTTGCATATCCTTTACAGGTCGTAGCAGTTAATACCAGCATTTTTTAAAGTTAGTTGCATATCCTTTACAGGTCGTAGCAGTTAATACCAGCATTTTTTTTAGTTAGTTGCATATCCTTTACAGGTCGTAGCAGTTAATACCAGCATTTTTTCAAGTTAGTTGCATATCCTTTACAGGTCGTAGCAGTTAATACCAGCATTTTTTTAGTTAGTTGCATATCCTTTACAGGTCGTAGCAGTTAACACCAGCATTTTTTTTAGTTAGTTGCATATCCTTTACAGGTCGTAGCAGTTAATACCAGCATTTTTTCAGTTAGTTGCATATCCTTTACAGGTCGTAGCAGTTAATACCAGCATTGTTTTAGTTAGTTGCATACCCTTTACAGTTCGTAGCAGTTAATACCAGCATTTGTTTAGTTAGTTGCATATCCTTTACAGGTCGTAGCAGTTAATACCAGCATTTGTTTAGTTAGTTGCATATCCTTTACAGGTCGTAGCAGTTAATACCAGCATTTTTTGGCTATTCTTGATTTCTTGGCTCGTTTACGCTGAGTAGTTTGCCATTTCTTTCTGAACGACCGGCACTCATACCATTGTATGAAACACCAGCACAAGGGGGTTTGCTTCTATATCCCCCACAGCTATGTTTCGAATTCGGTACGCGGGATTACGGATTGCACTTGTAAGCGCTTCGCCACAGAGCGGGTTTGTGATTTACTAGGCAATTATTACATCAATAGTTTACCATTGTTTCTTGAACGACTGGGGACTGCTCCCATCGAAATCAACGCAAAGCTATCTGCTTCCAAATCTTCCGTGGCTGATTGCGAACCCTTGGCTCGGTATATCGGTGTCACGAAAAAAAAAAAACTTGATAGTTTCGATCGATGACAAAAAGACCCGACATTCGTCTGCACAAACACCGGCAACCCTTTGATGAGCAGGGGACTGAGGAACAAAATAAGTCGCGTCAAATGTCTACACCCGGTCGGCATTTTGTTAACAAGTTGTTGCTCGAGACGAGACAAAAGTGGCATCCGTCTGCAAGGCGGTAGTCGGCCTTTGATGTTGTAGACGGAATGTCTGGACAGACGTCGGAGAGGTCTTGTGATGTAGGGGACATGATTCCCCAGACCACAGATTAGCGGGACTCTCTGAAGTGCCGGGACAAGTCCCAGATGAAAGCAAACTAGACCGCGGATTGATTCCAGTCAGTCTAAAACAGGCGGAGAAAACCAGACTCTGGACTGATTAGTGTCTAGACTTTTTGGTGACGTCACTCAAGCCCTGAATTAAAACTAGTTGAGGTAAACAAGTTGAGTTAGTTGACCAAAATTTCTGAAGTGTTAAAGATCGGCGCAGTATTCCGAGTTGTGTTAATTGAAAGAGACTATAGTGTCAAAGTGTTGATATTTATCGGCGGACATAGATCCAGTCTGTGATTGCATAGTCTCAATCATCAACCGGAATAGGCATATTGTATTCTATTAATCATGTCTAACTTAGAGTATGATTAGGAATAGAATACAGTACTGTGCGGTGATATAATGTATTATAGGTGCGGTGATATAATTATTATAGGTGCGGTGATAGAATGTTCTATAAGTACGGTGATAGCAAGTATTATAGGAGCGTCGGCACTAGTAGCCTATTGTGTAGCTTTAACTAGCTTGTGTAATATATCATTTAACTCAGGGAGTTAGGGACAATGTATCAGAGATTGAGGATGGTTGGGAGGGATGAAGGGAATGTGAAATGGTAGGATCTTCCAGTAGGGCATCTGCTGGGTTTCAACCCGTTTCCTTTAATCTTTCCTTGTGTTTCCATGTCTCAGACCAATGTGATGAGCTATTTGGCCGTTCGGTTCTCTGTTATAGATCTGAGTGCTGCTATCGGCCTACACTCACCTAATTAAGGTCAGAATTGAGTTGCTCTCACCAGGGGATTCTCTATTCTACAGGTTCCACTTGATGATGCTACGATATATTACCAAGAAGTTAGTATCAAAGTTATCGAAAGTGATGGCTCACGGATTGAAGACAGAGGTTACTGAGAGGCTTGTACACTGGGCTCATGGCCTAATTGATCTGCAGAAACCTGACTTCTGCTGAGCATGACTTGATGAACATATGTGTGATTTTTCCTTGAGTGATATGCTACATCACTGTAGAATCAGAACACTATACGTAACACATATACCAATATATATAACTACCTGGAACATTAATAGGTTTGTTTTTTTTTATATGGGAAAAATCGTATAACCAGTGACTTATGAACAGTTATATTTTCCCATGTGACATTTAAGTTATTGGATAGATTCTCTAATCAAAAAACATTATTGAACAGTGTAAATTCACAGTGTTTGCTAGAGTGAAGACCAATATCGAATAGTGTCTATCATTGATGACAAGCGTCCTGATTGTTCGAGAGTGATCGGAGAAAGTCGTCACGTGGCCGGAGAAACATCTTCTTGGTGAGGTTTTCTGTCCGGAATACTTGGTGCTGTTGTGCTCAGCACAGTGATGTAACTAACTTTGCTACTGATTCACGGGTCTGATTCTACATACACACATATTCGACACACATTCTACACATTACACACACACACACTTCTCATACACATACTTTTTGCTTTAATAAATTATTTGTTGTATTTATTTGTTAAAGCTAGAGTTGTTGAGTATGTTGTGTTGGAGAAGAATGAGAGGGGGCATGATCCAGGGGTGAGTGAGAGTAAGAAAGAGGTGTCTACAGACTGAAGGAGTTTTGTGGACGGATTCTGGTGGTTTCTCTAGGACAATAATATTGGGTTAATAAAATTGTGGGTGTTGATTCCCCTCACTCCAGGGACGACACTAAAGTAATAACGGATTACTACGACAATCGGGGAACTGTAAAACGTTTTCAGTGCAGCAAAGCCACAGCGCTGGTGCCCGTTGACAGACATACAGCTCAAGTCACTAGCAAAACTGGACACGGCACCCTTCCAACAAGACCCCTCGCCCAAACCTCACTAAACAAACCGTCGATGTTGCTAATACTATCAAAGCCGCGTCACACGTCGACTTCATTACTCGACGTTCATTAGCACTGCCAAGCATTCCGTGGGGAATCCAAGTTTCTGCTAATGGTATGTCCCGAGGGTACTCAACATTTGGCTCGGTTTGGTTTCGGTTGGGGGGCTGCCGTAGCGTAATGACTAGCACGCTGGTCTGCCGGCTCCATGGTCATGAGCTCAAATTCGCAACGAGGGGGATTTTTTAAAATTGACTTGGGCTCCCAGGTTGATACAAACTTAAAATGAGTACCATGAAATGGTTTGGGAAGTAAAGGAGGCTGGAGTGTAATATTTATCACATCACTCCTAGGGTGTCGATTGGTCTATAAACATATGAGTGCCAGACTCATATTCCAAAGAGCCTCAAGTCGTGGGAAAAGGTAATTTAATTTACTTTCACTTAGTTTTGGTTTAGGATAACTTTCAATACACACCGGTATATCTTGATACGTGCTCAGTCTCTACTCTCATAGATCACACAAGGAGAATATTCTCGGCACAGTGCAAACACTTTACCGGCGAGGATCCAGAATGGCAGGTGCTATAAATGCTCCCTGTGTGTTTGTATTCTTTATTATTCTGAAAGTGTCGCCCGGGCAGCGGCCTTTACAGCCCGCCATTCTCACTTACCAACTACCGAGAGATTCTTTACATGCATAGTAAGATTATGTGAAAAACCTTTATGATGATACCTGAGAAGAACAGTATGATTGATTGATTGATTGATTGATTGATTGATCTAGGAACCGACATCACAGCATTCGGGACATTCCCATAAGCGCTCCGTCCCCATCCTCAGCAACCAGCGAAGAGTTCCAACACTAATAGTTCCAGTAGCAATCTGATTATATGTCCGTCTCGCCTTTCCTCTGAGCGTCAAGCGTCGGCCAGATCCCCTCGTCACTCCTCGCTGCCTCATTCTAACCAGACTATGGTGATCCATTTGCTCCTCCGAGGTGTACACGTGCTCCCACAAAGCCGCAACCACATCTGCCTTGTCATACATCAATACTCCACCAAGTTCTGCCGAGCCAGCCAATCTGTCCGCCTGTTCATTCCCCAGCACACCGGCATGCCCAGGAGAAAAGATCCAAGTGATGCTTGCTACCCGTGACCTCCGAAGCGAAGCAAGCCACTCTGCACGAAGCTTGCCTGTTCTCACCCTTCTCAGCATGCTTTCTCAGTCAGTTACAATCACAATATGTGTATGTATCGTGTTTTCTATCCAGCGGAAAGCTGCACTGACCGCCTCCACCTCCATTCTTAAGCTAGATGTAGTGTCATCATACGCTAGGCTCTCCTGCACCAAACGCCGACCATTAGTTTTTGCCAAGAACCCCCAAGCACTTCTCCTACCTCTCAACACCGACCCATCCGTGTAGATAATCACATCACCCGGGCGAGAATTTTCCTGAATTAATTGCTGAATTTCCACTTCCGTGGCCCCTGCTGGCCACTCCCTGCACTCCCGGATCAATGTGATTTTAACTCTGCACAAGTCTGACTGCACGGCTGGCACTCTGACCCACTCCTCTCCTCGACTAATGTTCTCCAAGGGGCACACCTGTCTGATCGTATCCTCCGCCTGAGCCATCCATGATTTCCCTCTTATCAGTCTCTGACCCTTAACTACGTCCAGCGCCTCATGCAACGGGTGATCTGTGTCTGCAGCTACTCTGAGGTATGCCTTCGCTTGCATCACCTTGTGCCTACCAGCAACAGTAGGCAGACAGTATGATATTCGGAATAATAATGAAGGACCATCAAATTTGAAGATGGTAGTTCAGAATTCTCTTGACCATATGAGAACTGACAATACCCTGGTTCCAGACAACATTACAACAGAAATGATCAATGCCTTAGAAGAATATGGAATAGACCACGTCACCAGACTTCTGAATACAATATATGATACTGGAGATATTGCTTCTGATTTAAATAATTCTATATTTATTGCAATCCCCCAGAAATTAGGAGCCTTGCAATGTGATCAACACAGAAATATTAATATGATGACCAACATCACGACGATTTTGCTCATAATTATCATGCAAAGAGTTAGGAAGAAAATTCAACCCTAAATAGGAGAAGAACAATTTGCACTTATCCCATTGTTTATATTATAATCACATTGAGCCGGGAGTGCAGGGAGTGGCCAGAAGGAGCCACGGAAGTGGAAATCCAGCAACTAATTCAGGATAATGCTCGCCCGGGTGATGTGATTATCTACACAGATGGGTCGGTGTTGAGAGGAAGGAGAAGTGCCTGGGGGTTCTTAGCAAAAGCTAATGGTCGATGTTTGGTGCAGGAGAGCATGGCATATGATACCACAACATCTAGCTTAAGAATGGAGGTGGAGGCGGTCAGTGCAGCTTTCCGCTGGATGGAGAATACGATACACACACACATCGTCGTTGTAACTGACTCAGAAAGCATGCTGAGGCAGGTGAGGACAGGCAAGCTTCGCACAGAGTGGCTTGCTTTGCTTCGGAGGTTACGTGTGGCAAGTATCACCTGGATCATTTCTCCGGGGCATGCCGGTGTGCTGGGGAATGAACAGGCGGACAAACTGGCTGGCTCTGCAAATCTTGGTGGAGTATTGATGCATGATAAGGCAGACGTGGCTGTGGCCTTGTGGGAGCACGTGCACACCTCGGAGAAGCAAATGGATCACCATAGTCTGGCAAGAATACGACAGCGAGGGGTGACGAGGGGATCTGGCCGACGCTCGACACTCAAAGGAAAGGCGAGACGAACATATAATCAGATTGCTACTGGTACTATTTGGTGTTGGAACTCTTCTCTAGCTGCTGAAGATGGGGACGGAGCGTTATGGGAATGTCCCGAATGCTGTGATATTCCAGAACTTCCCACCTTAGTTGGTTAATGTTCTCCTGAGTTAATCGAGCCGTATGTGGTCTGGCATTGTCATGAAGAAGCAATACTCCTCTAGTCAGCTGTCCTTGACCTTTTCTTCGAATTGTATCATGAAGCATCGATAGAACTTCACAGCACAATTCGGAATTCACATTATCACCTTTCTTCTTGAAATTGGTTAAAAGCACTCCTTGACAATCCCAGAACACTGTAAGCATAACCTTCCCTGCTGATGGCGTAACCTTGAATTTTTGGACACAAGGCGAAGAAGGATGTTTTCATTGCATTGAAGTACGCTTTGATTCGGGCTGGTAGTGATGCATCCATGATTTGTGCCCAGCAACAATCCTGTTCAGCATGTCTTCTCCTTCATCTTCGTATCGACAGAGATGATGCACAGACAGGCCAAATCGGTTCATTTGTGTTCCTCCATCAATTGTCTGGGTACCCACCCTGGGCACACTTTCTTAAATTTCAATCGATCATGCATTATGCTGTATGCTGAACCATGTCAGCACCCTATTGCAGGTGCTACAGAGTCTATCGTTACTCGCCTGTCACCTCTAATCATCTCCTCCACCCGCTGCACGGATGCTACTGTTGAAATCTCAACAGGACGACCAGATCTGATTTCATCAACAATTTTAGAGCGTCCTTGAGAAGATTTTTCTAACCAGCTATGCTTTACGGGACAAACGTTTGTCAGCATAAACAGGAAGCATCTCCTTATGAATATCCTTTGCAGGCAGTCCTTTTTCCGACAAAAAACGCACGTTGGTCTTTGGTTGTACGCTCCGTAAGTACAGTCGCCACTTTGTTTACGCGCTGTGCATGGTCATGCGCATGACACACCTAGCGCCACCTGACGAACGGGAATGTAAAGTTCGATGTTGCTGTCACCTAATTACGCCTGTAGACAACACCAACTACATTTATCTGCCATCCCACAGAACTGTGTGACTTACTTATTGACTCGTCCATATATATATATATATATATATATATATATATATATATATATATATATATATATATATATAGAGAGAGAGAGAGAGAGAGAGAGAGAGAGAGAGAGAGAGGGGGGGAGGCTTTGTATGAAATCCAGAAACCTCCAAATAACCATTTGAGTTGTCCAAACAGGCGGAAATCACCTGGAGCTACGTCTGGCAAGTACGGGGGATTGGTACACACAGACAGTGGAGGTCTTCGTTGATTTAAACCGTTGCACGGACAATATGGGGTTGAGCATTGTCATGCTGCAAATGGACATCATTACTCAGAAGTTAACGTCGTTTGGATTTGGTTGTGGGTCTAAACTTCCTACTCCAGTCATACACTTACTCGACTGACAATCATGCATCACCATACTAGACCTTCATTCGCCAATGAATTTCTATATGTTTTACCCCTTCACTGAATTTAAAAAAAAAAAAATAATAAATACAAATAAAACGGACAATAGAATGCGGCTCCTTCTTAGTGCATGTCAAAACTGTGGAGGCCATTCTTAAAGTGTCCTTATGATGTCACCATTTTCGTCTGCACTGTGATGCCACGTGCTTATAACGCTTGACACGTTAATAAAAATTTTGACAGGTTACAAGACAATAGCATGGTTATTGTAATTTATGTCACACTTTTCAGGTTTTAATTTGAAGCCCCCTCGTGTGTGTGTGTGTGTGTGTGTGTGTGTGTGTGTGTGTGTGTGTGTGTGTGTGTGTGTGTGTAACAACACCCGCACACGCATACGTATACACACTTAAATAGGTAACACGTAAATACACACTGAAATAGGCATGTACAAAGGCTGAAAAACCATGTACACTGTCTATACACATGGATGAGTTACTTTACTGATCTTTTGCCAAGGCAGGCAGACAAGGCGGTGAAGAGATTGACTGTTAGATCAAATGACCAGAAATAAACAGTAACGACCGTAACGTGTAGAAACAATGGAAATGCATCAGTAAATTAGAGAATGTGTACGTGGTAACTGTTCTCTAGCATGCAATGGCTAATGTAGGTGTGGTTCCTCACTCACCTGAGTATGGGTGAATTAATAGCTCTAGATCCAGGCCAGGTTATAAACATTGATATCTCCCGTCTTTTGCGTTGATACTGTTGCGTGAATGGAAGTGGCGTGACGTAGAAGAATAAAGGTATGGACAAATGTGACAATACAACATCATATACTTTGTAGTATAGGCAATTCAATGGGGGATGCGAAGAGATGTGTATTCCTGGTAAACTCTCGCTCTGTATCTTTTTCTTCTCATCCTTCTTCTTCTTCTTCTTCTTCTTCTTCTTCTTCTTCTTCTTCTTCTTCTTCTTCTTCTTCTTCTTCTTCTTCTTCTTCTTCTGCTTCTTCTTCTTCTCCTACTTCCCCTTGTTATTGTTCTTCCTTTTCTTTATCTTCGCCTTCTTTTTATTGCGATCTCATCTTTGATTTTTACACTGTCTGCCGAGTCCTCATTACGATCTCGATCGTTCTTTGTTTTATATTGCTATTTAGTTTCATGTAGCTAAGTTATATCTTATTGTTGACATCGGTCTCTCTTTCTGACAGGTTTTTCCTTTTTTTATTTATTTATTTCTGGGTTCACCACAATGGAAAGGTAACCTACTAAGTATGGTTCGTTCTCTGATTTCTATCTTGCTCAGAGCACTTCTCAGTAGTACGGGCTTGTCACCTCCGGGAACTGGGTGTACAGATCAGGGACCTGTGATGATAAATAGCTGTTAGCGACGGGAGTTTGTGCTGTAAATCATGTGTGCAGTGTTCTCTCTCTCTCTCTCTCTCTCTCTCTCTCTCTCTCTCTCTCTCTCTCTCTGCTAAAAATACTATTAATTCATTTATTTAATCGTCTTCTGTACCAGTCAGGATTTGATTAACATATTATGACCAGGAGCAGTTTTTCATATCGATTTGCACTTATGCTTATCAAGACAGTCATTGGAATTTAATCGCCAGCAGGATATGTTTTCCTACCAATACATATCTGGGAGTTGCAAACGAAAATAAAATAGAAAGCCTGATCATCTCGACTCAGCAGGCCACGGATCTAAAATATGTGACGACCTAACACGTCACATCCGGCCAGCAGTTATCTGCCATGGAACAACCGTGATCTTGCTATGTCCAAGTTATTAGCTTAACTACCCGGAAAGGCTTGCCCGGTCAATAAATGCCGGGAAGAAGTCGAATATGTCGGCCAAAAAGGGCACATATAGCAGCTCCGCTGTAAACAGGCACACCACAATTCCGTCAAAAACTAATAGTATTGGACGAATGCAGGAGAAGATAACTTTAACCCCTCTTGCCCAATCTACACTTCCTCAGACCAATTTGATCTCCAGTCTTCAACAAGTTACTCTCCGTGGCGAAGGCGTTACGGGCGGTATTCGTAATCCCGTATATCCGGATTCGAATCACAACGGCGCTGGTATTTTCGAAAAAGGTATAGGTGCCGGTCATTCAGAAAGCAATGGCAAACTACTCAACGTAAAACTTGCCCAGGAATCATGATTAGCAAAATGCTGGGGTTGACTGCTACGTCCTGTGAAGGACATGTAACTAATTTTTTTTTCTTCAATAAGTATTCACTTTCTCTAATTATTCAACAAATGATACAGATCAAATGATCCATATCAAATGATCCAGGGCAACACACATCAAGGTGACTTAGTGATCTACACTGATGGATCAGTGATGAGAATCAGACATAGTGGCCTCGGGTTTCATTGCGAAGTTTATTGGACGATGCTTGAAAAGGAGGAGTCTGGCATAGGCGACTACCACGTCTGGTATGAGAAATGAGATGGAAGCAGTTACATCAGCCTTCCGATGGTTGGAGGAGACCGCTGCAACACGCTGTATTCATTACGGACTCGCGGAGATTGCTTGGTAAGATGGGGATAGGATTGTTTCTTGTCTAATGGCGTGCTTCGCTTCAGAGGTCACAGATTGTGAGAAGAGTATGAGCTATATGCCCTGGTCATGCGGGAGGGCGGGGGAATGACAGGCTGGCAGGGAATGCACCTCTCGGTGGTAGATTACCTTGAGGGGGGGGGGGGGGAAGAGGGAATAAGTGGTCTCAAGATATGGTGTCCGCTTCGAGTGCTGGAGGTCCCGGGTTCAAGCCCCGGTGAGGGCCGGGATTTTTTCACGTGGACTTCTAGTAACAAAATTTCGCCTGTTTTCTGGGTAATGAGATCGGACGCCCGTGTGTATTGTTGCGCACATAAAAATCCCTTGGCAGTTGGAAATCGAAAAAGAGTAGCCTAATGACGCTGCCCGGGCAAACTTTCGAGTTAGAAATCTACCCAAGGTATTTCAGGATCCTCGCCAATGCTATGGAGTTCGTGCACTAAGCTGAGATTCTCCGGACTCAGGATTGAGTTAGGAGTAGAGCGGAGCACTTATGGATTACACCTGAGTGCCATGATGTTCATACGTCGACTAAACTAAACTAACTAAACAAGATTACCTATGGACAAGGCAGAAGTGGTCAGGCGTCTAAGGGACAAGGTGGAGAAAGTGGTGGAACAGACAGAGCTCCCGTACGTGGAGCGAATGATATGGCGAGAAATCAGCAGGGGCTTTCGACGGATCTCAAAACTGAAATAGAAGACCAGGAGAACTTTCAGTCAGATGGCAGTTGAAACCATTAGCAGTATGAGTCTTCGCTGGCTGTTGAACGAGGAGACGGAGCGCGTATGGGAATATCCTGAGTCCAATGATGTCGTTTCTTAGCTCAACTCAACTGAACTGATACAGTTAAATGTTAATTTAGTGTAACAGCTACCTGGACAGATACAGTTACAGTTCCGTTTACAAGGCCTTATTTGTCCGTAGCTGAAGGATCATGCTGAATAACTGCACCATCTTGAAGTTGATCATGTAATCTCGAGCATACTTCGTTGAGAGCGTAGAATGCCACGTCACCGCTATGTATACCGCATGCCTGATGGATACATTACTACGGACAATCTCCATGGGCAGGTGGAAGTCGGTGACAAAGACATTGGATATCCACACTTAGGAATCAAAGTAATGTATAAGAGAGAGATAAAATGTTGGGGAAAGGAACACAATCTCGGAAGAATAGATTATGATCGTAACATTTGGATATGCATTGTAAGGAATCATCTTGTCATCGGTGAATGTAAATTACTTCAACAAGCAGACGAGTAAAGAAACCGCTGAAATTATCGCTCTAAAACTGCTTAGGGAACAGACAAAAATAATGAGATTAAACGAAGCCAATAACAATCGAAGAGGAGCTTTCATAGCCCTGGGATATTTGTTGAAGTCAGAGGGAAGTAAACTTATCTCCAAACTTAGAATATTTAACTCCAATGCTAAATCTGCACTACTGTGTGGATCAGAAACGTGAAAAACCACGAAAAGAATTATTAATAAACTACAAAATGTTAGTTGCGTATCCTGTATTGGACCTCGCAGTCAACACCAGCATTTTTTGCTGTTGTGATTTCTTGATAATTTTACGTTTAGTATTTTGCCATTGCTTTCTGAACGACAGGCACACGTACCATTTCGTAAAACATCAATGCAAGGAGGTTTGCTGCCAAATCGCCCGCAGCTGTGTTTCGAACGCGGGTATTTGGGACTACGAACTGCATCCGTAAACTCTTCAGCGCGGAGAATAAACTACAAACATTGATTAATTGCTGTTAGGGCAGAATAGTGGGATTAAAATGGTATGACAGAATCACTCATTTAGAGCTCATGGGAAGAATACAACTCCAGTGTATCAGGAGGTGAGGAAAAGACGATGGCGTTGGATAGGAAACACCCTGAGAAAATCTGAGATTATTATTATAATATATATATATTATATAGATTATTATAACTAGACACTGCCTTTTCTGGAACCCACAAGGCGAACCAAATAGTGGGAGACATCAGAAAACACGGAGTCGACAATGCAAGACAGAAATGAACTATATGGAGAGGATATAGAGGGAGTTGCAGGAAACAGCAGAAGATAGGACGGTTTGGCGTGAGTTTTATTTTTTCATTGCTCGCTTTGAACTCAATCATACACGTGCTACTACTTCTAGTGCACTGGTTTGATTTTTACGTGTGGGTTAGCTTTCCCAATTACCAATGTCCCTCACCATCAGGTGAACCCACTCCGAGTTCAGAGATACTAGTAATTTACGTCGCAAAGTTAAGGACTAGAAGCCAACATTTGTGTCCAACTGACCAGTGTAAAGGGTTGAATCCGCTACATCGGCATCAGCACACCGGATGTTTAAGAATGACCACTCTTTTTCATTCATAAGTTGATTGAAGATTTATCCCCCAACTGTGCATAAAAGTTCAAAAGACTCTTCCTGCTCACAGGTCGCATCAATCAATAGCAAAATATGGCTTAAGAAAGCTATTATCAGCTGAAGACTCATTCTAGAATAGAAAGCCTCTAAACTCATAAACACTGGTGATCGATGATAATGTTTAGATGCTAACGATCGCAATGACGACTGTGATAAGGATTGACCTTTCCTTTGTCTTCATTCACAATAGGATTTACAGCTAGGTCCTGGAGATAAGAACCCATGTGAAGTATAATTTATGTTTTCACGTCATGCATTGTATGGTTACAACAATACGCCAATTATATATTCATACCCAGTGCGCCCACTGGAGCACGGTTATCCACCAGTAGAAACACACCTTATATTGTTACCATAAATGATACTTCAGAATAATGCATTTAAGGAAATGAAACGAATCTTATGCAATAAGTCACTATCACTGAATCCCTTCGGGGTCCTGGCTAAAGTCAGTAGGATCGCCGATTCCTCCGAAGTCGGAGAGTGTCTGCCTGTACGGCGAGGAACCACCAGTCTGCACACCAATAAGCCAGACATGGGACAACGGATACTCACGCAAAACTCAGGTCCTGTATGACATCACACTGATGTTGGACAACAGGATGCCTTCATCCGACATACAGGACTTCGCGTTGGAGCTCAAGCCAACGAACACAAGCAAGCAAGCAAGCAACTATCACTGAATGTAAGAAAGGGAGTAATAGAATGTTATATAGAACTGACTGTGCTGTATGGCAGTGAATAATAGAACACGAATGAACAGACAGGCAGAACTTGGAAACAACAGAGATATGGTTCCTAATACGAATGTTATGAAAACCTTGACATAGTAACTAAATACTTTTGCATGGAAATGTATAATGAAAGTAGAACATTTTCTACAACCAAAAGACAGACACATATAATGAGAAGAAAGGCATCGGACGCCTGACAAAATCATTTGGAAAAGAGGAAGAGGCAGACAGAGAGACAGGACGTTGGACGGAATGAGACGGTGGCATAGAGAGGAATACCATCCGCAGAGTTGATACAGAATACCAAAGATCGAAATCTGTGCAGAGACATGACCACCAACGCCAGCTGACATGACACATGACAGCGTTGTTTACATGAAAAGTTCAATAAATTATTATGTATTGATTATTACTCAAAAAAATAAATAGAAAGAAAAAAATTTCCCAGAAATGTACAGTTGTGGTGAAAGTTTACCAAAGATATCGCCGCCTAGGAACTTATAGCGCGGTGTTCTATTGGCAAAATGTCCTACTCGAGACAGAAAAGTATACACTACACAAAACATCAATGAAACTCTGACAATTTAACAATAGTTACGTATTGAACTAAGTATAGGTGTCTGTAGGTGTCATTTATAACTACATTATCGCATATATTACTGTAGTAGGCATAGTAGTTACTTTACTACGCCGTGTGTGAGCATCAGTATCTAAGATATGGATGGTGGTCGGGTTTACTGTTGTAATTACTGTAACTATGAATATGGTTTACTGAAAATTCAGCATATCAATAAGTGATTTGTTCGCCCAAGCAGTCAGGCAAGATTCTGCTTGTTGCTTTCCCAATAACAGATCTATCATTCTAGCACTGACGTATGCACGAAGGAAAGTCATTAAGTAACTGGAATGTTATCATAAAGTACGTGGAAGAGTATGGATAATGGACAATTGTATATCAGGACACAAACTGGCTCTTAAGCAATACCCTATGAAGGGGTTATGAGGTTTGCACATGTGCAATAGCGATTACATAATGGATGGCCCACTATCGATTTGAACCGTGGAAGAATAGAGTGCCATTGTTATTGTTTGTAGTCGGAGGGTGTAAAACCTTATGAAATGCACAGAACAATGATAGTTCAGAATGGAGTCACTTCTTTGAGATAGAGGAGAGTGTATGAATTGGTAGAAATATTTCCACATTAAAGACAAAACACCATTGATGAATCGCTATGTGGAAGACCCGCGCGAATAGCAGCTATAAGGAAACGCACTCACAACATTCAGAGAGCGAAGTAAGCGGCAGAATGACTTAGTCTCAAAGACCATCCAGCCTGGAAGCGTTGACGCCACAGTTGTCTGAGACTCAATGAAGTATTAGGACTTGGCTCACATGTTCCTGACCAAATGGTGCTGGAAGATTTCTGTGGTCATTATTTCTCCAGTCGCCTCATCACATAAAATAAGTAAAGGACCCTTGACACGTCGTAGGAGCATTGGGCACATGAAACTAAACCCATATTTGTATAGACTCCCAGCATTCGGTGGGCGATGTGATTAGTACGTCACCGGCCGTTCTTACTTCAATAGACACTTCCTGGTACCTATGTTGACTTGGGAGTCAAGGGCATCTTTAAATATTGAATCCATCCCGATGCGGGTCAAACTCGTGACCACCCGGTCGGCAAGCGAGCGTCTAGCCACTACGCTACAGCGGCTTCCTCACAAATAAGCCCCATAGCAGGAACTTGCTGTAGATACGTGAAGTGTTAGGAGCATCATATTTTGTAGCGTGAGTGCACGGAGGATTTGGTGATCAATCTTCCCCTCCCGTAGCGAACATCGAGTGCAGACATGGAATCCTGGTCCGACCGCGCTCTTGCCATTGTCAAAGTAATTTCCTAACCGCTACACCAACGCCGATCGCCTTTTTTCCCCATATAATGTTCTGGTACCTATGTTATAATGTTCAGTCTACTCCACAGCTGCGTGATCACGATTAGAAAGCATCCCCTGCCTCTATAGAGACGTTAACCACAAACCACAAGGCCGACATGGAAGTTGACTATTCATCACCACCGTGGCTCCATGGAGAGTTATCTTTCAAGTTGCAGGTCATTTGCAGAGCGTCGCTTTCATCAAAATGCAACTCTATTTCTTACCATACCTCATGCACCTTCATGATGAGGTAAACAGATGCTGGACTTGTGAGCCAATAAAATACACAGTCATATTTTAGGGGTGCTGATAAGCAGGAAAAACAACAGCGGTAATTGCATTTATGATAAACAACCACTTTGTTTGGATACGAGGCTGGTAGTTTGACTCAAAGTGTGCCGAATGTTACTTTACTCAATATAAGTGTATAGTACAGAACTATCGCAAGACCTGTGGCGAAGGGGCTACGAACTATGGACAACGACTAGGCCAGGGGTGACCAAACTACGGCCCGCTGGCTGGATCCGGCCCGCGACATCATTTCATCCTGCCCACCGAAGGTGCTGGAACTTGCTTGATGTAACGGATGGAACACAAGACGTTGTGATACAATTTTAATGTAAATATTATGTGTAGAATAATAGGAGATCTTCGTACGTGCGGAGACCTCATGGCTGATATGTGTCTTAAATTTGCTATTTTCAATTATAATTTATTGTATCTAGATTTTATTGTTTATTGTAATGTTTGCTTATTTCATGCCATTCCGAGTCCTTCCTCGGCTCGTGGTAGCGCCGCCAACGCTCTGACGTTACCATGGTTTCCATGGCAACACACACAGACACAGACACGCATATTTCCCTCCCCCAAATGTCAACACAGGTTCGATGCACCAGAAATATTTACTTCATTTTGCCAGTCATCCGTTGTATAGGCATGTAACAAGAATTTCTTTGTCTGAAAGTGATATGTAAGTGAACTATAAGTGTGAACAGAGGCAATAAAATAGCAAACATAGCATACAAATGTCATAGAAGTCTCGTTTTATTACGAAAATATTATCCCCAGCTCAGAATAATTCCCCGGTCAAGGTATTAATCAAGCTGGTCTCTAGGCCAGTGTTTTACAACCGTTCTGCTGGAGCATATCCTTACGCAAATGTTTACGCTGCTCAAGGAACTTTGTGCGATGATCCAAGTGTCTGTCCTACATTTTGGTATAGCATCAGTATTTGGGGCAACTTATGTCTGTGAGCAAACATCTTCAAAAATGAAGTATGTGAAGTCAACACTTCAAACGAGATTGACTTATGAACATTTGAAAGCAGTGTATATCAGTGTCACAAATGTCACTAACCTTTTTTTTTTTTTTTTTTTTGCTGCTTAGTTTGTGGGATTCGAACATGTGCACACTAGGTCTGATGTAACTACCTTTTTGCTAACGTCGCCTTTTTTGATAACTTTTTAGTAAATAAATATGTTGGTTGTCTAGGCTGTTGTTTTTGTTATTGTTGTTGTTTTTTTTTTTGCATTGCACGCCACTCACCCATGATTAGCTTTGTTTTTCGTCCTTTTCCGCCCAGAGCTTTCGTTCTGGCTTAAAAGTATTGTTAAAGTTAGTTGCATATCCTTTACAGGACATTTGCAATCAACGCCAGCATTATTTGCTGTTGTCAATGTCTTGGCACGTTTACGTTCAGTCGTTTGCCATTGATTTCTGAACGACAGGCACCCATTCCAGGCACCAAAATATCAGCACACCGCGGTCTGCTGCTAAATCCTGCACATCTGTGTTTCGAACGCGGGTATATGGGATTACATACCGTGTCCGTAAGACCTTCGCCACGGAGTCCGACGCAAGTATTGTACAGAATGTTTATGCGGCCAGCGCTCGTCATTTTGTCAGTTATCCGGCCCGCCGTGAAGAAAGTTTGGTGACCCCTGAACTAGACAATATGAGCTTAAAATTGAAACTTGCAAAGTGTATATACGAATAGAAGAGCTATCATGGCGGGAGATGACAAACAATTAGATATTACAAAACTACGATTGGGCGTCTATGACTTAGGGCTGGTGAACGCACTTTCACAATCTTGACGAAGTCAGACACACACGATTTAAAAGCATACCGTTTTGCGCTGATTTCCAAAGTGATATGAGTGCAGGTAGTTCAGAAATCAATGTCAAACTACTAAACGTAAAATACCTAGAAAATCACAAACAATGTTGAGGTTGATTGCGACGTCCAGTAGAGACACAGTTTCATGTTAAAGATCGTGTTGGGCGAAACAGTTATGAGGAAGCGCTCATGAAGAAGAAAGCGTCACATGTGGTTGGATAATATCAACATATGAAATGCAAGAAGATTCTATGAGTACATGGAACATATTGTGTTGAAGATACTTCAATAGAGAGATGGCACTAGGTCAGTGGTTCTCAACCGGTGGGGAATTCCCCCCCCCCCCCCAGGGGGGAATTTTAAGGTTTCCAGAGGGGGGGGGGAGAATGAAGACCTTTTCAAGATCGCGTTAATATAAGAACCGATTACTTGATATTGTTTTTCCCTTCATACTTTACAGTTATGTACGTCTCATCCTTCTAAAATTCATTTTATAAAGTAAGTAGACCCACAAATCATGTTTTATGTGGATTTCTAGACTTGTTTTAGTATATGCTATTAAATTTACCTTCCATTTTTACGTAAACTGTGTAGGGGTGGGGGGGATTTTTAGATAGGAAATATGAAAGGGGGGAATGACGTTCTGAAAATACGGGGAAGGGGGGCACGGGTCAAAAAAGGTTGAGAACCACTGCACTAGGTGATGATGATAGACAGAACATGTTAAAATGAGAAATCTATGAGACAGAGAACAGTAAAGTAACAGCTCTCTGTGACAGAAAACGTTACAGTGACAACTCTTTGTGAATCAGAAAACGTTACAGTGACAACTCTATGTGACAGAAAATGCTACAATGACAACTCTCTGTGACAGAAAACGTTACGGTGACAACTCTCTGTGACAGAAAACGTTACAGTGACAACTCTCTGTGACAGAAAACGTTACAGTGACAACTCGCTGTGACAGAAAAGGTTACAGTGACAACTCTCTGTGACAGAAAACGTTACGGTGACAACTCTCTGTGACAGAAAAGGTTACAGTGACAACTCTCTGTGACAGAAAACGTTACGGTGACAACTCTCTGTGACAGAAAACGTTACAGTGACAACTCTCTGTGACAGAAAACGTTACAGTGACAACACTATGTGACAGAAAACGTTACGGTGACAACTCTCTGTGACAGAAAAAGTTACAGTGACAACTCACTGTGATAGAAAACTTTAAAGTAATAACTAACTAGCGCAGAAAACGGTAAAGTAAAACTTTTTCCTTACAGACAACTCTTAGGAAGTTCTGAATATATTAATAATTATTAAGTGCTAATATCATAACACTGGGTTGACTCCAGAGCCATACTGACCAGGAAAGACTTTTAAATCAGACCCCTGATGGGAAATGAACACGGACCACTGTGTTGTTAAGCACGCGAACTAACCAATACGCCACCAAAGCTCTAGGTAGATTTCTTATGTTTTTTTTTAAAATTTTCCAAGGTTTGACTTTAAGGCTTGCTATTTAAGATTTGCATCTGCCTATGATTTTAGCATATGAAATGTGTACATGGAATATCATATTCCTATCTTGGGCTCCCAGGTCGATGTAGCCTAAACTGGTAGCCAGAAATGTCTTGGGAAGCCAAGGCAGCCGGTGTGATGCTGATCACATCACACATCGAGTGACGATGTGTCTCTACAAATATGTCTAACACCGTTTTCCCCAATCTACCTTAAGGTAATATTATTACTGTATGCCTAATAGTCTCAGGGCTATCACTGAATGTAAGAAGGAGAGTGTTGAAATGCCGTATAAAGCCTGTTTTGCTGTATGGCAGTGAATCTTGGAATGTACGTGAACAAATTAGAAATACCTTGGAAGCAACTGAGATGTAGTTCCTGAGACGAATGTTGCGAATTCCTTGAACTGCTATAGTAACTAACATGAATTGTCTGACAGAGGGTAATGAAACTATAACATTACTGAAAACAATTAGAAAGAGACAAACTGCTTTCTTTGTTTATGTGATGAGAAGAGAGACATTGGAGAACATCGTGATAACTGGAAAGATCAAGGGGAAGTGAGGTAGAGGAAGATCAATAGAAATCACGCTGGATGGACTGAACCAGTGGCATGGGGGAATATCATCAGCAGAGTTGATCCAGAAAACAAAAGACCGCGATTTGTGGAGAGCCATGAATGCCAACGCCAGCTGGTAGGGAATATGCTGATGATGAACCTCCGTGCGTGTAAAACAAGGTTCATTACATTTCCTTAATTTTACCACATGCCCAATACGCCTAAAGGTCGCTATACCCCACATCCCTTGCAATGCTTCCACGCATTCTTTTACCTGTTTCCGCCAATTTATTGTCCAAAATTGAAGTGACGGTAACCAATTCCTTTCTCTTTCCGAATTTCCATTCCCCAGCTAAGAGAAAATAAATTGACGTATAGTTTACTACTGTGTGCGACTCGGTGAGTTCTAGCTACTGCACAAATTGGTTTTCAGCCGATCCTAACGGTTAAGTTATCCGGACGCCTGGAAAACCCTGGGGACAGTAAGAGTGGAAAAGTAAGAAGACACGAAGCCAATAAATGGCCGTCTATTGGACAATGAGGCAGCAATCGATGAACCGATAAGATGTTGTGTGTACACAAGCGTTGTGCTAAAGGAACAATGAGTATATATACCCTTCGACATTTATTGATGAAGACATTCCCAAAAGCACCTCTGGGTTTGCCCCAAATCGAAATGATGTGGTCATTTGTAAATAGTACAACCGTTTTCCTTGCATTACTTTACAAACATAGTATTAACATTTCACTGTCTTCTTCTTCTTCTTCTTCTTCTTCTTCTTCTTCTTCTTCTTCTTCTTCTTCTTCTTCTTCTTCTTCTTCTTCTTCTTCTTCTTCTTCTTACTCCTCCTCCTTCTTCTCACCCTTGTTTTTCTATCCTTCCTTCCACTTGTCCCCTCTGTGATGAATGGATTACGAATGATGTAACTGCGGGGGATTTGGAAGCAGGCCGCTTTGCATTGTTTTCCTACAATGGTATGAGTGCCCGCATTCAGAAAGAAAAGATAACCTTCTGAACATAAACTTGTCCAGAAATCATAAACAGCTCAAAAATTATGGGGTTACTGCAACGTCCTGTAAAGGATATGCAATTAACTTAACTTCCTTTCACTGGCCTCTCTCTATTCTCTCTTCTCTCTTCAACTTCTCTTTTCCCGTTTCAGTGTTCTTTTTTGTTCTTGTTTCTCACCTTTCATCACTCAACTTCTATCTCCTCTTCGTATTCTTTCACCTCTGCCTCCTGATCTTCCTTCTTTCTCTTCTTCTTCTTCTTCTTCTTCTTCTTCTTCTTCTTCTTCTTCTTCTTCTTCTTCTTCTTCTTCTTCTTCTTCTTCTTCTTCTTCTTCTTTTGTTTTCATTTGTTATCCTAATACCAAATCTGTATGTGGTGGGATGAAAAGAATGATGGGTGTTAGTTGTCAAATTTCTCAAGTGCCCCATGTCTATTGCAACATTAATAACTCTGTCAATGGTATAACCTGTCTGTGATATTTTGTTGTCTGGCCGGGACACGTCTTGTGTCTCTCACATTCACAGCTTGCCTTCGTCTGTTCCCTGGGGATTCATTTTCGCCATTTAATTAGGTCGGGTTGCATGATCAAACCAAGCAGGCATTCTACTTTCATGCAGCCAGGAGTCATTCTTGGTGGCCTGTATATGTTTTATTTGAAGACTGTTATCGATTTTTGAGTTTTTTCTATATTTACAGCGGGCCCTGTAGTTTACTGCAGCGTGTATGTTGTTCTTTGTCACTTCAATTACATCGAGTTTGAAGTGTTGTGATCATTCTCAGCAAACCCGAGATATTCAAGTCTTTCAGCCCACACATCCGCCTTCAGCTCGGCATATGTTGGGGCCATGTCCTTTTTGTTTCTTCGATAGTAGTTTGTCATTGCTTTCTGAGCGGCCGGCTCACTTATCCCGTAAGTTAATAACGCGGCAAGAACAGCCTCCAATTCTCGTGCACTGCGTTACCCTACGTGGATAAACGGAATTACGGAGAAAGTCGTTTAACTCACTAGGCCAGGGAGACCGGCAAATATATATTACGTCTATAATATTTACACTGACAAACTTAGCTTATTGGCTGTGTTGTGAAGTATTGCACTTGTGTATTTGGTATCGTGGTGTGTATCATATATTTTTGTCAATTCTTCGTTTGTCTGTTTATATGTTGACTAAGTCTCCCATTATATTATTAGTATTTTGTTTGTGTACTCGCTCGCTTTGAACTCAAGCGTAGTCCATACACAGTCCTTCTGATAGCACTGGATTGCATTTTGCGTGTGGATTAGCCTCCCCTACTGCCAGTGTCCCTCGCCATCAGGCGTACCCACTCCGACTTAAGAGGTACTTGTAATTTGTGTTCCCAGGTCAAGGAAGACAAGTCAACATTTAGTCCAATTATCCGGTGTAGGGGTTGAACCCCTTAACCTGGCATCAACACACCGGATGTTTAAGAACTCGCGTTCTCATTTATTTTATAATATATTGTGATCCTCTACATCCCCCCCCCCCCTTTTCTTCTTGCTATCTACATCTTAACTCTTACTCTACGCGCTCTAAGCTCAATTTAACATGCTCATCGTTAATAGTAAATTTCTATGACTTTTTTTTCTTAATAGTAAATTTCTATAACAGGTAAATCTTAAAAGAAAAACAAAACTTTAAGATGCATTAGGCACATGTGTTCAAAACCCAAGTTTGTATAAAGAAATCGGAATTCATTAGGGTAATGTGATCAATATCACGCCAGCCTCCTGTACTTCCCAAGACTTGTCCTGGTACCTATTTTAGGCGGGGAAGACCAACACGTCCAGGTCAATGTTAAAATTCCGGCTGTATGTTGATGTGAACCCTAGTTCAGCTGGCCGGCAGGCGAGCGTCCAGACACTACTGTACCGCGGCTCCCGGTAATAGAGGAATTTGAAGCTAACACCACTTGTCTTCTCAGGATAGACGGTGGTGAGTTGTAGGAATTATGGAATGGAATAAGGACTGTGTATTTGACTGACCTAGGGCTTGTAGAGTTCCAAATACTGGAGTTACTCTAAGGTTGGTCAATTTTAGCAGTCAAAGGTTGGAATGCAAGAGTTTAGCTGTCTATTGCATACCTAGTGACATTTTATCAATCACAAGTTTATTACCATAATTTAGCTGTCCATTGCATCCATAGCGATATTTTAGCCGTCACAAGTTTGATATATACCAAGAGTTTAGCTGTCTATTGCATCCAGAGCGAGATTTTAACCGTCACAATTTTCATAGATACAAAGAGTATGTCTGTCTATTGTATCTATAGCAACAATTTATCAATCACGTGTTTGATATCATAATTTAGCTATCTATTGCATCCATAGTGACATTTTAGCCGTCAGAAGTTTGATAGATACCAAAAGCTTAGCTGTTCATTGCATTTGCATAACGACATTTTATCAGTCACACGTTTGATATCATAATTTAGCTGTCTATTGCAATCCTAGCAACATTACAGCCATCGCAAGTTTGATACAATAGTTTAGCTATCTATTTCACACATAACGAAATTTGAGCCGTCACAAGATTAATACCAAGAGTTTACCTGTCTATTGCATCCATAGCAACATTTTATCAATCACAAGTTAGCTGTCTATTGCAATCTTAGCAACATTTCAGCCATCAAAAGTTTGATACGATAGTTTAGCCGTCTATTGCATCCATAACGAAATTTGAACCGTCACAAGATTAACACCAAGTGTTTACCTGTCTATTGCATCCGTAGATAAGATATGTAAAAGTTGCAGCAGGATATAAGCAGAGTCTATGGGAATCTCCATACCAGAAACGCATAAACAGACACTCTCCCGCTATTTATGTCTCACCTCGACTAAAAGTATAGACATCAAATTAACAATTGTCTAAAAAAAATATTGAAATGTAGGCATCTTCTGAAATGTATGCAAATCGGTAGACTGTCTACGAGACATGGAGAATGGAGAACTTCTCGAACATACTGGAATGTGAAATTCCTGGGTTGGGTTGGGGGAGAGAACACGAAAACGTCCAGGTAGCAACAGAGTTCGAGTCTCCAGGCACCAAATTAATTTTGATCCAGCGAGTTTTGGTACATTCATCATCATCATGAAGCAAATCCTTTACATCTGACTCGGCTCCGAAGGTTGTGGGTTCGATTCCGGGCCGAGTCCTTCTGTTCACGGGGGAATTTTTTCTGAGACTCCTGGGTTTCGTCGCTGGAGCTACAGAGTTTGTGCTTTGCGCGACGCATTCGGCAGTTCGCTGTGAAAAGAGATCGAGATGTATGGGAGGAAACCCGGTGCAATGAAGTCGACCCTGTCGACTTTCAAGAGACTTTTTTTTTTTTTTACAGAAAAGAGTTCCAATAGGTGTCAATTCCCCTGCCTCTTGCATGTCATGCCCAATGTGCCTTCGTGTGTCCAGCTTCGTGCTCGTCGACCACTGCCTCTTTTGTCGAGAAATATGCCGTTCATCACTGTTCTGCCCCAACCACTGAGACGTTCAATATGGCAAACAGTATGTCAGCATCCAAGACATGCTGTTTATAAAACAGCTAGTTGTCTTTGATGTTCAGATAGTTTGGAAGAGTGCGTATGCACTTATATAAAATTAATGTTGAAGTTTCGTCCTTGACTTGGGGACATAAATTACAAGTACCTAAGAAGTCTGAGTGGGTTAGCCTGAAGGTGAGGGACACTGGTAATGGACAAAGCTAATCCACACACAAAAATCAGTCCAGTGCACTAGAAGTAGTAGCACGTCTATGGACTGCATATGAGTTCACAGCGAGCGAAAGCAAACAAATATTGAAATAAAATAAAACTGTAATCTTTACATTCGATATTAATAATAAACGATGACGCTGGATGACAAATAATTAACATAAATATGTCATACTGACACTTCTATCTTATTGCATGCTGACCTACCTTCAGATGGTAAATTCTATCCGGTCGAGTCCAGTGATACTGTCTGATGTTTTCTAGGATATCAAAGCAGCAAGAAGCAATCGATCGGTTCACTTCACAACAGAAGGAAATATTCTATCACATCAAATGCACAATGTAAACAATTCCTTATACTTCTATTGTTCCTCAATTCGAAATTCAAGTAATAAAAGCACTGCCGAAGAATAGTTGTCTTCGTGTTCATAAACTACTGTAATAACTGTGTATAATTGGGCATTAGCTCAATCTTGATGCTATTTATCGTAGTACACTTACTCTTTATGTGACTGTCATCACCACATTATTTACTGTCAAGTTTCATCAATGATATTACAATCGGTTGTTACCCGTGCATATCTGACGAGATCAACTTATGTATATTGATACTTCATTTGTCATGTTCCAGCCTTTGCTAGTCTGTGCGATTATTTTCTTTATTTAAATTAAAAACTCATTTGGCTATCACATCAATAAAGAGATTAAGGCTTAAACTGACTGAATGTAACACGTGTTATTAGTACAGCTAATATGGGATAGAATGTTCAACGATGAGCACATCTGAAGAACAGGACAATACGATAACACAATCAACCATGGTGATAGTAGGCTGTTCTTCTGGAAGAAGTATGACCCAATGCAGAGAAAGTCAAAAGGAATCTGGATCGCCGACTTACTTCCATTAACCTAATAAAATAAGGAATTTTAGAACTATCTATGAATTGGAAAGGATAGCACAGTTTGTTTGCGAAATGAAATATTGTAAGATTAGCATATTGTAAGATTGAATGGGCCAGCCGTAAAGGCTACTAAATTATTAGAAGCTGTGCTGTTCTCAGGACATAAACAGGAGAATGTCCGTCATAATGAAGTGGTGGTTCTAGTTCAATATATAGTGACAGAGAAATCACACACAGAGTGGAGAGCACTGGGTTCTAATAAAGTAACAGAAAAATTAAGAATTACCAAAAACAAAGTAAACATGAATGTAGTGTTACGATAGGTTAGCACTAGTTATTATAAGATCATGGGGAAACACGGACTTAGAGTAAGGAACAAAAATGAGAAATTATTTACCAAATTTTTACTCAGTGAATCAATATGTCACATCAAGAAATGTTTCTTAACATATAAGAAGGTCTTAGAGCAGCCTGGATATCACCAAACAACACTAAAGAAAATCAATTGTATCATATCTGTATTGACAAGAAGTTTATACAACCTCCACATGATGTACAAGTATTTAGAAGTGCAAATGTTGATTCAGATCCTCATCTGTTGTTAAGTAAAATTAAGTTCAAGCTCAAGGTATACATGGAGTCTTATAAACATGTAAATCAATACAATGTAGGACATCTCAGAAATCAAGAAACTAGGGATCTCTATTTGGCCACAATCTCTGATAAGTACCAGATCGTGTAACAGTTAGTAAATGCGATGAGTACGCAATCCTCCGAAGTCGGAGAGTGTCTGCCTGTACGGCGAGGAACCACCAGTCTGCACACCAATAAGCCAGACATGGGACAACGGATACTCACGAAAAACTCAGGTCCTGTATGACATCACACTGATGTTGGACAACAGGATGCCTTCATCCGACATACAGGACTTCGCGTTGGAGCTCAAGCCAACGAACACAAGCAAGCAAGCAAGCATGAGTACGCAAGACTGCTAACAACGGGTTAAGGAATTGGGAACGGATCAAACAATGAAGTTCTTGAAAAAAGAGAAAGAAATCATTAAGCATTTATAACTCCCGAATTTCTTAAAACAAAGAAGATAGGGAAAGAATCTCATTTAACACTGGCAAACCAAGAGTTTCTGAAGTCAAAGCTCATAAAAATACACAGAGACATCCACAAAATCAGAAAGTCCTATAAGGGAGGACAACAGATATTTAGTTGGTCTAGCCGGAGAAGCAGATATAGCAATAGCCAAAGGAAATCTCACAGATCTTCAAACCACCACAAATAACATCGCGGGAAAATATAATGAACCAATTCGAACGATCAAAATTAGTAATGGGAAAGCTCTCGCCAACGTTAGGAATCACATTACCACATGGGCTGAATACGCTGGGGACCAAATGAAAACACTAGTCCCAAAGAACATCCAGATTTCCAGCAAACAAATTTGGAGCACCTCTGAGAAACCATCTAACGAATAAATTAGAAAAACTATCAAACTCCAGGATGGCATAAAAGCTGGTGATCCAGTTTGTAACCCAATTTAAACCAGTCAAGACAGTATAATTTTTTTTAAAAAGTTAGTTGCATATCCTTTACAGGACGTCGCAGTCAACACCAGCATATTTTTTTTTTTTTTTGCTGTTGTGATCTCATGGCAAGTTTACGTTTAGTAGTTTTGCCGTTGCTTTCTGAACGACCGGCACCCATACCATTTCGTTAAAAACTAACGCAAGTTGGTTGCTGCCAAATCGCCCGGAGCTGTGTTTCGAACACGGGTATATGGGATTACGAAGTACGTCCGTAAACCCTTCTCCACGGAGCCGGCGTAGGATGTAAACCCTATACAAATGCACCCCTACGTCGAACACGGTGACCTGCGAGGTGCATAAATGGGTGTGGCGGATTCGAAAGGTGAACAAAGAAGAGGGGGATTATAATTCCCAGATTCACTTATTAGAGAGTATGTCTTGATGGGATTAACAGTTTCACTGAATAGAGAGTATGTTTTATTGTAATTAACACCGTTGCACTAATTATAGAAAGATCTCTGGATCCGAGTCTACACAGATGGGTCAGCACAAAATGCTGTTTGAAATGGAGGAGCGGGAGTGTATATAGAATACCTAAATAATACTAGAGACACGGCCAGAGTTCCAACAGGAAAGTACACCATAACTATGATGCTGAAATTGAGGCAATCAAGATAGCCACAGAGAAATTACAAAATACCGGCCATGGTACACAACCTGTGGTGATATTGACAGATGCAAAATCCGTAATAGAGGCGCTCCTGTCTGGGAAATTGCCAGTTCTAAGGACACTACTTTCTGAACTTAGCAGTCTCCCACTGTGGAGTCCCCGGAAACGACAGAGCTGATCGATTGGCTAATGAAGGAGCAAAAGAAGAACAACCTGATGTGCCCATTACATACCACCAAAAGAAAAGAATGATCAAATCAGTCAGAAGGCCACCAAACCCTACTCAAGACGACTACCACGTTATGTACAGACCAGAACAGGTCATTCTTCTGCGCATCAGAACAGGACACAATAGATTACGCAACCACATGTATACAAACTTCAAGATTGGTGACTCGGCCATGTGCACATGTGGTTTGGCGTCGCAGACAGCAGAGCACATACTCCAGGATTGCCCAAACTACAACATATCCAGGCGAACCTTCTGGCCTAGAGAGACAACAGTGGAAGATAAACTCTATGGACCGCTGAGTGAACTAAAACCGACTGTTAGATTCATACAAGAGACAACATTGCAGTTATAAACATATTTCAGGCGAACGAAAGAAGAAGAAGAAGAATAAGAATAGAAAGTACCTTGATACAATTCATACAGTTGCACTAGTTATAGAAAGTATCTTGATGGAACTAACACCGTTGCACTAATTATAGACGTACCTTGATTGAATTAACACTATGTCATGGGTAACTATAATATATTGATAAAACTTTATTTAAAAGGTAAATAAAAACCTTGACTGAATGTGAGAAACGGTAAATTAATGACGATGTGTAATATAAGAAAATAGCATATAAACAAGCTCTTATTTGTGATTAATAATCCATTGCTGTTATTTTCACACAATCTTACAAGCTGCCATTTATGATAGCAACCAACGGTTTTGATAATCCATAAAATTAATGTAGCAATCCACTCAATCACCTTCCGGCCCGTTTCGGACTCAGTAAAGTGAGGAAATGGGATATTGCATTTACATAACAAGATAACTCATATTTATTCAGAGCTACGGTGACATTCCGTTGCATATGTCTATAAATATCAACGCTGTTTAAGCATCATTGCCAACGTCAACATCAGCGCGTCATGATCAAGTCAGACAGTTCTGAGTCTTGTGTTGACGTCATCTTATCATACCACTCATGTTTCCTTCTCTTAGAATGTATCTTTAGTAACGATAGTTTATCACAAGCAATGTTCTGCTATATGTCTGTGATGTGATAGCTCCTTCACATTTTCTAGGGCTGAATGCAGGACGGAATATTTGGCCAATGTTTCCTTCAATTTCGCAAGCGACGAGTCCAGGCGACAAAACCGCGTCCAACCTTGCTAGTGACATCATCAGTGCAGTTCGCTATCAACTTCGCTAACAGGCTCACTAATGTATCAGCATCAGCATCATCATCTTCCACTTTGTTGTTAAGCGTCATGGGGAGGAATAATTGGCTTCCAGTGCCCAATGGGTGGCACTGGATAGTGTCAAACCGTATGATTGCAGAATGTCTTTGATGTATCGTTAAACCAGAATCCAGAAGATATTCTTGCATGACTTTAGATGCAGCTTTTTCTTTGAGATCCTTTGTTTCTTTTCCTCTACATTTGGCTCTCTAATGTTCAAACAGCCTGCCAGCTCGGTTGCCATGTGTTAGAATCCCCAACAAGAAGTTTTTCTTTTTTATTACTTTTAATTGACCTGGGGGGGGGGGGGGGGTCAGTATAGCCGAATACATTAGAGCGCTTTCTCCTAAGCTTCCGGTGTGCTGTTGCCGAGGTAGCAGGTTCAACCTCTACACCGGCCCGTTAGACTAAACTATTGACTTCTCGTCCTTGACTTGGGGAATAAATTACAAGTAACCTCAGAAGCTGGAGTGGGTTCGCCTGATGGTGAGGGACACTGACAATAAGAAAAGCTAATCCACGCGCAAATCTCAGTACAGTGCACTAGAAGTAGTAGCAAGTTGTGGACTACGCTTGATTTAAAAGAGAGCGAAGGCTAATCAAAACGAGCTGAGCTCCAAGGTCGACCCAGCCTAAGACGAATACCTGAAAACGTCACGAGAAGAGAAGGCGGCACACGTGATATGGAGTACATGGCTCTTCAAGCGGGGATTGGCCCATACACATATGTGACTAGCTTTATATACATGGTACGCCTCAAGGCATGTAATAGGGGTTTCACCTGCTGTTGTTATAGTGATGGATAGTTTTATTTCATTTACTACACTGTTGTTGTTATAGTGATGGATAGTTTTATTTCATTTACTATATTGTTTTGTTAATAGCTGTTGCTGGTGCTGCTGCTTACGCTATTGATTGTTGTACCGCTTGAAGCATTGGGTGCTGGTAGTAACTGTGATCTATCCAAGCAGGCAAGTAACATCCTTATTCCAAATACGTCTGTGGGCTCTCCAATCGGTGGATACCAAATTGTGGTGCTTATGGTCTGCTGTCACTGTGTGGAAGTACTGTGACTGTTTTACAGTCTCTTAGCGTGCATGGCTTGAAGTCGTTTGCTTGCTTTATCGAATGATAGACTATGGTTGACCCTCGATTTGTTAGCCAGTCGAGTGTCTGTCCAGGATGTTGCAGAAACCATAGTTACCCACTCTTTGTTAGTCAGACTACCCTCTGTCCTGGATACTGCAGAGACAATTGTCGATTCATAATTTGTTAGCCAAATTAGTGTCTGCCCAGGTGGTTACAGAGACAGTGATAGATCCTCAATTCGTTAGCCAGACTAATGCCTACCCACGACGTTGCCGAGACAGTGATAAATCATCAATCCTTACTAGTGTCTGTTCAGGATATTACATACACCGTGATAGATCCTCGTTTCATTAGACATATTAGTGCCTGCCTATGATGTTACCGAGAACATTGTGGACCCTCAATTCAGTAGCCATAGTAATGCCTACCCAAGACGTTGCAGAGACAGTGATAGGTCCTTAATTCGTTATCCAGAGTAGTGTGTGCCGGGGATGTTGCAGAAACGTTAGCCATGCGAGTGTCTGTCCAGGATATTACATGCGTGACCCGCCATTCATTAGAAAGATTTATGTCTGTCTAAGATGTTACAGAGATCATGGTGGATCATCAATTCGTTAGACAGAGTAGTATCTGTAGAATGTTGCAGAAACCGCGATCGATCCTCAGTTCGTTAGACAGACAAGTGTTGCTTCCTAGCTCTTCCTAGTCTGTTCATTGACGTTCCAATATTCACTTCCATACATCAGAACTTGTTCTATATAACATTTCCGTACACTCTCTTTCTGACATTAAATGATAGTAATTTATTTCATTATATATATATATATATATATATATATTGTGAAATGCAACTCTTGCTTGATAATTATGTTCTAAATTGCTGCCACGCATCTTCCATCTGATGTTGTGATTGACACTACATTTATCAACTTAGTTAAGCGTTTTCATGTCCATTGTTATATAACATTTTCGTATTATCCTTTTCTTTGATATGACCATTGTTTCACTTGTTTAGATATTCAAAGAAAGTCCTTGTCTGTGCTGTATTGCTGCCATGTCAACAGTTGTTGTAGATATGTTGCGTTTTAGCTATCACAATTAAATTGCATCTTTGTCCTACTCGTTGCTTTTAAAACAATGTCCCGAGATAGTGTCCTGCCATGGGTCTGTGATGTGATGGTGCCATCACATGCTGTAGGCCTGAATGCAAGGAGGGATAAGTGGCCAGTATTTTCCTTATTTAGATAGCGACAAGGAACGAATCATAGTCCGACCGAGCTCATTAGATTAACTGTGCAACTCCCTGTGAACTTCGCTAACTCCTCCGCTACTATAGGGTGTAGTTTTAATGAATGTGCGGTGTTTGAAAATATTGCCGGTCCATGTTTCGTATTAACCCTCTGTAAAGTTCATGCAACATAATAGATAAATACAAAATGTCGACCGGCAATATTTTCAAACACTGCACAGTCATTAAAAATACACCCTGTTCTTGCTTTATCGGGTCATTATCACCTCTCTCATTATTATAATAAATGTTTCCTTTTAATGCCGGCAGTTGGAAATCGAAAAAGAGTAGCCTAACGGCGCTGCCCTTGCAAAATTTCGAGTTAAAAATCTACCCAAAGTATTTCAGGATCCTCGCCGGTGCTACGGAGTTCGTGCATTGAGCTGAGTTTCTCCCAACTCAGGTTTGAGTTAGGAGGAGAACGGAGCGCTTATGGGTTACACCCGTGTGTCGTGATGTTGATCCATCGACTAAACTAAACTAAACTAAACTATAATAAATTTTTGCATATCCTTTACAGGACATCTCTGTCAACATCAGCATCTTTCAGCTGATTGTTGATTTCTTTGGCAAGATTACGCTCAGTAGTTTGCCATTGCTTTCTGAGCGGTCGGCTCACATACCCCGTAAGTTACCGACGCGATTCGAACCACTGCTGATTCTCACCGTCGCCACGTTGCTTACGAGAGTATACAAGATTGCGGAGAAAAGTTGCTAACCTCTAGGCCAGGAAGCCGGCTCTCTCATTATTACGCCTTTTAATTGCTGCTACTTGCTTTCATTAAATATTCTTTCTTAATCTGAGATCTTTCCCATAAATATATTCAAATATTTTTATCGGTGCATTATGTTTTACTTTATCAAAAACCTTGGTATAATCTATAAAACACGTGTATATTTCTTTCTGTGTCTCGTTTGATCTCTCTGGTAGCGATCATAATGTGTATACTGCATTCCATGTATTTGTACTGTTTCCTTCAGCTCCTTCACTTAGAATAGGTGAACCTTCTAAGCTACTTTATTCTGGTAATGCTGCTCTTTCACCATCGTGCAACTCTCTTTTATACTTATTCCATCTCTTTATTACAGCACCTTCATCCACTAATATCTTTTTTTTTTTTTTTTTTAATTAAAACACACTGGGTTTAATCTTATTTTCCTTCCTGTCAGCTCGCGGATTTTACTATACATATATATTTTACATCTTTAATAGAATATATTTAATGTTGCTGCAATGTTCGTTTAACCAATTTTCTTTTGCCTTTACGTATTCATCTCTTGTTTCTTTATTTATTTTATTTTAGTTGTGTTTGCCGTTTTTACGTTGTTTTCTTTTATCCATCAACTGTACGATTTCCCCCATCATCCAGTTTGTATGTGCTTTATATATATATATATATATATATATATATATATATATATATATATATATATATATATATATATATATATATATATATATATATATATATATATATATATATATATATATATATAAAGCCGAGGCGTTAGCAGCTTTCTCAGTTAATCCCGAATACTCTCGTGGTTGACGTGAGCACACGAGAATTAGAAGTAGTTCGAGTCGCGCCAGTGACTTATGAGAGTATGGAGTCGGTGGCTCAGAAAGTCGTGGCGTGCTGATGAGCTCTGTTTTCTAAACCACGTTTTCACTTCACATTTAACTTCGGCATCATTCGCGAAATGTCTTCCGCCAAGGTGGGCTCTTAGTGTTTATGCTGACAAATGTTTATCCCGTAAAGCGGTGCATAGCTGGGTAGAAAACGTTATGAGGGCGAATCAATAAATAAGTCACATAGTTCTGTGCGAGCTATAAGATACTATCCGCAGTATTACTAAATAGACTAAAACCATATTCAGAAGACATATTAGGTGACTACCAGGCAGGTTTTAGACAAAACAGATCAACAATAGATCAGATATTTATCTTACGACAAATAGCCGAGAAACATTGGGAATATAAAAGAGATCTCCATAACATTTTTGTGGATTTTAAAAAGGCTTATGATAGTGTCCATAGGAATAGTCTATGGAATGCTATGCAGGAATTTGGAATACCAAGGAAGCTAATCAACATGACCAGACTATGCATGGAAGATACTTATAATATAGTAACATATAAAGGCAGGAAATCAGACCCCTTCCAAATAACATCTGGCTTGAAACAGGGTGATGCACTATCGCCGCTACTCTTCAATCTGGCTCTAGAGAAAGTTGTAAGGAAGGTAAAGGAGGAATGTGATATTGGAGGAACATCCAAGCTGCTTGGTTATGCAGATGATATAGATATTATAGGGCAAAGTGAACAAACGACATTGGAAATATTGACTCACTTAAAGGAAAAAGCCCAACAGATGGGGCTGGTTACCAACCAAGATAAGACAGAATATATGGTAATTTCAATAGACGGAATGGCTAAAAACTCTGGCCACATACAAATAGATAATATGACCATTAAAAGAACGGAAACATACAAATACCTGGGTACAATCTTCAACTGCTCCAACATCATAAGGGAAGAAATACAAACTAGAATCAACTCTGGAAATAAGATATACTATGCACTACAACATCTACTAAAATCAAAGGCGCTATCTCGTAACACCAAAATCACAATATACAAAACACTGATCAGACCAGTTGTGCTGTATGGCTCTGAAACCTGGAGTACAACGAAAAGAGACGAAGCCTTGTTACAAACCTTTGAGAACAAAATTTTAAGACGCATCTTTGGACCCATTAGGGATACACATAGTGGAGAGTGGAAAAGAAGAAGTAACAAAGACATTTATGATCTGTTTAAGTCCCCGCTAATCACTGGTATCATGAAGGCTAATAGACTACAATGGCTGGGGCATATAGAAAGAATGGAAGATAATAGGGAAACAAAACTCGCTTACACTCAGGAAATAAATGACCGCAGACCCCGAGGTAGACCAAGAAGACGGTGGAGAGATAATACATATACAGACCTACAAGCACTTGGAATCAACGACTGGCAAGAGAAGGTCAACCAGAGAGACGAATGGAGACGGATTGTATTTGCAGCAAAGAACCTCAATGGCTCGGAACGCTGAAGAAGAAGAAGTTCTGTGCGATGGGAGGTAAATAAAACCAAAGCACGAAGTTCTATGCAGCCGGTTTGGGAGGACTGATAAATCGATGAAATAAGTGCATCATTGTTGGTGGAAATTATGTTGAGAAATAAAGGGACAATGTATGTATAAAATTAAACTGGTTTCAAGTCGTTATCATATTTAGTTATTTGTCTACACCCATTTGTGACTTACTTATTAACTTACCCTCCTATAACGTTTGGAAAAAGAGAGACAACCGAAGACGAAACAGGCAATTTTCCATAAAGAAATATATAATGTTACAATACAGACAGAATCAAGCTAAGCGTATTCAATAGTTACTTAAGGTAAAGGACGCCCTCTCATGTAATGAGGCACTTTGGATATATGGTGCTATGGATATATGTGTATGCCGATCGGCACTTGATAGTTAATGTCAACATTACACTGACCGCCTTTATTTCCTAGGATATTTCATGAAACTCACTTTAGGCTGAGTCAGTCTGGGAGCCCATGTGAGTGGACAACATCCTCCCCTCGAATGGGATTCCAACACAAGATTTCAAACTAGCATGTAAGCGTGCTAGCTTCTGCATTACCGCGGCTCCTAAATTTCTGGAATGCAAATCTATAACTGTTTCTATCGCCCTGACAATGCACTCTGATACACAGTCAGTATAAATATGTACATAATCAAAAATATATGTAGACAAACTTGTGAATCACATATAAAATGTTAACACCACAATCGCACATACTTCAAATACTTTATCGCCGCGACCACATTGGGAACAAATCCGTAAAAGAAGCAGACGTAAAGCCCTATTGTAGGCTACAGGTAGCGCAAATGTGTTTTTGACTCATTAAACACTGTCTCATATTGCCAATGAAGTTAGGCCTGCAGGCGTCTGACAAGAAAGACACATTCGCTCTGTATTCTGATTTTGTTGACCCCTGGCAAGGCTGACAATTAACCAGAAGGCAAGAGCGGCAATTTACAGTGCCGAGGACAGCACCGCTAGCTGGGTGTATGGAGCGTTGGAGACAGAAAGAATTGATCGGAACTAAGCCCGCCGATATCGATGTGCCAGGAGGGAATTCTGAGAAGAAGCAACATAAGAACACACATGTAAGCATTTTTAAAGTAACACTACACGCTGTCGCTTTGAGCCCTGCGAGCTGTTTTCTTTTATCTTGTTGAACACTGACGTGATTTATTTTCTGTTTATTTTGAAATTAACTGCATATTTGATATTAGAGCTAATTTTGGTTACAACATTGTGAAGTTATGGACTCTCTGGACACCCATATAGTTATGCTTTAATTATTAACATGTATCATGTCCTTATGCCGAATTTCGCTTTCATCGCAGCCTCCCAGAAAGACTCTCGATCTTCCACCAGTTCTCTTGCTTGTATTTTCATATTTTCATGTCCATAGTGCCTTTAATGGCGTGTGTGACCGGCTTAATGGGTTGACACCGCCATGTTTCCCAAGAACCAGGTCTTTCATCACTGTTATTTCTTAACCACTGTGATGTTTGATACAGGCAAGGTATTTTTGTTTCAGGGAGATTATACTGTTTATAAATCACTTGTTTTCGATGTTCGGGTCATGCACAGCGTCAGTCTAATTGTTTAGTCTTTATTTATGACAGCCCGCTCTGTGGCGATGGGGTTACGAAAGCAATTCGCAATCCAGCATACTGCGATCTAAACACAACTGCGGGTGATTTTGAAGTTGGTTGCGTTGGTTTCTATACAATGGCATGAGTGCTGGTCGCTCAGAAAGCAAACTTGCCCAAGAATCTACAACAGCCAAAAAATGCTGAGATTGACTGCTACGCCCTGTAAAGGCTATGCAAGAAACGTTATTTATTACATTCTAAGACTGTATAACATTTCATTTCAAAGCCACAATTGTCTTTGTTACATCCGTAGATAGCGAGAGGAAAGGTACATATTCTCTTAATTGTTACTCTTATTTGTTTGCTAGTGTTCTGCTAGGGGTTCCTAATATTGTTTAACCTCTGCTGTTTAGCCAATGCTGATAAAATGAAACACAAGAAGGCTGGCAAGCCATTCGTACAATTACTAGTGTCACATTTCGTTCTATTTTATCGATCCGGTTTCTTTGGCGGCTTGTTGCTAAGATCCTTCAGGTATCTGGCACATTTGAGTGTTTCAAATTCACTGTTTGCTAATGATCTCGTTATCCGGACCACTGTTAAGTGTCCAATCTTAGCAACAGCTAATGATAAACAGAGCAGTCCTTACAATCTCAGTATTTTGTGAACCGTATAATCTACAAATCAATACTAGGAAAACTATATATACAATATTCTCTCGCATCCACAATCAGCATATGAGGTCATAAATATTAGGCTGAATATGGAGACTAACAAAAGATAACTTCCCAGTCCGGACGGCTAGCCGAAACTAACTGAGAATATGAAGAATCTCAGAAAAAAAGCAAACAGGCGCCTGAATCGTGATTGTCAAACAACTGGCTAGCACCACCCAGGGAGTAGATAAACACACCATACGCCATCTATATCTCAGCTCTGGCAGGTCAGTGATGGATTACAACTTTCCCTCCCAGACCATGGTGAGTACTAGCCCTAACGTAACACTGGGCTGTGTGCAGAACCAGGGCCTCAGATTATTTTTGGCGGTTTGCTGTCAACACTAGTAACTGTGTGTGAACTAGCTACCAAACTAGTGCCAACAGACACCAGGAGAAAGAACACTGGCTGAAGCTGTAGTAAGGTACAGGAGACAAGAGAAAGACCATCCATGCAGATTAATTATCGAAGGCTGGAAACAAACATACAGAGTTGAGTTGAGTTGCGTTAAGAACCGACATCACTGCACTCAGGACATTCTCATACGTGCTCCGTCCCCTCGTTCAACAGCCAGCGAAGAGTCACACTACTAATCGTTCCCACCGCTATCTGAATAAAAGTTCTCTTGGTCTTCCCTATCAGTTTTGAGATTCTTTCAGAACCCCTGCCGATCCCCCGCAATCTAATTTTTTCCACATATGGGTTCTCAATCTCTTTCTCCGCCTTCTCCACCTGGTCCCACAAGCGCACGACCACCTCCCCCTTGTCCATAGACAATCTGCCACCTGGAGGTGCATTCCCCGCTAGCCTATCAGCCTGTTCATTCCCCCACACCCCCGCATGGCCAGGGCAAAATATCCATACAATTCTCACAATTTGTGACCTCTGAAGCGACAAGAGCCATTCCACACGAAACATTCCTTTCCCCACCTTGCTAAGCATACTCTTTGAATCCGTAATGAATACAGCGTGTGTTGCAGTAGTGTCCTCTAGCCAACGGAATGCCGCTGTTACTGCCTCCACCTCCATTCTCATGATGGAGGTCGTAGCCTAATATGCCAGACTCTCATTTTTAAAGACTCGTGCATTAGCCTTTGCAATAAAGCCCCAACCACTACGTCTGTTTCTCACCACTGACCCATCGGTGTAGATGACTAAGTCACCTTGATGTGTGTTACTCTGGATCAGGGATCAGCTATTACACTTTAAACTCAGTGCGGCCCGCTGCCCATTCTCTGCACTCACGACCCAGTGTTATTATTACATTGTGCCAGTCCGTCATGTATTCCGGAACTTCAACCCACTCTCTTCCACGATTGATGGTCTCTAGATCACACACCTGACGTATAGAAAGTTCTGCCGGTGCCATCCAGGACCTGCCTCGTCTTAGTCTATGACCCTTGACCATATCAATGGCTGCATGCAGCGGGTGATCCCCATCTGCAGCAACTCTCAGGTAACATTTGGCCTGAAGTACCCTATGCCTATCCGTCATTGTTGGTAGCGCCAGGATATGCCTCATGCATATAATTGGTGTGTCCTTTGTGCACCCCAGGATTAACCGCATGGCGGCATTCTGTATGCGCTCCAACTTTTCAACCTGGCTCTTTGATACTTTGATACTCTTTGACAAAACAAGACAAAACAAAACAAACATACAGATTGAAACAGTAATATCTCTTGGTTTTGTTTTAAATAAACGTGCAAATGCTACCTCCACAAGAGACAGAAACGGAGTCAAAATTTTCCTAGCTGTTCCTCTGGAAGAAAATCCAATTGAAACAACCACAAGAAAACTATTTGACAAAACGGTCAACAAAGACTGACTCCCTATAGTGCTAAAGACATGTGCCTTGGACGCCATAAACAGATGACCTGGCATCGACAGTCCATACATAGACAGATCACCTGGCATCTACAGTCCATACATAGACAGAAGACCTGGCATCGACAGTCCATACATAGACAGATGACCTGGCATCGACAGTCCATACATAGACAGATGACCTGGCATCGACAGTCCATACATAGACAGATGACCTGGCATCGACAGTCCATACATAGACAGATGACCTGGCATCGACAGTCCATACATAGACAGATGACCTGGCATCGACAGTCCATACATAGGCAGATGACCTGGCATCGACAGTCCATACATAGACAGATGACATGGCATCGACAGTCCATGCATAGAGAGATGACCTGGCATGGACAGTCCATACATAGACAGATGACCTGGCATCGACAGTCCATACATAGACAGATGACCTGGCATGGACAGTCCATACATAGACAGGTGGTTTGATAATGTTTTAGTTTACATTCACTTGCTTTGAACTCAAGCGTAGTCCCTACACGTACTACTACTTCTAGAGCACTGCACTGATGTTTGCGTGTGGATGAGTGTGGTATAATAAAACGTCCTTACCCTTTCCAATTTATGGACTCCCTTAAAAATAAACAAACCCTTACAATTACTGTTTAAGTAACTTACTTAATGCAGGAGAAAATAAAACAGCGATAGACTGACCGTGGCACAGCTAAATTTATTTTGGCTTGTTTTCTCTCCCGTATCTGGCCAATCCTGGCGAGGGGGAAAACAAAGACTGAAGCGGCCATTTCTAGTCAAGAGAACACACAAGAAAGTCGACCTTTCCCTTCGGGGAGAAGGTAGTTTGCCTTAAAAACATGATTCTATTCAAGCTATTGGTATGTTATCTACATTATTAAGATATATTTATGTATTACATAAACCAGTATGTTTAAGTAAGAATTAGTTACAATTCTCTTAAACCAGGCTGGATGATGTTTACTAAGGAAACACATGTGGGCGCCACGCTGTAATTTTTCCTATGTCTTACAATTTCAAATCTATATGTTAATATCTTGTATAGGCATTATGAACTTATATCTAGTAGTGCTATAATCTATGAATATTATGTGTACTGTAAAGTATCAACTCTCATGTCTGAAACACATTCTAGAGATTTTCTCAATGTAGGAGCAGACCCCTGATTCATGCTTCATAGTAAAGAACTAGTGTCTGTCAATTTCATATTCCTATGTTAAAACTTCTAGGCACTGTGAACAATATCTCACTATTTATGCTTAGAAATCTGCAAATAATCTATGTACTATAGAAAGGTGTTTTATCCATGCGGGGACATACAAATGATTACGCGTATTCCTGACTCTTAGTCAGGGGATAAAATGCTTCGCCACATCATAATCTGTAACTTGGAACTATAGTGTTAAATTTTAGTACTATCCTTTTGTTAACAGATTAGTAACCACTCCATATGAGGGTGAACATATAATCATTTCATAAAATAGTGTTAGGAACAGGCCATGTTTGAATATAAATTCATGAAGAATTAAAGTAAACGCGTGATGTAAATGCATGTTCGGATAGGATTCACTCCGCATCGCCTCACCGTAGTAGAAACAGAAGCGAAGATTGATGTGAATAAATTGCTTGCAATATTCAGAAGACTGGACCATGCGGCATAAGTTATTCTTATAAATACCCTCCGAATAATAGCAGTCATTGGCAAAACATATCACAGCGATTACTATCCTCATGTGCTGTACGCAGTGGGGGAAAACAATGGATGTTTTAGTTCATGAAGATAATTCAAAAACCTAGGCTCCCTGCATCATCATTATGATTATTATGTAGGATTATCATGTACTTAATATCAGAGAAATGTACATGTATGTTTTTTTTTGGTATGAGAATTTTCTTTGTTCTGATTGTTACTTTTTACTGTGGGAATATACATTTTAATGTTGCACCTTGGGATTAGAGGATGTTGATGTAAGAATACATATGTATGTCAGTACTTAAGAAGCCAATGGTGAATAGTCTTGACCTAGTAATGATTATAGTGCCGAAATGAAGACGCGGCATTAGAAACCACAGGGATTCTGTATAGGCTATTCTCTTCAAGTAATGAGAGAGACAATATCAACATGTTGGATGGACAGAATGACTTCACCCATCCAATAGTCCCAGTAACAACAGAACAAAATATAAGTGAGAAAATATCTTACTCACTAGGAAGGGTCAGATTGGCTCTACTCAGCAATGAGGGACAGTGGAACATGGACACCCACTCCTTTCTCCTTCTCCCCTTGTTGTTTTGTATTTGTGTTTGTAATTGTGTTGTAAACCTTTTATCATAACACAGTAGGTTAATGCTAGTGTTGTATTCTTTGTCATCCCTTTTCTGTAGAAGAGAAGCAGGTGGTGGTTGAATTTGGTGGGACTATATCACTGACACTGGATCCTGGGTCAACAGCCATAAAGTGAATGTCCAAACCATAGTCTGGATCTAGCAATACCTCAATGTTTACTCCGGCGCTCAATAGCTCCATAGCGAGCAACAGAAAAGTTGAAGATAACTGATTGGGTGAGTGATTAAGTCCTATTTTCGTAGGAAGATCCAGGATGGACTTCAAGATCTAATAATCTACAAAGATGAAGATCAACAAAGTAACTGACAACAGTGACTCGTCAGTTATACGTTTGAGAAGTATCATCTATGGCCTCATCATTCAACAAAATCAGTGAAACTATGGGACAATCCTTCTACAAGTTATTAAAACTAACAACAGTGAGTAATCTTCAACTGTTGGTTGGATTACCAAGTTAATATCCACAATGGATAAGTCTTCGAAAGAACATCTCACAGCTGCAAAAGTCAAACATAAGGTTCCAGCCATGCAACACCAAGTTCTAGCTATGAACACCAACTCAAACAAATGGGAAGAAAACATTGAACCAATACAACCAAGGTGCCAACTGAAAACCATACCTACACCAGATTACCTCAAGGTTCCCAAACCTGAACACATAAAAAAAAAGACCATATGAAAGCAGCTAGCGGAGGAAATGCCTCTACGCCTGCAACCACAGGAATCACCTGATGGCTTGCAACCCTGGATATGTGGTGGAGTCAATATTCTTCAGTTCCATGCCTGCAGCAGAATCCTGGAATTAATTCCAGATGAACCAAATGAATAACAAGCAGAATTGTATGTCTACACTGAAAGTAAATAATGAATCAGAACTCTGTGCTGGTCCCATGTCAGCCTAAATGCCAATAACGGTGGAATAGGTTATAGACTGATGACTATGTGGGTGAAAAATCTGTGGGAACAAAATTGAGATTCGGATATTATAAGCCGAGACGCTGAAAGGTAGGCATCCTTTTCATCAGATATGGTGATATAGGGAAGAACCTTAGTCCAAGACCAAAGATGCATCTCCTGAAGGTTTGACCAACCCAGGCCTCAATTTCACACTGACACCGAGCCGTTCGCAAAGAAGATTCTTGAATTCAGCTCCACGGAGGAGATATGTGGTGAATTTATTTCATAATAAGGATTATAAGTTGTTCCGCAACAAACTTCAGTGGACATTAAACATGACTGTGAGTATTTATTGCTGTCACGGATAAATATGGACATTAAATGCTGTGCACTGGAGAAGAATACCCATCCGCAATGCCTAAATGAACACTATAATTAATTAATTTAATTATTAGTATCAACTGTTTTCATGTGTGTGTTTTTTTCTTTTATGACATATAAAGAGTGTTAGTGTGTAATGAGGTATAACCAATGATGGTTAAGGTAAATAGTATTTTGACATCAACTCATTATTTTTAAATATGATAATTGTACATGGTGTCAGAAACAAAAATATATATGTTGGGTTTCTGCACCTAGACCAATGTGATTTTATCTAGGTACAATGAGTCGAGTAAGCAGAACCAATTTGTGGTTGTTGTGTTGTTTGTAATAACCTGGTTTTTTTCTGGGGTCACTGGGTACTATGTTGTAATACTGCATATCATTCCCATGCCTGTCTGAAAATGCATAGTGTTTATTACACATCTATATATGTAATTGCAGATCTTGAGTTAATACCTGAACTGTTTGTCCAAAAGTGTCGTGTACATCAAGTAAATGTGGTGTCCAATAAGTGGTTGTTTATATGTTGTGAGCAATCAATCTCCTTCTAGCATCTATAGTTAATTTAAAGGGTGATGAAGTGGGAAGGGAAACCTACACACAGATGCCATTGTTTCAAGGATTGAACTCTTTTCTCCTGGGATTTGTGGTAAATATCCCTGATCACCCTGCATTCTGACCAGTGACCAGAGAATCAATAATACCCCCTAGACATTTTAACGAATCATTCTCAGGAATTAAAATCCACATCCCACATGTGGGGGCCCGTCCGGGATTTTAAAACTCATGGTAAACATCACAAATGGTGTATTATTGTGTGTATATGAATTCAGGGAAAACCTCTCGCAGGTAAACCAAGTCACTTCAGAATGTTATAGTGTTAGTAACAGACCTAATCACTCATTAGTATGAGCTGAGTCAAGTGTTATATGAACCCATAATGGCTCAGATAAAATAGTTTTTTTTTTTTTGGTACAAAACTGTTCACAGGTAATATCTTGATTCTGGCAGATGCATCAGGTAGTTGGTTATTGGATATGAGTTTTTTTTTAAACTCATATTTTATATCTTATTGATGGGAAACTCAGTAATGAACCTCCAGTAGTAAGGTCTCTGGGATGGTAAACTCACATAAGATAGGTAATTCAGTGAATGTTTAGAATTCATAGTCATTCCCATTTGATGTTTGAGGTATGGTTCTGCTACTCTGGTATTCTCTTTAAATGGTTTAAAAGTGGTGTAGTCATGAACACACTACTATATTATGTATCCATAAGGTTTATGTTCCTACATATGAATCATGTGTTAATTAACTATTTTGTCATTGATTATCATTGTATTTTCATGCTTGATCTGCTTGTATAATTCATGTAATATTGAAAAATTACCAAGGCAGCAGAGAGTGATAGACAATTTTATAGATAATTAGGACAGATAAGTTAAAAATCCAATAAATTTTTTTTAAGGGAAAAATTTAATCAACAAATGATTCAGTAGTACAGTAAATAATACCTGAGAGATGAATTAAACCACGGGAAAATAGCAGTAACTAAAGTAAATGAACTAATGGTAAGGCCAAAACCACCACTTGCAAAAATGTAGACATAGTTAATGGAAGGGAAGGAATATTGTAAGAATTTGCATTATTTAGGGGCACCCTAATTTAATCCTTTTTTTTTCATATAACATAACATGTTCTACAACACCGGTAGTAACGTAAAGTGAATAAATGATGGATACTTAGGAAGAAAAGCCATACCGACACTTATTCTACCCCACCGGTGATATGAGTAGTATTATTAACTAACTCAGATGGCCCATATGTTAATAAATATGGTCAACCAAAATATTCACCTGGTGATGTAAGTGAAACTGATCAACTCACTTACTGACCCAACAGAATATAAGGTATTTCTTTAAATTATCCACCCCGATTCCATTATTAATGGTAGAGGAAACAGACCGTATACGTATGTAAAAGGTATAATTAAAGAATTAACTTAAGAAATTGGAATTTCAAATACACTTCAGGAGATACCGGAAAAAATCTGTGCCAATCTCTAGTAAGAGACTGAACATTTCAGATATTGGCTCCTTAACTTTGAAATTTACAGTTTAACCTCACTAAGTGAAATGTTCACTATGAGTAGTCCTCATCAAAATGAGGAATGAAACAGCTTTTAGTTAGCGATTAGCTTACATAAAGTTATTTCAGTAATTGCCTGACTAACATTAATATTCTCATAAGGGAAGAATTAAGTAGGGCAAAAACATAAGTAGTACAAAAGAGGCGCGCGACTCAATTGTATTTTCTTTAAAACTAACCGAGTAACTAAATTCTAGATAATGCTCGAAGCCTACTAAAAGGTAGATTAATCAGAAATCAGTCGCAAGGCGAAACAGATTTCTACATCTCAGTTCTGACTAGGATTATATGCCAGCATTAAATATGTGAAAGCAGATCCAGACTAACAGAGATTAGCTTAAATAACTGATACGAATCAGTAAAAGCAACAATTAAATAAACAACTCTTAAAATAGATGCTGTTTATAGATAGGACGAACCCTTTGACGTAAAGACAGAGGAAACGCCTAAAACTTATACAGTGAACCCATGCTAGAAAAATGGAATATAGCTGTGTAAAAACCAAGCAAATTGGAGCAGATAGCTGAAGAATTGCTTGATATTTACTAGATTAGGAATTTCAATCAGGAATCCAGCTAGTAAATTATATAACAGTTCAAAGATAGACCTTAGTCAATCTAAATAAATCCAGAGCTTCCACGTATTAAACGGAGGAAAACAAAACTGGAGAGAAACATTAAGAGTACCTTACCTGTTATCCTGAGGACACAACTCAGGAGTCGCCAGTATGAGAGGGATATACATATGTAACAGTAATTTTACTAAGACTAGTAATCCACATCCATAACTGGAAAGTGAACCAGCAACTTGATTGTCTGGAAGACTATCAAAGGAATCACAAAAAGGGGCTTTTAACTTCTCACTGAACTGATTATATATGGTAGGAGACAATACGTCTGAACCTACATAACAATGTATGTTGCTAAGTTGAAAATAGTCTAAAACCTGGAGGGAGGCAGACGACGATCAATGTACGCCAAGCGACGCACAATTGCTCGTAATTCAACACCAAAGCAACAAATACAGAGTGAAACTCAAACACATCAAGTTAGAATTACTAATAAGCGGTCAACAAAGACTGACTCCCTATAGTGCTAAAGACATGTGCCTTGGACGCCATAAACAGATGACCTGGCATCGACAGTCCATACATAGACAGATCACCTGGCATCTACAGTCCATACATAGACAGAAGACCTGGCATCGACAGTCCATACATAGACAGATGACCTGGCATCGACAGTCCATACATAGACAGATGACCTGGCATCGACAGTCCATACATAGACAGATGACCTGGCATCGACAGTCCATACATAGACAGATGACCTGGCATCGACAGTCCATACATAGACAGATGACCTGGCATCGACAGTCCATACATAGGCAGATGACCTGGCATCGACAGTCCATACATAGACAGATGACATGGCATCGACAGTCCATGCATAGAGAGATGACCTGGCATGGACAGTCCATACATAGACAGATGACCTGGCATCGACAGTCCATACATAGACAGATGACCTGGCATGGACAGTCCATACATAGACAGGTGGTTTGATAATGTTTTAGTTTACATTCACTTGCTTTGAACTCAAGCGTAGTCCCTACACGTACTACTACTTCTAGAGCACTGCACTGATGTTTGCGTGTGGATGAGTGTGGTATAATAAAACGTCCTTACCCTTTCCAATTTATGGACTCCCTTAAAAATAAACAAACCCTTACAATTACTGTTTAAGTAACTTACTTAATGCAGGAGAAAATAAAACAGCGATAGACTGACCGTGGCACAGCTAAATTTATTTTGGCTTGTTTTCTCTCCCGTATCTGGCCAATCCTGGCGAGGGGGAAAACAAAGACTGAAGCGGCCATTTCTAGTCAAGAGAACACACAAGAAAGTCGACCTTTCCCTTCGGGGAGAAGGTAGTTTGCCTTAAAAACATGATTCTATTCAAGCTATTGGTATGTTATCTACATTATTAAGATATATTTATGTATTACATAAACCAGTATGTTTAAGTAAGAATTAGTTACAATTCTCTTAAACCAGGCTGGATGATGTTTACTAAGGAAACACATGTGGGCGCCACGCTGTAATTTTTCCTATGTCTTACAATTTCAAATCTATATGTTAATATCTTGTATAGGCATTATGAACTTATATCTAGTAGTGCTATAATCTATGAATATTATGTGTACTGTAAAGTATCAACTCTCATGTCTGAAACACATTCTAGAGATTTTCTCAATGTAGGAGCAGACCCCTGATTCATGCTTCATAGTAAAGAACTAGTGTCTGTCAATTTCATATTCCTATGTTAAAACTTCTAGGCACTGTGAACAATATCTCACTATTTATGCTTAGAAATCTGCAAATAATCTATGTACTATAGAAAGGTGTTTTATCCATGCGGGGACATACAAATGATTACGCGTATTCCTGACTCTTAGTCAGGGGATAAAATGCTTCGCCACATCATAATCTGTAACTTGGAACTATAGTGTTAAATTTTAGTACTATCCTTTTGTTAACAGATTAGTAACCACTCCATATGAGGGTGAACATATAATCATTTCATAAAATAGTGTTAGGAACAGGCCATGTTTGAATATAAATTCATGAAGAATTAAAGTAAACGCGTGATGTAAATGCATGTTCGGATAGGATTCACTCCGCATCGCCTCACCGTAGTAGAAACAGAAGCGAAGATTGATGTGAATAAATTGCTTGCAATATTCAGAAGACTGGACCATGCGGCATAAGTTATTCTTATAAATACCCTCCGAATAATAGCAGTCATTGGCAAAACATATCACAGCGATTACTATCCTCATGTGCTGTACGCAGTGGGGGAAAACAATGGATGTTTTAGTTCATGAAGATAATTCAAAAACCTAGGCTCCCTGCATCATCATTATGATTATTATGTAGGATTATCATGTACTTAATATCAGAGAAATGTACATGTATGTTTTTTTTTGGTATGAGAATTTTCTTTGTTCTGATTGTTACTTTTTACTGTGGGAATATACATTTTAATGTTGCACCTTGGGATTAGAGGATGTTGATGTAAGAATACATATGTATGTCAGTACTTAAGAAGCCAATGGTGAATAGTCTTGACCTAGTAATGATTATAGTGCCGAAATGAAGACGCGGCATTAGAAACCACAGGGATTCTGTATAGGCTATTCTCTTCAAGTAATGAGAGAGACAATATCAACATGTTGGATGGACAGAATGACTTCACCCATCCAATAGTCCCAGTAACAACAGAACAAAATATAAGTGAGAAAATATCTTACTCACTAGGAAGGGTCAGATTGGCTCTACTCAGCAATGAGGGACAGTGGAACATGGACACCCACTCCTTTCTCCTTCTCCCCTTGTTGTTTTGTATTTGTGTTTGTAATTGTGTTGTAAACCTTTTATCATAACACAGTAGGTTAATGCTAGTGTTGTATTCTTTGTCATCCCTTTTCTGTAGAAGAGAAGCAGGTGGTGGTTGAATTTGGTGGGACTATATCACTGACACTGGATCCTGGGTCAACAGCCATAAAGTGAATGTCCAAACCATAGTCTGGATCTAGCAATACCTCAATGTTTACTCCGGCGCTCAATAGCTCCATAGCGAGCAACAGAAAAGTTGAAGATAACTGATTGGGTGAGTGATTAAGTCCTATTTTCGTAGGAAGATCCAGGATGGACTTCAAGATCTAATAATCTACAAAGATGAAGATCAACAAAGTAACTGACAACAGTGACTCGTCAGTTATACGTTTGAGAAGTATCATCTATGGCCTCATCATTCAACAAAATCAGTGAAACTATGGGACAATCCTTCTACAAGTTATTAAAACTAACAACAGTGAGTAATCTTCAACTGTTGGTTGGATTACCAAGTTAATATCCACAATGGATAAGTCTTCGAAAGAACATCTCACAGCTGCAAAAGTCAAACATAAGGTTCCAGCCATGCAACACCAAGTTCTAGCTATGAACACCAACTCAAACAAATGGGAAGAAAACATTGAACCAATACAACCAAGGTGCCAACTGAAAACCATACCTACACCAGATTACCTCAAGGTTCCCAAACCTGAACACATAAAAAAAAAGACCATATGAAAGCAGCTAGCGGAGGAAATGCCTCTACGCCTGCAACCACAGGAATCACCTGATGGCTTGCAACCCTGGATATGTGGTGGAGTCAATATTCTTCAGTTCCATGCCTGCAGCAGAATCCTGGAATTAATTCCAGATGAACCAAATGAATAACAAGCAGAATTGTATGTCTACACTGAAAGTAAATAATGAATCAGAACTCTGTGCTGGTCCCATGTCAGCCTAAATGCCAATAACGGTGGAATAGGTTATAGACTGATGACTATGTGGGTGAAAAATCTGTGGGAACAAAATTGAGATTCGGATATTATAAGCCGAGACGCTGAAAGGTAGGCATCCTTTTCATCAGATATGGTGATATAGGGAAGAACCTTAGTCCAAGACCAAAGATGCATCTCCTGAAGGTTTGACCAACCCAGGCCTCAATTTCACACTGACACCGAGCCGTTCGCAAAGAAGATTCTTGAATTCAGCTCCACGGAGGAGATATGTGGTGAATTTATTTCATAATAAGGATTATAAGTTGTTCCGCAACAAACTTCAGTGGACATTAAACATGACTGTGAGTATTTATTGCTGTCACGGATAAATATGGACATTAAATGCTGTGCACTGGAGAAGAATACCCATCCGCAATGCCTAAATGAACACTATAATTAATTAATTTAATTATTAGTATCAACTGTTTTCATGTGTGTGTTTTTTTCTTTTATGACATATAAAGAGTGTTAGTGTGTAATGAGGTATAACCAATGATGGTTAAGGTAAATAGTATTTTGACATCAACTCATTATTTTTAAATATGATAATTGTACATGGTGTCAGAAACAAAAATATATATGTTGGGTTTCTGCACCTAGACCAATGTGATTTTATCTAGGTACAATGAGTCGAGTAAGCAGAACCAATTTGTGGTTGTTGTGTTGTTTGTAATAACCTGGTTTTTTTCTGGGGTCACTGGGTACTATGTTGTAATACTGCATATCATTCCCATGCCTGTCTGAAAATGCATAGTGTTTATTACACATCTATATATGTAATTGCAGATCTTGAGTTAATACCTGAACTGTTTGTCCAAAAGTGTCGTGTACATCAAGTAAATGTGGTGTCCAATAAGTGGTTGTTTATATGTTGTGAGCAATCAATCTCCTTCTAGCATCTATAGTTAATTTAAAGGGTGATGAAGTGGGAAGGGAAACCTACACACAGATGCCATTGTTTCAAGGATTGAACTCTTTTCTCCTGGGATTTGTGGTAAATATCCCTGATCACCCTGCATTCTGACCAGTGACCAGAGAATCAATAATACCCCCTAGACATTTTAACGAATCATTCTCAGGAATTAAAATCCACATCCCACATGTGGGGGCCCGTCCGGGATTTTAAAACTCATGGTAAACATCACAAATGGTGTATTATTGTGTGTATATGAATTCAGGGAAAACCTCTCGCAGGTAAACCAAGTCACTTCAGAATGTTATAGTGTTAGTAACAGACCTAATCACTCATTAGTATGAGCTGAGTCAAGTGTTATATGAACCCATAATGGCTCAGATAAAATAGTTTTTTTTTTTTTGGTACAAAACTGTTCACAGGTAATATCTTGATTCTGGCAGATGCATCAGGTAGTTGGTTATTGGATATGAGTTTTTTTTTAAACTCATATTTTATATCTTATTGATGGGAAACTCAGTAATGAACCTCCAGTAGTAAGGTCTCTGGGATGGTAAACTCACATAAGATAGGTAATTCAGTGAATGTTTAGAATTCATAGTCATTCCCATTTGATGTTTGAGGTATGGTTCTGCTACTCTGGTATTCTCTTTAAATGGTTTAAAAGTGGTGTAGTCATGAACACACTACTATATTATGTATCCATAAGGTTTATGTTCCTACATATGAATCATGTGTTAATTAACTATTTTGTCATTGATTATCATTGTATTTTCATGCTTGATCTGCTTGTATAATTCATGTAATATTGAAAAATTACCAAGGCAGCAGAGAGTGATAGACAATTTTATAGATAATTAGGACAGATAAGTTAAAAATCCAATAAATTTTTTTTAAGGGAAAAATTTAATCAACAAATGATTCAGTAGTACAGTAAATAATACCTGAGAGATGAATTAAACCACGGGAAAATAGCAGTAACTAAAGTAAATGAACTAATGGTAAGGCCAAAACCACCACTTGCAAAAATGTAGACATAGTTAATGGAAGGGAAGGAATATTGTAAGAATTTGCATTATTTAGGGGCACCCTAATTTAATCCTTTTTTTTCATATAACATAACATGTTCTACAACACCGGTAGTAACGTAAAGTGAATAAATGATGGATACTTAGGAAGAAAAGCCATACCGACACTTATTCTACCCCACCGGTGATATGAGTAGTATTATTAACTAACTCAGATGGCCCATATGTTAATAAATATGGTCAACCAAAATATTCACCTGGTGATGTAAGTGAAACTGATCAACTCACTTACTGACCCAACAGAATATAAGGTATTTCTTTAAATTATCCACCCCGATTCCATTATTAATGGTAGAGGAAACAGACCGTATACGTATGTAAAAGGTATAATTAAAGAATTAACTTAAGAAATTGGAATTTCAAATACACTTCAGGAGATACCGGAAAAAATCTGTGCCAATCTCTAGTAAGAGACTGAACATTTCAGATATTGGCTCCTTAACTTTGAAATTTACAGTTTAACCTCACTAAGTGAAATGTTCACTATGAGTAGTCCTCATCAAAATGAGGAATGAAACAGCTTTTAGTTAGCGATTAGCTTACATAAAGTTATTTCAGTAATTGCCTGACTAACATTAATATTCTCATAAGGGAAGAATTAAGTAGGGCAAAAACATAAGTAGTACAAAAGAGGCGCGCGACTCAATTGTATTTTCTTTAAAACTAACCGAGTAACTAAATTCTAGATAATGCTCGAAGCCTACTAAAAGGTAGATTAATCAGAAATCAGTCGCAAGGCGAAACAGATTTCTACATCTCAGTTCTGACTAGGATTATATGCCAGCATTAAATATGTGAAAGCAGATCCAGACTAACAGAGATTAGCTTAAATAACTGATACGAATCAGTAAAAGCAACAATTAAATAAACAACTCTTAAAATAGATGCTGTTTATAGATAGGACGAACCCTTTGACGTAAAGACAGAGGAAACGCCTAAAACTTATACAGTGAACCCATGCTAGAAAAATGGAATATAGCTGTGTAAAAACCAAGCAAATTGGAGCAGATAGCTGAAGAATTGCTTGATATTTACTAGATTAGGAATTTCAATCAGGAATCCAGCTAGTAAATTATATAACAGTTCAAAGATAGACCTTAGTCAATCTAAATAAATCCAGAGCTTCCACGTATTAAACGGAGGAAAACAAAACTGGAGAGAAACATTAAGAGTACCTTACCTGTTATCCTGAGGACACAACTCAGGAGTCGCCAGTATGAGAGGGATATACATATGTAACAGTAATTTTACTAAGACTAGTAATCCACATCCATAACTGGAAAGTGAACCAGCAACTTGATTGTCTGGAAGACTATCAAAGGAATCACAAAAAGGGGCTTTTAACTTCTCACTGAACTGATTATATATGGTAGGAGACAATACGTCTGAACCTACATAACAATGTATGTTGCTAAGTTGAAAATAGTCTAAAACCTGGAGGGAGGCAGACGACGATCAATGTACGCCAAGCGACGCACAATTGCTCGTAATTCAACACCAAAGCAACAAATACAGAGTGAAACTCAAACACATCAAGTTAGAATTACTAATAAGGATTCTAGCGTAAAATAGATCTAGGTTAGAAGGAAAAGCAGAGAGAGAGAGAGTAAGCTAAGAATTACTTCGTTTCTGATAGAGTCATGTTCCCCGGAATAGTCGGTTCAGAACGGAAATCTAGAAAAGTTGGACCTTGTTTACATGTTAGACGAGATTCTCGGGAAAAACCCGCAAGATAAAGGGACACCACTCTAATCAGTAGTTATCAAAACTGATCGGAAAATCCCATAACTCGACTAATAACCCAAACACATGATGTATTGGATGAAAATGTATTCAACAGGAACCATATTTAGCTTCCTTTAAATATCAGATCTATAGTTAAAACAAACGTCTAACTTACAGGGAGACGGGCGAGTTTAATATGCTATCAGTAGACGCAGAATTAACCGTCGGTTTTAACATAATCTCAAGATTGATAATCTAATGAGAGAGAAATCAAGCTTAATGATGATATTTCAATTGCTTCAAAAAGTCGGTTTGATGCAGACAAACTAGTACTTGAAAGTAACAAATTATCAGATAACCACTCATATTTCAAACAATAGCTGACAACAGTGGAGAGGGTGCTACACTCTTTCACTAAAAGAGAAATAATCCATTAGGGTTATGCCAGTTGTCGTGACTAGAAGAAAATGGGCGTGGCTCTGGTAGATTTTAATATAGGAAAGAAAGGTAGTAGTAAAGTAATAAGGGATGGATACTAGGGGAGTCAATGTAAAGACGGAAATTGTAGAGTACTACTCGACCATTTAATTTCTGAAAGAAATAAATGTCTTAAATTGGGGAGGCGTGTGGTATAATAAAACGTCCTTACCCTTTCCTATTTATGGACTCCCTTAAAAATAAACAAACCCTTACAATTACTGTTTAAGTAACTTACTTAATGCAGGAGAAAATAAAACAGCGATAGACTGACCGTGGCACAGCTAAATTTATTTTGGCTTGTTTTCTCTCCCGTATCTGGCCAATCCTGGCGAGGGGGAAAACAAAGACTGAAGCGGCCATTTCTAGTCAAGAGAACACACAAGAAAGTCGACCTTTCCCTTCGGGGAGAAGGTAGTTTGCCTTAAAAACATGATTCTATTCAAGCTATTGGTATGTTATCTACATTATTAAGATATATTTATGTATTACATAAACCAGTATGTTTAAGTAAGAATTAGTTACAATTCTCTTAAACCAGGCTGGATGATGTTTACTAAGGAAACACATGTGGGCGCCACGCTGTAATTTTTCCTATGTCTTACAATTTCAAATCTATATGTTAATATCTTGTATAGGCATTATGAACTTATATCTAGTAGTGCTATAATCTATGAATATTATGTGTACTGTAAAGTATCAACTCTCATGTCTGAAACACATTCTAGAGATTTTCTCAATGTAGGAGCAGACCCCTGATTCATGCTTCATAGTAAAGAACTAGTGTCTGTCAATTTCATATTCCTATGTTAAAACTTCTAGGCACTGTGAACAATATCTCACTATTTATGCTTAGAAATCTGCAAATAATCTATGTACTATAGAAAGGTGTTTTATCCATGCGGGGACATACAAATGATTACGCGTATTCCTGACTCTTAGTCAGGGGATAAAATGCTTCGCCACATCATAATCTGTAACTTGGAACTATAGTGTTAAATTTTAGTACTATCCTTTTGTTAACAGATTAGTAACCACTCCATATGAGGGTGAACATATAATCATTTCATAAAATAGTGTTAGGAACAGGCCATGTTTGAATATAAATTCATGAAGAATTAAAGTAAACGCGTGATGTAAATGCATGTTCGGATAGGATTCACTCCGCATCGCCTCACCGTAGTAGAAACAGAAGCGAAGATTGATGTGAATAAATTGCTTGCAATATTCAGAAGACTGGACCATGCGGCATAAGTTATTCTTATAAATACCCTCCGAATAATAGCAGTCATTGGCAAAACATATCACAGCGATTACTATCCTCATGTGATGTACGCAGTGGGGGAAAACAATGGATGTTTTAGTTCATGAAGATAATTCAAAAACCTAGGCTCCCTGCATCATCATTATGATTATTATGTATGATTATCATGTACTTAATATCAGAGAAATGTACATGTATGTTTTTTTTTTGGTATGAGAATTTTCTTTGTTCTGATTGTTACTTTTTACTGTGGGAATATACATTTTAATGTTGCACCTTGGGATTAGAGGATGTTGATGTAAGAATACATATGTATGTCAGTACTTAAGAAGCCAATGGTGAATAGTCTTGACCTAGTAATGATTATAGTGCCGAAATGAAGACGCGGCATTAGAAACCACAGGGATTCTGTATAGGCTATTCTCTTCAAGTAATGAGAGAGACAATATCAACATGTTGGATGGACAGAATGACTTCACCCATCCAATAGTCCCAGTAACAACAGAACAAAATATAAGTGAGAAAATACCTTACTCACTAGGAAGGGTCAGATTGGCTCTACTCAGCAATGAGGGACAGTGGAACATGGACACCCACTCCTTTCCCCTTCTCCCCTTGTTGTTTTGTATTTGTGTTTGTAATTGTGTTGTAAACCTTTTATCATAACACAGTAGGTTAATGCTAGTGTTGTATTCTTTGTCATCCCTGTTCTGTAGAAGAGAAGCAGGTGGTGGTTGAATTTGGTGGGACTATATCACTGACACTGGATCCTGGGTCAACAGCCATAAAGTGAATGTCCAAACCATAGTCTGGATCTAGCAATACCTCAATGTTTACTGCGGCGCTCAATAGCTCCATAGCGAGCAACAGAAAAGTTGAAGATAACTGATTGGGTGAGTGATTAAGTCCTATTTTCGTAGGAAGATCCAGGATGGACTTCAAGATCTAATAATCTACAAAGATGAAGATCAACAAAGTAACTGACAACAGTGACTCGTCAGTTATACGTTTGAGAAGTATCATCTATGGCCTCATCATTCAACAAAATCAGTGAAACTATGGGACAATCCTTCTACAAGTTATTAAAACTAACAACAGTGAGTAATCTTCAACTGTTGGTTGGATTACCAAGTTAATATCCACAATGGATAAGTCTTCGAAAGAACATCTCAAAGCTGCAAAAGTCAAACATAAGGTTCCAGCCATGCAACACCAAGTTCTAGCTATGAACACCAACTCAAACAAATGGGAAGAAGACATTGAACCAATACAACCAAGGTGCCAACTGAAAACCATACCTACACCAGATTACCTCAAGGTTCCCAAACCTGAACACATAAAAAAAAGACCATATGAAAGCAGCTAGCGGAGGAAATGCCTCTACGCCTGCAACCACAGGAATCACCTGATGGCTTGCAACCCTGGATATGTGGTGGAGTCAATATTCTTCAGTTCCATGCCTGCAGCAGAATCCTGGAATTAATTCCAGATGAACCAAATGAATAACAAGCAGAATTGTATGTCTACACTGAAAGTAAATAATGAATCAGAACTCTGTGCTGGTCCCATGTCAGCCTAAATGCCAATAACGGTGGAATAGGTTATAGACTGATGACTAGGTGGGTGAAAAATCTGTGGGAACAAAATTGAGATTCGGATATTATAAGCCGAGACGCTGAAAGGTAGGCATCCTTTTCATCAGATATGGTGATATAGGGAAGAACCTTAGTCCAAGACCAAAGATGCATCTCCTGAAGGTATGACCAACCCAGGCCTCAATTTCACATTGACACCGAGCCGTTCGCAAAGAAGATTCTTGAATTCAGCTCCACGGAGGAGATATGTGGTGAATTTATTTCATAATAAGGATTATAAGTTGTTCCGCAACAAACTTCAGTGGACATTAAACATGACTGTGAGTATTTATTGCTGTCACGGATAAATATGGACATTAAATGCTGTGCACTGGAGAAGAATACCCATCCGCAATGCCTAAATGAACATTATAATTAATTAATTTAATTATTAGTATCAACTGTTTTCATGTGTGTGTTTTTTTCTTCTATGACATATAAAGAGTGTTAGTGTGTAATGAGGTATAACCAATGATGGTTAAGGTAAATAGTATTTTGACATCAACTCATTATTTTTAAATATGATAATTGTACATGGTGTCAGAAACAAAAATATATATGTTGGGTTTCTGCACCTAGACCAATGTGATTTTATCTAGGTACAATGAGTCGAGTAAGCAGAACCAATTTGTGGTTGTTGTGTTGTTTGTAATAACCTGGTTTTTTTCTGGGGTCACTGGGTACTATGTTGTAATACTGCATATCATTCCCATGCCTGTCTGAAAATGCATAGTGTTTATTACACATCTATATATGTAATTGCAGATCTTGAGTTAATACCTGAACTGTTTGTCCAAAAGTGTCGTGTACATCAAGTAAATGTGGTGTCCAATAAGTGGTTGTTTATATGTTGTGAGCAATCAATCTCCTTCTAGCATCTATAGTTAATTTAAAGTCTATGACAAGAAGTTAAGATTTTAATTCAACTGATCAATGTAAAGGCTACCTCCTTTGCAGTATATGTCATTCTCATTAAATACACAAGCGGAATCCACTTTGAGCTATGTGACTACCGCAATAAAAACTGTTCCATCTGTGAAAAAAGAGACTTTTTCAACAGGAATCCCAATTAAACTGCTGCAGCGGCAGCTCGACTTTGTGAAACAAACGCTATGTGACATAGAGATTCTCAATAATGTCTAGACTTGCTAAGGGCCCTGAAAAATTGTCCATATGAAAGCAAAGACATGTCTCTAATAAGAAGAGCAACCCACAACTCGACGGCATTCCACTCCACTCCATTAGTATAACATTACAGTGGATTGCCGGTCACAAGACTTCGTGGAATATGAGATGGTCAATAGATTGTCTAAAGCAGGAGCCGTATAACCGCAAAGGGGCAGTCTTTGGAGTATGCGATCAGCCCAACAGATTCTAGTAACGACATACGAGAATACTAGCTGAACAGAAGGGCAAAAGAGACAAAGATTGGCTGAACAGATGGGCAAAAAGTACAAAGACTGGCTGAACAGATGGGGAAAAGGGACAAAGACCGGCTGAACAGATGGACAGAAGGAACAATGGACCAAACTCTCTTTAATGAAATATCCTTTCCAAAAGTTTATAGCAAAATAAAAACAATATCAATTCATTTGCATTGGGCGTTGTCGTGCAAAAACAAAACTCATTTTGAGAGAAGTCCCTGGCGTTCGGTCATTAAGTGGGCTTCAGTTTGCTCACTAGCGTGTCCCTATAACCATCACTAGTTACATGTCCCCTACGTTCCTGGAAATGCACAAATACAGGGTCCTTGATATAACAAAGATGGTTATCATGACGTTTCCATCGGGTTTCTGCGCCTTGAATTCTTTGCAAAGCGGAGACAACGGGTGATTTTACTCCATCTTTCTACCATTCAAAAATGTTTCCCAAGCGGAAAGAAAAATCTCCATACCAAATTATCATTCTTCTGTAGATTTGCCATGGGTTCACACCCTGTGAACACACAAACAATGTAACAACGCCTTATTTTTCTTCCACTGTGTAAGTCAATAGTGGGGCGGCCATTTTGAAATCACTATTGTGCAATTGCCAATTTATCGATCTCCACTATCTCTACATGGGTTATTGCTTAAGAGCCACTTTGTGTCCTGAAATAAAATTCTCCGTTGTCCATATTCTTCCGTTCACTTTATAATAAAATCCCTGCTACTTAATGAATTCCCCTCTTGTGTTTAATAAATAACACAAAAGCGTTTGGCAATGTGAAACGTGAGAAAATAATCAACCTACCAGAACAACTAAACATTGACTGCAAAAATTTGCTACTAATAAAGTGCATATGTTGACAGCAAACAGCAGTCATTGGAATCAACAACTTTTTTGGAACAGTTCAGTGAATGAAGAATGTATAATCTTTGTTTTCATTGTAAAGTGAACATACAATCATATATGAAGAAAATATGCCATGCATCTTTGTTGGTAGACATAATATTATTAACATAACTTACATTATGATAATGACACCATCCTTATAGCAATAAATAAGAATGAACTACTGGAAATGATTGATACAGTGGTTGTAGGAAGTGAAACAAATTGCCAATTCTAGAATACTTCACACGCCAGATGAGCGCAATACAAAGGGTGTTCTCTGTGGAATACGGTAACACAAAAATGTGGACGTCGACAGCTATGATTCAGAGTGACCTGCCAGCGAGGCATACAGTGGTGGGCATAAACATCTCATAACGTAGGAGGAAAAGGCTTTTAGTTGTAACATGTGCACTAGAAGGACTTATCCTAAACTCGGTGAAAGGAGATTACTTCAACAAGCAGAGGAGACAAGACCCTCCTACAGGAACACCAGACTGTGTGACGGCAGACTTTCTGCTCATGGGATGCATCGTCATATAGTCGAATATGACTTAATGTGGCTGTTAATTTTACATTATTTATTTATGAAATCACCATGTATAGAAAGCTACATTATTAACCAATGCATCGCAGCGAGATTCTTTTTCCACTTTATGATTTATGACTGGTTTTTTTTTAGTGTGTGTGGGAGCATCACTATTTTTACATCACGTACTTTTTCTCCATGTTTAACATTTTTATGAGACTGCTCATGACAATTGTCAGTGTATGTGGGTGAGTAAAGTGTGGGAGTTTGTTCATACTAGTTTCAATGCTAACTTGAGACATTTTGTATGTGCCTAGATGTGAGGAGGTGTGAGTGTGTGTGGAGGATGTGTGTGAGTGTGGGGATATGTGTGGGCGGGGGATGTGTGGGTGGGAATATGCGTTTGGATGGGTTGGGGTGTGTGGTTTTGGTGGGTAGTGATATTTCTGGGTGTTGGTGGGATGTGTGGATGGATGTGTGGAGGTGAAAGTAGGGGTGTGGGAATGGGTATGGGGGATGTGTATATGGGTGGAGGATATGTGTATGGGATGGATGCGGGGGATGTGTGTTTATGTGGATGGAGATGTGTGGATGGTTTGAGGAAGTATGTGTGGGTGGCGGGGTTGTGTGGGTAGGGGATTGTGTTGGGTGGATTGGGGATGCAAGGGCGGGTGGGGAGAAGTGTATGGTGTATGGGTGTGAGATATGTGTGCGGTGTGTTGGTGCGGGATGTGTGCATGATGTGTGGGTGGAGGGTATGTTTGTGGTGGTATGAGTGAGGATATGTGTGTGGGTGGAGGATAGTGGGTGGTGTGGGGGATGTGTGTGATGGGTGCGGGGAATGTGTGTATGGGTGGGGTATATGTGGAGGTGAGTAGGGGATGTGTGGTGGTTGGGGGAAGTATGTGGGGGTGTGTGGGTGGGAATGTGTGCGTGGATGCGGAATGAGTGGGTGAGGGTGTGTGAGTGGCTTAGGGTTGTGTAGGTCGGAGAGGGAGTTGTATGTGTCGGGATGGGATGTGTGAGTGGGTGGAGGATGTGTGTGGGTAGGGGTATTGTGATCGTGAGATGTTTGGTTGGGGTGGGTGGGTGGGGGTGTGGGTGAGTAGTGGAGGATGTATGCGTGAGTGAGTGTGTGTTGGTGGACGGGTAGGGAATGCGTGTATGGGTGGGGAGAGGTGTGTGGTGTGTTGGTTGGGGATATTGTGTGGGTGAGGTATGTGTGTGTTTTGTGGTGTGTGAGTGGGGGTATGTGGGGTGGATGGGTAAGGGTATCTGTGTGGGTGTGGGTGGGAATATTGTGTGGTATCTGGGTGGGGGATATGTGTGTGGTGTGTAAGTGGAGATGTGTTGGTGAGGGATATGTGTGTGTATGTGTGGTGCGTGGGTTGGGAATATTGCGTGGTAGGGGGTTATGTGATGTGCTGGTGGGGGTTTGGGTTAAGGCATGTGTGGGTGGGTGGAAGTTGTAGGTGTGGGTGGTGGGGTGTGTGTGAGTGGTTTGGGGATGTATGGGTGGTTAGGGAGATATGTGTGTGTGGGGGGGGGGGGGGGGTAAGGACATGTCTGTTGGTTGGGATGTGTGTGTATGGTTTGGGGATGTGTGAGTGGATGTGCGATGTGTGGGTTGGTGGGGGATTGTGTGCGTGGGGAGGGGAATATGTGGTCGATGGAGATGTGGCTGGGGGATGGGTGGTTTGAGGTGTGGGTGGGGAGATGATGTGTGGGTTAGGGTGTGGATGGGCGTGGGATGTGTGGGTTAGTGGGGGAATGTTTGTGGGTGGCGAGTGTGTTTTGGTTGGGGGATTAGATGAGGGTAGTGTGTGTGGGTGGGGGATGTGCGCGAGGGGGATGGGTCGGTTGGTGGGGTATGTATGTGTCCCTGGTGTGCGTGTGTGTGGGTAGGTGGGGGTGTGTGTGTGGGTGGGGTGATGTATGGATAAGTGGGAGATGGGCCTCATAACATGTTAATAAGCCTTGTTTATGTTTACAACATTCATTTCACAATGTTTATTTTTCTTCCAATGTAAATGTATAATGCTCTTGATGAATGAAAGACGAGTGATTGGAAGGGCCGAATGTAAGACGGGCCTGCGCGCCCAATTTGTGACCCTAATAAAGTTGATTTGATTTGATTTGATTTGATTTAGTGTTTTATCCAACTGGCTGCTTTATTCAATGATGTTGTGTCTGTGCAGAAATTAAATGGAAAATACTGAACGTAAACACACCAACAAATTACAAACATCCAGAGAAAGCAGAGGATTGACTTCAACGTTCTGTAAATGAAATTAAACTAACTTGTTGTGTCTGTAGTTATTCCTATTGCCGGTCTCCCTGGCTGAGGAGTTAGCAGCTTTCTCCGTAACCCCGAATACTCTCATGGTTGACGTGAGTGCACGAGAATTGGAAGCGGTTTGAGTCGCACCAGTGACTTATGAGAGTATGGAGCCTGTCGCTCAGAAATTCGTGGCGTGTTGATGAGCGTAATCTAACCTAGGAATCAACATACAGCTGAAAGATGCTGATGGTGACCGCAATATCCTGAAACAGGATGGAAACGCGGGGGGGGGGGGGGGGGGGAGAGAAATTTATTCCTATTGTTGGACCAGTAATATAACATGACATTGTGCTTTCCACTAAATTATCTGTATACTGAACTGCGTTAACTGACGAATGAAATGTGACTCATTCGGTTTCCTAATCATGTGAAACCTGATAAAACTATCTTATCATGCAATACATGCATATAGAAGTTGCTTGTTCAAACGCCGCTTTCATCACGACAAGCTGGCAAGTTTCTCAATCCCTTGCCAGATCTCTCGTCTCCTGCATCCTAATGCCCAAGCTGTTTGCAATGTCCTTTGTCCATTATCGTGCTGTAGACCCCTGCTTCTTATTCCGGCAACCACGCCTTCTATCACTTGTCTTGCTAAGGCACGTTGATCTTTAATGTGACCAAAGCATTTCAATTTTCTGAATACGATTATGTTTATGGGTCAGTTTTCTTCGATGTTCAGACCTCGTAGAGTGTAACTGTGCTTTTCTTCTTGGTCTGCGATATTCTAAGTACCTTTCAGAAACATTTACGTTCAAAATTAAGGAGGCTGCGTGGTCTCAAGGTGTGGTGTCCGCCTCAAGTCCTGGAGGTCCCGGGTTCAAGCCCGGTGAGGACCGGTATTTTTTTTCTCGTGGACCTCTAGTAATAAAATTCCCATGGTCTCTAGGTAGTGAGATCAAACGCCCGTGTGTATTGTTGCGCACGTAAAACATCCCTTGGCATTTGGAAATCGAAAAAGAGTAGCCTAACGGCGCTGCCCTGGCAAAATTTCAAGTTAAAAATCTACCCAAAGTATATCAGGATCCTCGCCGGTGCTACGGAGTTCGTGCACTAAGGTGAGTTTCTCCAGGCACAGGTTTGAGTTAGGAGGAAAGCGGAGCACTTATGGGTTGCACCCGTGTGCCGTGATGTTTATCCATCGACTAAACTAAACTAACTAAACCAGTTCAAAAATTCGAAATTTCTTATTGCGACGTGGTCCATGACTCATGTCCTATGTTGCCACGGGAGAGATGCTTGGTCTCATAAATTGAACCTGAACATGTTTGCTGGTGTTATGTAATTGGTTCTTCATACTGTTGAACTTCTTATCATGAGATCACAGACAAACCAGTTGCCATCGTTACTTCGAATGTCGACTGCAATGAATCGCCATTACTCGCCATATTTCTGTGTCTCGACATGACAAAAGCCTAACACCCACGTTCCAGCTCATTTCTTGATGTTACCTTTCCAGTTAAATCACGGTGTTTCTCTTTAGCGTTTAATTACTATTTTTCCCTCTTGTATAGCTTTTAGCAGAGTATTGTGAATGCTTATAAACTATGCAATGTATCGAAAATTAATCTAGGTTAATAATTCCATTTTCATTTGTTTGAAATTGTCTTTACGTGATAGGTCCGCTTGTTTGTGTATGTGTAAGGTAATGGTAGTCAGTTAGCAAATGCTGCCTTTGAGCTGTATACTGTTAAAACGTCACATATTCTAGGTGACGCCATATCAGGTTGAATTTCTCTTCCAGATATTCTAATGGGCTTGGTTCATGGTGGAGTGGAGCGATTCTGCTTGTTATCTGATCTCTGTATTGAACAATATATCGTCCACGTACAGACGGTATAGAACCAGGTCTTTATTATACGAGGCTCTTTATTCTTCTAAACACACCATACAGATGTCCACTGGAATGGGATCGAGAGGAGTCTCCATAGCCACTACGTCAATTTGGCGGCAGGATTTCTTTAAGAAAATTGAATTTAATATTGTTTGTGCACAGTAGTAATAGGTTCACGATTTATTACCAGGCATATTTCGCTGCATCTCGTCAGGTGCATACTGCAGAGTTATATATTATATGAAGTGGGTAAATGAAGTATACTTAAGCTGAAACAAACGTCAGTTTCTTCTGTATTATGTGATCACAGATGATCTTCACTGTTTCTTCCTGGGGAAGAGCTAGTGAAAAGAGATGCAATGTCCATTGTCGAAATGTACTTTAATTTAAGATTGATGGTGTCTAATAGTTCTACCAGTTCAAATGAATATTTTAATACTAAAGGGTCGAATGATTGTCGCAGTGTTTTGAGAATATCGGCAAGCCAAAGCCACAAGAACATATATTTGTCTATTGATCACGACCACAATGACACCTTATCGTTCTTAAAAATCCTAATCCGATGTTGATAGGATGGCGGCATCCAAAGAGCAGTCTACTGAAAATAAACATGAATGGGTCGATACTAGAACTTCAATAGTTTTAGTTTTGTTTAGTTTAGTCGACAGATCAACGTCACAGCTCCCGGGTGTAACCCATACGTGCTCCGTTTTACTCCTAACTCAAGCCTGAGTCCGGAGACTGTCAGCTCAGTGCACGAACTCCGTAGCACCATCGAAAATACTGAAATACTCTTTTTCGATTTCCAACTGCCAAGGGATTTTTTACGTGTGCAACAATACACACGGGCGTCCGATCTCACTACTCAGAGACCAGGGGAAATTGTGTTACTAGACGTACCACGTGAAAGAATCTCAGCCCGCACAGGGGCTTGAGCCCGGGACCTCCAGCACTCGAGGCGGACACCATACTTTGAGACCATTCAGCACCCCTCCCCCCTTTCAATAGTTTTGTACCTGTCCAATATAAGAGTGGCCTGGCAATGGCCCAGCTTATAGAGCCAGAAAGATTTGCTCCGTTGACACACTAAAAAAGGAACTAGACGCCCTTAATCAGACTCTACAATCTAATGGATATCCAGTCGACTTCATCAAGCATCACTACCAGCCAACGAAACCTACCTCCACGGAATCATTGGTCCTTAAACTTCAAGAGTTTTTTCACAAACCATTCGAGGGAACGACGCAATGAAAAAATACACGATCGACTAAAAACAACAGTAGACCAAGCATTCTTTGTTGCTGAACCAATGATCAGATATAGCATTACCTCGATACATATTCCATATAGAATGAGCCATTGTCTTCGTATACCAAATCAATATGTATTTATCAATTCAAGTGTGAGTACCAAGCAACTTACATAGGTAGAACGGAAAGACAGTTGACAAATCGTGTAATCGAACATATACCAGTGTGGATTGAAAAGAGAGTTAATCAGTCTTCAGGGGTCCCTGTGTATTCGACAGGCTATAAAACGCCTTTTCCGGTGATTGCTCAAAAGCTCATAAACTACGGTCATAATGATAACAAAGAAACAGTGTTTCGTGTGCTGTATTCTACGAACAAATAATGACTGTTCAAATATAGCGAGGCCTTAGCAATTAAGCGGTGTCAGACAGTTTTATGCAAAACAGAAACAATTTGTTTTAAATGTTAAATTACTGTGGTGATAACAAGTGCTCCCCGTTCGAACAATATCTCTGACTATATTCTAAGTATTTCAACCAAAGTATTGTTTACGTATTCACTTCATATGCTCTATAACTCTACGGAGATTGTTGCAGAACTCTCCTTCCTCCTTCATTCTCATACACCTTTGGGGTATGCAAGACTTGTAATGTTTAACATGTGTGGAAAGGCATATTACGGTGTAACCGGGTTATGAGCACGTAAGGACTGGCTTAGATTAATCTTATTTTGGTAATGTTTCCTTCGTGGGATAGATATTTCATTGTCAAAAGACTCCAAATCCAATGCTCTGAGGGGTGACAACTAGATAAAGCTATAACTCACACTAAGAAAATAAGGGATTATAGAAATAACAAAGTTAACCTTGCACGCAGCCTACACTATGGTTTTCTCCACATAAGTAAACACAAGTATAGGACTCATTTACACGCCTTAAGACGCAGTGTACATACAGTGCTAGACCCATATTTTTGTATAAACCAATCGGCACTCGCTGGGTGATGTGGTCAATGTTAAGCTATCCGCCTTTTCTTTCCTGGTCATTTCCTGGTACTTATTTTAGACTGGGTAGACCTGGCAGACAGGGTCATTTTAAAAATCCGCCTCGGTGTGGATTCTTACCCGTGATCACCTAGTCCACATAATTAGTCCGAACCTTACGCTGAAAGGCAAACACTGGGACGGCGGAAAGAAACAACCTACCCAGCCTTGCTATCCTAACTCACTATCGCAAAATATTACTACCACATTTACAGCCATGCTGACGTAAACAAAGGTTCAACGGATGCCAGGCGTAGAAATCTATAATACATATAATCACGCGCAGAGCATTATAATCGATAAATATTTTTTTTTTAAATCCCTGTTTTATGTGTTTACTATACTATACTATACTTTTTTGTGTTATTTTAGACTGCACTGTTTCTGCGTATAAAAAATGTTTGCCGGAAACGGGCATTTTGTGTTAACCCATCTATTCAGTTTAAGGTCAAGGAGGAAGGGTTTGTATCATAAAGTAAAGGCATGTATTAGGCTGCATGATTTATATATCAGAACTTACCACAGTCAAACGGTTAAGATTGTATATGCTGTAGAATCATCATCAGTCTGTCCTTTGTAGACGTTTCCTCCCAAACTATCGTAAGACAAGTTTCTTCATCAGCAGGAAAATGCCCCGTCTCTGTCGTTGTCGTGTGTAAATTATCTATCACATCTTGGATCTGTCGACTTTGTCGTCTTCTCACTCTCCGTCTCCCAGAGACCTCCATAATTATCGTTTCAAGACACTCATATATTTACTTTTAAATGTCCAAAATAAATTCTTTTTTCTTTGTTTTGTTTATTTTTGAACATTTAAAAAGAGATGTGTGCATTTCAGCTGAAAGTAGCACAGAAGAATATGTATTTTAGAAATACCCTAGGCTGTGTTAAAGATGAATGTAAAATTATTTTAGCAAACAAGCACAATCAGAACCAGTTCTCGTGAATTATTTTCACTTCTATGACTGTTATAGTCGCTGAAATTATGAGCTGGTCGAAATCGAATGCAAAACCTACATGTGGAGATTTTACACCTGGGAGAAAAACCCTGAATGAACACCGTACACCACGCAAATCTAGCCAATCTCTAATGGCTATTTTACACGGGGAAATTGCGAACATTGTGGAAATCCTCAGGCCATGAATGTTGTAAAGTAAGGATAAAAAGATTACTACAGTCCTACGCGCTATAGACATTTTGGAAATATGCTATATGTTACAGGCTAGTTTGTGAATATTGTGATTTATGCTATAGGATAGTTTAGAAATAGTGTGGTATATGCTATAGGGCAGTTTGGGAATATCGTGTTATATGTTTGCTGTACGATGGTGACGACATAGCGGTATTTTGTTCAGAGTTCGCAAGTTTTGGGTTCTTTCTGTGCTGTTATTTCGTATTCGTTTTCTGAAGATGTTCACAAGAAACCACGGAACGCAGGTGGTGGAGGAAATTTTGAGGACAAGCGACAGATAGTTAGTTGTAGGCTATGGTCTCAAGTTTCGCGACGGTAGGCAAAGATCTATTTATCGGGACAATGGCTACGGTCAACCGGCCAGTATGGTAACTGCCAAGAAGGAAAGCAGCGGCAAACTACCTTCTTTAAAGTTGTCTAGTTTATCATGATTCGCCTAATTATAGATCAACACAAGAAAAGGACAGTGACACTAACATTAGCAACATGAAATGTTAAGTGACGACGGAAAATTAGATAACATCAAACAAGACATGGAAACAGAGAATATTAATATATTAGGATGATATGGGCAGGAATTACGACGGGCGGATTTTAAGATTATTTATTCTAGGGGTGAAGAACGTCAAAGAGGTGTAACAATTATCTTGGATCGCAAACACCAAATCAAAATCTGTTCAAGGATATTGGGCTGTGTCAGACAGGGTACTATTGGTAAAATTAATTAGCAGACCTTTTAACATAAACGTCATTTAAATATATGCCCCATCAGGAGAATGCTGTGAAGATAGTATAGAGGAATTTTATAATGGCAGGGAGTCTGCTTTGCAGAAATGTAACAATTCAGAACTAAATATCATATTGGGTGACTTCAATGCAAAGGTAAGAAATCACGGCAATGGATGCACAGTAAACAACCATTGTTTGAGAGAGCGAAAATAAAGAGGATACAGACTTGCAGAATGGGCAAAAGAGCAGAAAAGTATTACAGGAAACACCTGGTTTAAACAACATCCTAGAAGATTATGAATATGATGTAGTCCTGACAGCAGGATTAGAAACCAGATTGATTACATTCTTATTAGCAGAAGGTTTAGAAATGCTTTAACAATAGTAAAAACAGTTCCCAATGCAGACTGCTACAGTGATCACAGATTGATTGCAGGCATTTAAAGTCGCTTAAAAGTCGTCAGGGTCGACTTTATTGCACCGGATTTATCAAATATGGCTCGGTCTCTTTCCGCAGCGTGGAAAACGTCGCACAAAGCACGAACTCCCTAGCTCTAGGCGACAGCCCACAGAAGTCTCCGAAAATTTTCACTCGTTAACCGAAGGACGCGGCCCGGAATAGAACCCACAACCTTCGGAGCCCAGGTCAAACGGCTAGACCACTTCGCCACGGAAACTCCCTAAGGGATTACAGGCACATTGAGGTTAAAATTAAAGAAAGTCAAGTATATAACAGGAAACAGTAAATATGACCTGTGTATATTGACAAATAACAAGGAAAAGAAGACATTTTTAACATAGAAGTAAAGAATATATTTGATATATTGTCTGATCTAGAGATCATATATCAAGATGTGGATGATCAATGGGAAATGTTGAAGAATTAAATCAGTTTCACTGCAGAAACAACTATTTCAAAATTAAAGAAAGTGGGTTGTAAGATATGGATGAGTGAAGAAAAATTACAACTAATGGAAAGAAGAAGACACAACCAAAGTAATCCTGCCAAATATGAAGAAATTCACAGAAAAGTCAGAAGATTATGTAGGGAGGCAAAAGAAGCATAGCTCGAGAAAAATTGCATAGAAATTGAAAAACAACACAACAGTAAAAATATCACATTAATGCACAAAAGAATTCAAGAACTTACTATAAAAGAACAAGTACATCAACAGGCTGTCTAAACACAATAGATGGACAAATCATAACAGAAAAAGATCAGATTGTACATATAAGGTCAGATTATGTGAAAAACCTTTATGGTGATAAATGAGATATACAGTATGATATTCGAAATAATAATGAAGAACAGTCAATTTTGAAGATGGAGGTTCCGAATATTCTTAACCATATGAAAACTGGCAAGACCCTCAGTTCAGACAACATCACAACAGAAATGATTAAAGCTTTAGAAGAATATGGAATAGATCAATTCACCAGACTGCTGAACACAATATAAGATACAGGAGATATACTTCCTGAATTATGTAATTATGTATTTATTACAATCCCAAAGAAATCAGGAGCCTTGGAATGTGGTCAACATCGTACTTTTAGTATAATGAGTCTCATATCACAAAGATTTTGCGAAGAATTACCATGCACAGAGTTAGAAAGAAAATACAACCTGAAATAGAAGAAGGACAGTGTGGGTTTGTAGAAGGCAAGGGTACAGAAAATGCTGTGTATATGCCGAGAACAGTAATTGAACGTTCTATAGAAGTAAACTTAATGGGTTAACTTCCGGTAAAATGGCGACAACGTGACGTGTTTATTCTTCGGGATGATGCTGTTTTAGTGTTTTCCTGTGGATTATGTGGTGTTATTTCGTATTAATTTATTATAAGTGTTCAAAAGAAGTCCCGGAAGGCAGGTGGTGGATGAAATTATGAGGGCAGCCAACAGATAGTTGTTGGTTATGGTCTGGAATGGAGCATAATTGGGACGACTCGTTGCCGTGAAGTTGGAAACTCGACTAACTAACTAACTAACTAACTATATAACTAACTAACTAATAAGCAGGACCTGCAACATGTAGTAGATGCGGTTGTTGCACATGAACACATATTGTTAGAATTAAATTGTAAGAAGACACAGATTATGGTCGTAACTAGGAAGAATGAAATACCACAATGTAATATACAAGTAAATGGGAATATTTTTAAGCAAGTGAATAGGTACAATCATCTCGGAACGGTCGTACTATCTGATAGGAGATGCCTTGAAGAGGTTAGAACCAGAATCGCCATGGCGAAGGTAGCCTTTTGCAATTGACAAATTTTAAAATTATTGTTAATTATTTTTATTTTATATTAATAATATATATAACATAAAAAGAATAAAATAATTAATTATTACCAATTTACCAATTATTAAATTGCATTTACCAATTCACATGTAGGTGCCAGTCTACCTACATCGGCAGAACAGAGCGGCAGTTGAACAACAGTGTTGCTTAACAAATACCTAATTGGATTGACAAGATACTTCACACAGGCGATGGGAACCTAGGGGGGAGGGGGCGGACACACCGGAAACTTCCCGCTTCATCAATTGCTAGACAAGTGTTGGAAAGCGGCTATGTCATTGATAGAAACAGTGCCTTTCGCGTGTTGTTTAACATACAAAATAGTCGCTTGTTACATTTTGCAGAAGCCATAATGATTAATCTACATAGGCCAGTTTTGTGCAAAAGGAAAGACATCTTAGTCAGTTTAAAATTACCGTGTAGACAATTGACATTACTGGGCGAACATGTGTATATTTCAGCTTGAAGGATTTGTCTAGTTATGTTGCTTTATGTTTTGTGAATTCTGCATTGTATACCTAAAGAGATTCAGCGAAATGTGCCAGGCAATAAATCGTGCAATCTATTGTTTGTGTCTTCGTTATTCAAATTCGCTACGGGAAAACAGTATTTTGATTTTTTAACTGGATCCATCGCATAGCCTTACATGTTAGACAAATTAGATTAGCGGATGTCGAACTCCGGGTCATTGTGTCGATAGGTGAGCGCTTACAACATTACACTACCATGACAATATAACTGTAATAAGAAGCTTGTATAGATTTTGGTTATTATTGATAGCTTAATTTTAGTCATTATTATCTTTGAACAACAATCTCGTTCAAATTGATATCCGATTTGTGGTCGACTCAGTCACGGGATTATTAATAGAGCCTGGAGATGGAGAAGAGTGGCTGGCCGAGTGGCTAGAATGCCAGATTCTCCTTCTATCGACCCGGGTTCGAATCCTCGGTAAGGTGTAGATTTTTTTATGTCGGGGGCAAAAAGAAAACTCTAGCCTGCACAGTTTGCGGTGACTGCATTAGCCAGGCGGCCTTAATTCCTCAGGCTCAAGACAACACTCCCCTCCCCCTGCCATATACCACAAAGTACTATACAGGCAGTAAATGACAGTTTTTACAAATGTACCCTAATAGAACTTCTCTACTAATGTTGAATGGGGTAGCGTAGTTATAGAATGGGACTGGGAAATATTCATAACAAGAGGAAGAAACCTAAGGGAAAGAATTAACATCAGAGCATACAACAGACAACATAGATAATACAATTTAATACAATTTAAAAATAAAAAATAAAAACACGGTGGTAGCGGTATGCTCGCAACCGCTATGGAGTTCGTTCATTGGACTGAAATTCTCTTATGGTAAACTAACGAGAAGACCGAGGCCGTGCTGGATAGTTTCAAGTGCGATGTAGATGGCATTTTAATTCGATCTATCAACCAGTGTGTACTCTTTAGTCTTCCTATATTCCTTGCTCAATACCCATCGATTCTTCAAATTTGTTTTCCTGAATATCTCAAGGCCAGATTTTCTTCAATTTGCAAGCAGAAAACTGGCCAAGCAGAATTCAGAAAAGAACTATTCAGGGGGATTTATAGTACGTTAAAGAGTTTTACAATGCTTGATGTAGACTTGTCTTCTTCGAGTTTTCATTTACTGTTAACATTTTAGTATCAATTAATTTCTAATATATTTCAAACTATATATTGATGTCTGGAGTCGCGATAGTATAGTGGTTAGACAGTCTGGTGGTCAAGGTTCGAATCCTCATTGAGGCGGGTTTGTTTTTATCTGACCTAGACTTTCGAATTGATCAAGCCTTAACTAGGTGCCAAGAACAATCCAGGGAAGCGGAGGCGGTCGGCTTGTTATTCACCTCACCACCTCTGAATGTCGACTGGCATATACAAATATGCGTCTAGCACCATATACCAAATACACTTAAGGCGCGTAAAAGGATGCTTCAATTAATTGCACTACACATGGATGTTAAGTGTGGTTGCGTGTGCGGTACTTAACACGGTTTGCTCAGAATAAAACCGAAATTTAAAAAAAAAAAAAGAACGATTCAGTACGGTTACCGGTCACTCTTGCTGGCATCATCCATGAACGTTTAGAAATACTGACCAGAAGCACAGCCTATAGTTGTATTAGAAAAAGTCAAGACTGCAAGAGCATCAAGTCTAATAGGGTCAAGGCAGACCAGAGCACCGTGTGGGAAGCCAAAGAGAAATGAATGATCAACACAGAATTGGTGTCATTTGTCGCTACACACTGAGGGAGATATTGAGGAGAGGGTCAGGGCACTTATGGACTTCGATTTTCGTTGAAGATGATCTGTTTGCTAACTAATTAACTAACAAAAGTCAAAGTCACTTGTCCTTTTGGTGCCTATTCAATTCCTCTTGTTTTATGACTGCCTATCAATCATCTAATCTTGTTCCTCGTGTAGCTTGCGGTGAAGCATAAAAGGCGGGAGAATGTCCGTTTACGGGCTTCATATATCAAGATTCCCGTGGACTCTGTTACTCCCTATGTCCATCGTTTATATGAAGGGCCGTTTATTCCGGTTTCATTTAGTCTGTACATATTTGCTTGTTGTGGTATACTGCCAGTTGATACGCTAGTTATATGACGGAACCATGTAACCTGCTGTTTTCTAATTAAATCTAGCGCTGCAAACCCCCACCCCACCCCCACCCCCACCCCACCCCCCTAGTCCCGATTTCATCATTTCAGAATTGCTGTCTTCTTGATACACTGAGTATTCTTCTCAGGGATCTCATTTCCGTTGTTGTAATTTTCCTTTTTCTCTTGTTCTGTCATTGCCAAGGTGTGGCATTGGTAGCTCAGAGTTGGTCTGAAGATTGTGGTGTAGAGTGCTTTTTTTGTGTCTACTGATAAGTGTCTGTACTTTGGTATTTGTGCCATTTGTCCAATGAGTCAGTTTGCCTTATTGTATCTTTTTCAATCTCGTCTTCTGATATGCACTCATTACTTGTATCAGCAGTTGTTCTTTTATATGCATATCAATACTTGTTCAATGTTTTTCTCTTGAATATGCTCAGAAAATAAAATCAGTGTTCCTGTTTGCGTATGCGAGTCTGCGAAAGCTATATCAGCATGTGTATTTTATTTATTTATTTATTTTATTTGCATATCCTATTTACAGGACATTGCAGTCAACACCAGCATTTTTCAGCTGCTGTTGATGTCTTGGCACGTTTTACGTCCAGTAGTTTGCCATTGCTTTCTAAATGACCGGCTGACATACCTCCGTAAGAAACTAACGCGACACTATCCGCTGCCGAATCTCGCGCAGCTGTGTTTCGTACTTGAGTATACGGGGTTACGAACAACGTCCTTAATTCCTTCGTCAGGGAGACCGGGGCATTTGTATTGCCATTCTATAATAAACATCGAGCGCGGAAAAATAAGAAATGAGACATATAGAAACAAAAATATGACTAATGTAATTACATTAAAGAACCCTTGTCCACGTCTTGGGGCGTATTGAATACATGGTGCTAGCCCCTTAATTTGACAGACCACTCGGCACTCGAGTGGTGGTGTGGTCAATTTCAGGCCGGCCACTGTTAATTCTCATATAAGAGAACCACAGCTGCAGAAAGTATCAAAACATGAAATAGGTATGTGTCCTTCCCGCGAGTGAAAAAGAGAGAGAGAGAGAGAGAGAGAGAGAGAGAGAGAGAGAGAGAGAGAGAGAGAGAGAGAGAGAGAGAGAGAGAGAGAGTAAATAGAGTAAATATATTCCCGAGAATAGATATGCTCTCTCTCTCTCTCTCTCTCTCTCTCTCTCTCTCTCTCTCTTTCTCTCTCAGAAGCCACACATATCTGTGTAATTTTATATTTGTATTTCACAGAACATTTCTTTATTTAGACTGATTCAACCTGGGAGTTGCAATCCCCATTAGGAGAGACATTCGAACACATACCCACCAAGTCGGCTGGCATGTCGGCTGGCAGCACTAGGGCGTCTATGACTAAAGTACAGAAAAATATTTCTAGGATTTTGCTAAACCAAAACAGACAGTTCCCGTATTTGTCTTTAAACTCTTATTACGTTAGAAATAATTTGCCATCTTTATGGCTTTCTATGGGGATCAAAATGCGGCCACGTGTGTCAGTAGTGATTTGTATTTTGTATTAGCCAGATTTCTTAGTATGAAGATAATTATCATCTCTGTCTGCCTCGCTTTCTTATCCTCCATTTGCCTCTTCGTCAGTGTTATTACTTTCTCCTACCTTACATGCTCCCATTTTCGCTGTGCCTTTTAATGCATTTGTTCCAAGTTTATCTAGTCTGGATGGTTGTTTACTTTCAATCAAATGTATCTTGGGAAGTGGGACGCAGAGGTGTTTCCAAGGCACCAGGGCTGGGTTCTATACTGGCCAAGACCTATTGACGCGTCCTCCCCGAGCGTCCTGGGCAACAGGTCCCTTTGGGTCCTGGCTAAAGTCAGTAGGATCGTTGATTCCTCCGAAGTCGGAGAGTGTCTGCCTGCACGGCGAGGAACCACCAGTCTGCACACCAATAAGCCAGACATGGGACAACGGATACTCACGCAAACCTCAGGTCCTGTATGACATCACACTGATGTTGGACAACAGGATGTCTCCATCCGACATACAGGACCTCGCGCTGGAGATCACAGCCAGCGAACACAAGCAGGCAAGCATCTTGGGAAGTAAAGACGGCCGGCTTGATACTGGCCACAGCACTCTCCAAGGGCAGATTGGACTATAACAACATATGTCCAGCACTATATGCCCAAATCGGGAAAGACGTGCCAAAAGGGTCTTTACTTACTTACTAATGAAACAATAACATAGGGGCTTCAGATGGAAACTTTAATTTATTTTTATTTTATATTTGTGTACGAATATATTCTGAAAAGTAAAGAACAAATGTATCATTTTCGATGTAGTCACAATGTGTTCAATGCAAGTCCTCTAGCGCCGATAAAGGGCTTGGATTACTGCTGAAGATCTTCTTCTTCTTCTTTCTTTCGCTTGAAATATGTCTATAACTGCAATGCTGTCTCTTGTATGAATTGAACTGTCTTTTTCAGTTCACACAGCGGTCCATAGAGTTTATCTTCCACTGTCGTCTCTCTAGGCCAGAAGGTTTGCCTAGATATGTTATATTTTGGTCAGTCTTGGAGTATGTGCTCTGCTGTCTGCGACGCCAATCCACATGTGCACATGGCTGTTTCACCAATCTTGAATTTTGTATACATGTGGTTGCGTAATCTATTGTGCCCTGTTCTGAGGCGCAGAATAATGACTTGTTCTGGTCTGTCCATAACGTGGTAGTGGTAGTCATCTTGAGCAGGTTTTGGTGGCTTTCTGACTGATTTGATCATTCTTTTATTTTGGTGGTATGTAACGGGCACATCAGGCTGTTATTCTTTGGCTCCTTCCTTAGCCAAGTGATCAGCTCTGTCGTTTCCGGGTACTCCACAGTGCGATGGTATCCACTGTATGGTGACCTTATGCTGACTGCTAAGTTCAGAAAGTAGTGTCCTTAGTACTGACAATTTCCCAGACAGGAGTGCCTCGAGTACTGATTTTGCATCTGTTAATAGCACCACAGGTTGTGTACCATTGCTGGTATTTAGTAATTTCTCTGTTGCTATCTTGATTGCCTCAATTTCAGCATCGTAGTTATGGCAGTACTTTCCTGTCGGTACTCTAGCTGTGTCCCTAGTATTATTTGGGTATTCTATGTACACTCCCGATCCTCCATTTCGAACAGCATTTTGTGCTGACCCATCTGTGTAGACTCGGATCCAGAGGTCATGTGGGTATTCTTCATCAAGGAAGTTGAGAGTGGCTGTTCTGCGCTGCACACTGTTCTGTTCTTCCTTGTCAAATATTCCTCTCACTTTTGTCTGGATTTGTAATGATAGTCTATGCTCTTCTTTCCGTGGAGTTCGCTCTGGAATAGTTGTTAGGGGGATACCAACTGTGGGCAGATCGGTGCAGAGTCGTTTGGCCTGGTGGATAAAACTACTTATTTTCAACCGCCCCATAGCTAGGTTTTCAAATCTGTTCTTCATAGGGTAGCCTGGCAGGCTGAGGAACTTTTCTGCTTGTATTAGCGTTTTCGTATCTCTGCGCTCACTCGGTGCTTGTGTCCTCTCCATCTTCTCCATTTCCACTATAGGGGTTGACCCTCCTGTGGTGACTCTAAGTGCTTTATTTTGCACTTTGTCCAGCTCTTGTATTATGGTTTTTGATGCCGAACACCACGCAGTTGACCCGTATTCTAGGTGTGGTCGTATGCTCTGTTGATAAACTTTGCTAAGTATTTTCCCACTGGCTCCCCATGTGGTTCCACTTAGCTTTCTCAGAATGGCTATTTTCCTTCTGGCTTTTGCTACTGCTTTGTTGATGTGCTTTCTCCATGTCAGCCTGCCATCAAATGTTACTCCAAGGTATGTTGGTTCTTTATCTTCTCTTAGGGGTGTTCCATTTATCTGGATGGTCCCTGCCTTTTGTTTTGGAGAGAGGGTAAATAGGGTGGTGCTGCACTTGTCAGTGTTTATGCTGACACACCATCTATTTGCCCATGCAACAAATGTATCTACAGCTCTTTGTAGCAATCTGGTGGCCACTGATGCATGTTCATTTGTGCTCCATAGAACCAGGTCATCGGCGTACATTGCCGCTTTAATTCCATGCGGTAGATTGGCGACGAGATCATTGATGAAGATTAGAAAAAGTGTGGGGGACAAGACTTCACCCTGGGGAACACCGTGACGCAGTAGTACTTTCTTGCTCTTTAGTCCGTCTATCTGTACTCGGGCTCTTCTGTTGTGCAAGTATGATTTCACCCACGTGTACATTCTTCCATTGACTTTGCAGTTTCTCAGTTTATTCACCAGACCTTCTTTCCAGAGATTGTCAAAGGCTTTCTTCAAATCTATCCATGCCGCAAGCACCAGCTTCTTCTCTTGGAATGCATCCTCAATTTCTTCAGAGATGTAGGTTGTCTGATCTTCCGTAGAGTAGCACTGCCTAAAGCCAGCCTGCTGTGGCACAAGAATGTTTTTACTTTCAATGTACCACTGCAGTCTGTGATTGATGATGCGCTCCAGTATTTTGCAGAGACAGCTGGTGAGGCTAAATGGTCTGTAGCTAGAGGCCATGGAACTATCTTTCCCTGATTTTAGGAGGGGTATCATGATTGCTTCTCTACAGGCTTGTGGAACACTGCCTAAGGTCCAACTGTTATTGAAGATCTGCAACAGCTTTGCTTTTACCTCTGTTCCTAGGTTCCTGATCATTTCATTGGAGATTCCATCAGCTCCTGGTGACGTTCTCATTTTCAGTTTTGATATGGCTAGCTCCAGTTTGCTGATTGTGATGGGTGCCTCCAGAACCTCATGTACTATTTCCTTCTGTCCTGTAAGTTGCCGTTTCTCTCGAATCTCTTGTTGTTTCTCTGGACTAATTTTGATATTGCTATCTTGTGCGAATAAGTCCGCAAAATGGTCAGCTGCTTGCTTTCTTGTTAAGATGTTTCCATCATTGTGTAGTGCAATTTTTGAGTTTCTCCCTGTGCCCTCATCGATAAGTTGTTTTATTAGCTTCCACAATTTCCTTGTGTCTCTTTCAAAGTTCAGAGACTCTGTTTTTTCCTGCCAGCTTTTACGTCTAGCCTGCAGCTTGGCCCTTTGAAATTTGGCTTTTGCGTGCTGGAATTTATTGTGGTGCTCTTGGCTGGGTATGGCCTCTGCTTGCTTTCTACATACTTCCACATCATTATGCAACTGTTCCAGTTCACTACTCCAGTAGGGTTTATATTGTTTACGGGCTCCTTTTGTTTCTCGCGCTGCCTGTAGTATGCATTTCCCAAACTCCTCAACTACTTTATTTATGTCTTTCTCAGTGTTCAGGTTTCTAACCAGTATGCTGCTGCGTTTCTTGTACATTGCCCAGTCTGCTTACTTGTAGTTCCACCTCGAGAGGGTGCTGCTTTCACTTACAAGCTCATTTTCTAGTTAGAAAGACTGGCCGATGGTCACTGCCACCAAGTTGTTTCCCAAAAATTCGTGTAATGTTCCACTCCAGGTCTGGTGAATGAAAAGCCAGGTCAGGTGTAGCTGTAGTGTGCCATGATCTCGAGTAGAAAGTATGTGGGTCGGACGGCTTGTTAACCAAGATGAATCTATTCTCATCCTGCCAGTCTTCCAGTCTCTCTCCTCTCTGGTCCATGTGATCATAGCCCCAACTCTGCGAGTGGCTGTTGAAATCGCCACACACAATCATTTTTTTCTGTTAATGGTAGTGTGTCCAGTGCCAGTGGGCGGTCACTTGGACAGTAGTAATTGATCAGATGTAGGTCTGTATTACCTGTCTTAAGTTTTAGTGTCTAATACTCAGCCCCTTCCATGTAGACTTCGATTTGGGAAGCAGTGATGTTATTTTTTACAAGGGTAAGTATCCCACCTTTTCGCCTGTCCTTTCGGTCAGATCGGTAACACTGGTAGCCTCTGGTTTTGAAGGCTATATTTTCGTTGAGGTGAGTTTCTTGCAAGCAACATATGCTTACTTTTTCTTGGTCCAGGATGTTTTCTAATGTTTTTTAATTTTTTTTTTTGCTGACTCCCTCCGCATTCCAGTGCATTATTTTAAGTCTTTGTTTAGTATGGCCAGCCGTTCTATTCTCATGTTCCCTGGCTCCACAGGACATCTGAGAAGGACCTCCAGTAGTTGGGGTTGGACCCTTTCGAGACATAGGGCCCGGCACTGCACCTGCCTGGGGGTCCAAAGCAGGGCGATCACCATGACATTTAGCAGTAGTCGACATATTCCATTTTGCTTAATTGCGTGGCATCCTGATTTCTGTGGTGCGCCTCCTGGCTGGTTGCCTCCGTCTTCAGCACCTTTCCTTTGCTAGAGCAGACTGTGGTCTCACTCGAGTTTAGATGTGTACACGCGCACACACGTGTCTGCACATGCATGTATGTGTATACGCATCAAGAGCACACTGGTTATTTTTCGGCGCCAGAAACTCGCCGTCGCCCCTTCTCCTGTTAGTAGAAACAGTTCCGCCACGTGAAGGCCAGGAGTTGGACTTTTGCTGCATAGGTTATGTATTCACGAGCCATTGGGGTATTTAAGCAATGTTGGGCGCTCACCCCAACACTGAGCTACATACAGCAACATTTGGAACCACTGCTGAAGATAAATTCTCTTTGTGGCGTGTAACCACTCATGCATAGACCGAAAAGTCTGTCATAGAAGTCACGTCATTTTGAAACTTCCTACTCCACGCATACAATTGCTGGACTGACATGCATGCAATCACCATACTGAACCTTTATTCGCCGATGAATTTCTATAGGTTTCACCCCTTCACTCATCAAAGAAACGGTGCAGGTCAAAAGAGGGGCGACCATCTTTAAACTGTACATTTGACATCACCGTGTTCGTCTGCACAGTGATGTCCCGTGCTAACACTTTTGACATCCTTAACAACAATATTGACAGGTTACAAGATAATGGCATTATTATTGTAATTTCTATCAAACTTTAGAGGCTTTCATTTGAATCCTCCTCGTATAAAAGGCTACATCGAAAGAAAGGAAAAAAGCATCGCTATCACGAGCTGGTATGCTAGTAACAATTATTATGTTACTAGATAATGACCCTACCGGTTCGTTGGCGTCTGCTTCTATGCATTCACAGACGTGGGCCACGTGTTTCAAGGAAATACAAAATACAGCAGAGAAACCACACAACTGAGAGTTCTGTTTTCTGAAGCTAAATAAGAGGAGGTAAGGGGAGGCTAAAATAATACTACGAACACAGAAAAATTCTTCTCTGAAAATAATCGACAACAGTCATCAGATGACGTCCCATAACTGCAGGTTTCCTTGGGCTGCGTTGAGTCGTTTATAGGAACCTATCACATTGTGATGGAAGACCCAAAAGGATATTAGAATTTAGAATTCACAACTATAGGCCAGAGTGGGGAAATGAGATAAGAGTGGTGGGGAAGTAGGAGTAGTGGAGTGGAAAAGTGTGTGCAAATTGGCAACAAGAGGTGTGTGATAGAAAGGAGTGAGAGATAGATAACATACAGACAGTCAAGGACAGATATTTAGACAGAACGAAAGACAGACAGACAAAAAGTCAGGGACATACATATAGAGACACAGAAAGATAGACAGATAGCTAGAGACACAGAAAGATAGACAGATAGCTAGAGTGGCAGAAAAATAGACAGGTGAACTGATAGACAGAAGGCAAGCGGACATACACACAGAGGTAAATTGACAGATAAAAAGGGCAAATAGATTAGCAAATGGAAAGGGACATGCAAACTGACAGAAAGTCTTGCGAACGGATGGAAGGATCGGCATACAGAAAGACGAATGGGCAAACAATAGCAGCTATGTAAATGTGCAGTCAGTAGAGAGACACGAAGTGAGAGAGCGAGAGAGAGAGAGAGAGAGAGAGAGAGAGAGAGAGAGAGAGAGAGAGAGAGAGAGGTGGACAGTCAACCAGAATGGATTGGCAGACGAAAGAACTAACGAGCGAGTGTATTTTGTATGTGTGAGAGAGAGAGAGAGAGAGAGAGAGAGAGAGAGAGAGAGAGAGAGAGAGAGAGAGAGATTGTAACGAACTGACTAGTCTTGTGAATGGATGGAAGGATCGGCATACAGAAAGACGAATGGACAAACAATAGCAGCTATGTAAATGTGCAGTCAGTAGAAAGATACAAAGTGAGAGAGTGAGAGAGAGCCAGCGAGAGAGAGAGAGAGAGAGAGAGAGTGGGCGGACAGTCAAACAGAATGCATTGGCAGACGAAAGAAAGGACTAAAGTGCGAGTGTGTTTTGTATGTGTGTTTGTGAGACAGAGAGAGAGAGAGAAAGAGAGAGAGAGCGAGAGAGAGAGAGAGAGAGAGAGAGGTGGACAGTCAACCAGAATGGATTGGCAGACGAAAGAACTAACGAGCGAGTGTATTTTGTATGTGAGAGAGAGAGAGAGAGAGAGAGAGAGAGAGAGAGAGAGAGAGAGAGAGAGATTGTAACGAACTGACTAGTCTTGTGAATGGATGGAAGGATCGGCATACAGAAAGATGAATGGACAAACAATAGCAGCTATGTAAATGTGCAGTCAGTAGAAAGATACAAAGTGAGAGAGTGAGAGAGAGCCAGCGAGAGAGAGAGAGAGAGAGAGAGAGAGAGAGAGAGAGTGGGCGGACAGTCAAACAGAATGCATTGGCAGACGAAAGAAAGGACTAAAGTGCGAGTGTGTTTTGTATGTGTGTTTGTGAGACAGAGAGAGAGAGAGAAAGAGAGAGAGAGCGAGAGAGAGAGAGAGAGAGAGAGAGAGAGAGAGAGAGAGAGAGAGAGAGAGAGAGAGAGAGATTGTAACGAAACTGCCCGACTAATGATCCAACAGTGAAAATATACCGGTGGATTCTCGACGAGTTACACCGGTGTACACGCAGGATTTTTAAGGAAGTGCTGAATTCCAAGAAAAAGATGGCGTTTGGACTTGTCTTCACCCATTATCGAGAGGCAGATATGCGTTAAAAACTGAGATCATTAGAAACTAGGGAACTCCATGTCTTTGGATGTGGATTTAAAGAATGAGGAGAAGAAAGGCATCAAACAGAACCTACCAACTAAAAAAACTGATAAGGATAAAAGCGAGAAAATGTTGAGTTTAGCTTGACATCCCTTGGCCGTTGGAACATGAATACGAGACCACGAAACAACCTAGAGATCAGAATATTTACGCTATGCAAAGTAGAAGAGAAGATGTTTTTAGTTTCTATGGCTGTGACATAATGGTCTGCATAATTAAATTGTGTATACAGGTATCAACACTAAAGATAGTACTACATACATTGAACGCATTTCCTCTCTAGGTCCTTTTTCTGCTAAGGCTCGTTTAGATCGGAGTTTAGTTTTGTGTAACCTATTCACGTTTACAGCGACGAATGTCTCGCTACAGGGTCAACTTTCTAAGCTAGAAGAGGGCATATAGAACTACATTACTACGAGTATGAGTTGACGCCTTACTCTGCCAACCTCTTGTTACCTATAAATTAATCTTAATGACTCAAGATTATTGTTGGAAAACTGATTCATTGTGTTACAAACGAACTTCTCACAGGATTAGTTACTTTTTCATTTTATTCCTCTTTCTTGTCCTGATTTACTAAGCACAAATGAATGTTTATGTATATTTATGTGTGTTCATAATTATATATATATATATCTAAAAGTACTGGAGAGTTTTGGTCATAGACCAATACTTTATGAAGGGAAAATCCCAACTGCACCTCCACGTGGTAGAGGATGGAAACACACCGCGGTGTGGCTAACACAGCTCTGGGGACCGAGTATCCACCGGAATAAGTGGACAACTCTGCAGCTGAGCAGAGCAGGGCACTCACTTGTCCTGGCAGTCGGAAATGGCTGTCAAAGGCAGAGGTAAAAAGACCACCATGTGAATGTGGAAGGCAAGGGGAAACCACCACATTATCTTCCCAAGATTTCATGGCGACACACATTTCAGAAATAGTGAACGACGTTAATGGCTGTCTTAGGACATCCTCGTCCGGTAGGGACAGTCATGAGCCACAGGTGACACCAGACCGTCATCCAGCTACTGATGGCAAAACTAAAACCATAACTAAACTAAATAAATTTAGAGTAGGAACATGGAATGTTAGGACATTAAATGAGCTAGGAAAGTTAAACAATGTTCTAAGAGAAATGGAAAACATGAAAATGAATATACTAGGCATAAGTGAGATGAGATGGAAGGGATCTGGCAAAATTATAACCGACAAACACACAATAATTTATTCTGGAGGGGACACGCATGAAAAAGGTGTAGGAATAATATTTGATGAAAAAACAGTCAAATCTATGAATGGATACTGGTGTATTTCAGACAGAGAGATGGTCAAAATGGTCAAAATCAAAGGCAAACCAATAGATATAAATATTATACAAGTATATGCACTAACAACAAGCAGTAGTGATGAAGAAATACAACACTTTTACGATGAAATAGAAATGGCAATAGCTCAAATTGGATCACAAGAAATAAAAATAATACTGGGAGATTTTAATGCAAAATTAGGAAAGGGAAAAATAGAGGATATAGTGGGGAATTACGGTTTAGGTACAAGAAATGAACGAGGAGAGAAACTAATAGAATGGGCAAATATTAATGAAATGATAATTGGAAACACATGGTTTAAACACCATAAAAGACGACTATACACATGGAAAAGCCCTGATATGAAAATACGCAACCAAATTGACTACATACATATTAATAAAAGATTTAGAAATGCATTAATTAATGTAAAGACAATGCCTGGTGCTGACGGTAATAGTGATCATGTACCACTATGCGGACAAATAAAAGTAAGATTAAAGAGAGGGAAAAAATAGTTAAGAACCTGAGACTTAATAAAGAGGTTCTGAAAGTAGATAAAGAAATTCAAGAACAATACAGAGTGACTGTGGAAAATAGCTACAATGCAATAGCTAAAATACAGAGTATAAATGATCAATGGAAAATGTTAAGGGACTCCATTCATCAAACTAGCAAAGAAATATTACAGGAGAGAAGCCAAAAAGCTAAGAAAAAATGGATGAATGAAGAAATCTTAATGCTGATGGACAAAAGGAAACAGAATAAAAATGACAAACAAGAGTATGCTAAGATAAATAAAGAAATAAAAGATAAATGTGTGAAGGCAAAAGAAAGTTGGTTAAACGAGCAATGCAAACAAATTGAATTAAATTCCATTAAAGATAAAAAAAATATGCACAGACAAATCAGTGAGCTCACAGGAAGAAAAATAAGAATAAATACAGGGTGTTTGAAATCAAAAACAGGAAAGATATTATTGGAGGAAGGTGCTATAATGAAGAGGTGGAATGAGTATATAAGAGAATTATATAATGGAGAAAGGGAAGAATTAACAGAAGAAAGTAACTTAGAAGGCCCACCTATTCTAAAAGAACAAGTCGCTGACGCTATGAAACATATGAAGAAAGGAAAAACAGCTGTGCCAGATGAAATCACAGTAGAAGAATTAGAAGTATTGGGAGAATTTGGGGTAGATATATTAACCAAAATGCTAAATGATATTTACAACAGTGGATATTTACCGAGCGATTTGGTAAAATCTGTATTTGTAGCAATACCAAAGAGACCAGGAACAATTGAATGTGAAGATTTTCGTACAATTAACCTCATAAACCATGTCACTAAGCTTCTACTCAGAATTATAATGAGAAGAACAAGAAAGAAAATAAAAATGGAAATTAGTGAAGAACAGTACGGTTTTATGGATGGAAAGGGTACAAACAATGCAATATATATATATATATATATATATATATATATATATATATATATATATATATATATATATATATATATATATATATATATATATATATATATATATAACGAAGGTCCACCAGAGAGACGAATGGAGACGGATTGTATTTGCAGCAAAGAACCTCAATGGCTCGGAACGCTGAAGAAGAAGAAGATAACGAACACTAATAGAAAGGTCAATAGAGAAACAGAGGGACATATATTTATGCTTCATAGAATATGCTAAGGCATTTGATAAAGTAAAACATGATGAGCTGATTAAGATGTTGGAAGATATCAACATTGATGGGAAAGAGTTAAGAATAATAAAGAATATATACTGGAACCAAGTAGCAGCAATTAAAATGGGAAATAAAGAGGGTAGTTACGAACAGATAAAGCTAGGAGTACGACAGGGGTGTGTCTTGTCACCCGATCTCTTCTCCCTATATAGCGAAGTAATAATGAGAGAGATCAAAGAGAAGCCAGGAATACTAATCGTAGGATATAATATAAACAATATACGCTATGCAGATGACACAGTATTGGTGGCGGATAATGCAACAGACCTACAACAATTATTGGACATTGTAGTATCAGAGAGTGCACAGAAAGGACTCTCCTTGAATATCAAGAAAACAGTAACAATGGTGATATCAAAGAAAATGGGAACACCAAAATGTGACATAGAAATTGAAGGGGAAATTCTCAAACAAGTGGATAATTTTAAATACCTAGGGGCACTTATAACATCGGATGGAAGATGTACAACAGAGATTAAGAGCAGAATAGGGCAGGCAAAAGCCGCATTTCAGAAAATGAAGAGTATCTTATGCAATAAGTCGCTATCAATGAATGTAAGAAAGAGAGTGCTAAAATGCTATATAGAACCAGTTTTGCTGTATGGCAGCGAATCTTGGAATGTAAATGAACAAATTAGGAAGAACTTAGAAGCAACAGAGATGTGGTTATTAAGACGAATGTTACGAATTCCTTGGACTGCCAGAGTAACTAACAACGATTGTCTGAAAGAGGCTAATGAAATTAGAAAACTATATACAACAATAAGAAAGAGACAAACAGCTTTCTTTGGTCATGTGATGAGAAGAGAGGCGTTGGAGCACATCGTGACAACTGGAAAGATCGAGGGGAAGAGAGACAGAGGCAGACCAAGAGATATGATGCTGGACGGATTGAGACGGTGGCATGGTGGAATATCATATATATATATATATATATATATATATATATATATATATATATATATATATATATATATATATATATATATATATATATATATATATATGTTGTGTTGTTGGATGAAGAATGACTTGCGCGATGAATTGGATTAAAGTGGGGAAGAGTTGCGCAATTCGTCGACCTCACTCTCTCGCCTGTGTCCATCTGAATTCAGTGGCAGGACAAGTCAATACGACTGGAGACGAATACAGGTGCAGTGGATGACCAGGGCGCTCTACGTGCCTTGCCGTGCTCATTACGGTCCACAACGCTTTGCAGGTAAACGCCGTCTTGCCCGTTGAATCAGGAATGATTTCTTCCGCGCAGTCTGCCGGATCCTGTCTTCACATGCTGGGTAGGCATACCCTAGTTCACCGCTTGGTGTGACACCAAATCGGCTACCCGCGCCTGGTTTAGCCAGCCTCTTACAGCTGTTGCCTGGGGGGTCGCCACTGTCGCATGCTGACAGCTACTAGGAGCCACAGGCGTGAGCTGGGTGTCAGACTTAGACCATTGGGGGATCGTTCATTTAAAATCCGTTCGTGCACGTTGAATATGATCATGTGATAAGTACTGACTAATGAATAAAAGAGCACGTGCTTATCGTCCCGTGATGCATAGGTTCTGTTTCTGACCGTTGAGAAAATGGACGGGTTGATCCAAAATCCGTCCAAAGAAGCTCAAAGAGAGGTGATTCAGTTTCTTTCATTTGAAGGATGTCGACCAGTAGACATTCATCGAAGAATGCAGGCAGCGTACGGTAACAAATGTGTGCCGAAGACAACAGTGACAGACCGGGCACGAATGTTTCGGAAAGGACGTCGGTTCACGACAGATCTTCGACGGCCGGGTCAAGCGCATATTGTTGCAACAGAAAAAAACCATCGCCAAAATTGATGCAACAGTACAAATGAACCGTTGTTGAAGCATACGTTCGCTAGCGAAAGAATTTGATGTGTCGATTGCGACAATTCAAAAGGTCGTTCGCAAGAAACTGCAATATCGGAAGGTGTGTTCACAGTGGGTACCACGGATGTTGACCGACCACCAAAAAGAGGAACGCATGGGATGGTGTTTGAACCATTTGCTGCTTTACAGAGTGGAGGGTGATGCATTTCTCTTCCGCATAGTGGTAGCGATGAATCATGATGTCACGACTTTGAGCCGAGCAGTAAAGGATAGAGCATGCAATTGAAGCATGCTGGATCACCAAAAGCCACCAAAAAAAATTCAAGTTACAGGTTTCTGCTGGTAAGGTTATGCTGGGCGAATTTTTTGACCATGAAGGGCTATTGTTGGCCGACTTTAAAGAACCTAGTATCCACATCAGCTCTACCCACTACTTGGAAACACTAGACAAGCTGCAAAAAGCCATCAATAATAAACGACCCGGCATACTTTCTCGCAGTGTGATTTTGATGTACGATAATGCTCGTCCGCATTGCCAAACGGTAACTCAATGTGTAACCACAAATAACAGCAAACAACTCGTCAGTCCAGAGGCAAACCATTTGACAAATGCGAAAGCATTGATAAGTCGAAGCCGGCTGACATGATCATTTTCAGCAGTATTTATTTCCTGTGTACAGCTGGTGCCCCGTATGCATAAACATATTAATAATAGAACCATTGATCAACATACCGTTCTTGTACAGCCAAGAGGGCCGGTATGATAAAAGAAGCATAGTCACACCCAGTTGCACCTAGTCTTTAAAACTTATGACAATGTTCTATCAGCTAACTGTCAGCCTCACTGCTTCTGATCCGTTGGCCGCTATGTCACCTTGGCCATTCTCGCCGAGGCGGTGCTAATTGATAATTTCATGGCCTGTGGTTGATCCTGCCTGAGAAGACGAATGCTCTAACGATTTAACTCTTCTATCTATCTATCTATCTATCTATCTATCTATCTATCTATCTATCTATCTATCTATCTATCTATCTATCTATCTATCTATCTATCTATCTATCTATCTATCTATCTATTTATCTATCTATCTATCTATCTATTTATCTATCTATCTATCTATCTATCTATCTATCTATCTATCTATCTATCTATCTATCTATCTGTCTGTCTGTCTGTCTGTCTCTCTGTCTGTCTGTCTGTCTGTCTGTCTGTCTGTCTGTCTATCTATCTATCTATCTATCTGTCTGTCTATCTGTCTATCTCTATCTATCTATCTATCTATCTATCTATCTATCTATCTATCTATCTATCTATCTATCTGTCTGTCTCTCTGTCTGTCTGTCTGTCTGTCTGTCTGTCTAATAATATATTGGTTGCAGTTAGAAAATTTCGCTTAATGCTATGATTATTTTTTTTTTATGTTGTCGTATAATTTTCATGTAAAAAATGATATGGTGATATCAAGAACAACCTTAGATAAACGAAGACCAACTTACAAAAAGCAATAGAAAGAGCACTTGAAAGATCTTTACATCTTCCCCCAACAATTAACTTGGGTAAATGGAGTGGCGGCAGCAGCAGCAGCAGCAGCAGAAGACAAAGAAGGAGGAGGAGGAGGGGGAGGAGAAGTGGGAGGAGCAGGAGCAGGAGCAGGAGGGGGAGGAGGAGGAGGAGGGGAGAGGAGGAGGGGAGGAGGAGGAGGGGGAAAGAGGGGAGGAGGAGGGGGAGGAGGAGGAAGTTTATAACGCATATGCCTGTAGATATCTGTAGCGAAAAGTTCCACCTATTTGAGAAATATGCAACAATTTTACATATATAGCAATGCTATTAAAAGTTATGTCCCCTCGCTATATATAAATTATAATGTAAATTAAAATATTAAATAGTATTAAGTAAATAACTGTTTGTACACTAACAAACTATGACAGTTGGCAGCACCGGAATGAGAAGAAGACGTGTAGAAAATTTTATCTCAATCGGATGGACCGTTCGCGAACGCATAAAAAACATACATACATACTTACAGACATACATTCTATTTTATAGATATAGATATACGCTATGCAGATGACACATTATTCGTGGCGGATAAATCAACAGACCTACAACAGTTGTTGGACATTGTAGTAACAGAGAGTGCAAGGAAAGGACTCCTTTAATATCAAGAAAACTGTAACAATTGTGATTTCAAAGAAAATGGTGACACCAAAATGTGACATATAAAAAGAAGGAAAAATTCTTACTAAAGTGGAATGAATCACTGAAAAACGAGAAGTAGGTTGAGAGCTTTACCAAAGCACAACTACAAAAAACAATGGACGTTGCGACCAAAGCCTTCGTCAGCACAGAACAAACAAACAAAAATAGATTAACTAATACACGATCGACACTACATGAATGTATAAATATCAACTCATCTGTGTCCTAGCTTGAAACGGCTATCCATGGCTGGAATGGAACGGATGTTGTGTAAAGGGGTCAACTGCCTAAAGGTCAGTACAGCCAGAAACTCGGTGATTGGTTAATTCAACCGGTGAGGGAACCCGCGCTAGGGGGATCGGGGTGCGCCCAGGAGAGCGAATGGAAAATATGAATGTGTAACTCTGTTGTGATGTAACGGATGCAGTACGCAATTCCGCCAAGTTCACAAGTGACGGTAGTTAAAAACGCAATGAGAAACGACCCCATGCAAACCAAACAAGAAGTCACAGAAAGCAGAGATAATGCTGGTAGTGACTCCCACGTCCTGCGAAGGACATACAACTGGCTATGAAGTGGACTATAAGATGGCGGAGATGGAGGGGGGGGGGGGGGGGTTGTGGATAAGGGGCGTGGATAAAGTGGATAATTTTAGATACCTAGGGGCATTTATAACATCAGATGGAAGATGTGCAACAGAGATTAAGAGCAGAATAGGGCAAGCAAAAGCCGCATTTCAGAAAATGAAGAATATCTTATGCAATAAGTCACTATCACTGAATGTAAGAAACAGAGTGTTGAAATGCTATGTAGAACCAGTTTTGGTGTATGGCAGTGAATCTTGGAATGTAAATAAACAAATTAAGAAGAAATTAGAAGCAACAGAGATGTGGTTCCTGAGACGAATGTTGCGAATTCCTTGGACTGCCAGAGTAACTAACAACGACTGCCTGAAACAGGCTAATGAAATTAGAACATTATATACAACAATAAGAAAGAGACAAACATCTTTCTTCAGTCATGTGATGAGAAGAGAGTCATTGGAGAACATAATGACAACTGGAAAGATCGAGGGGAAGAGAGGCAGAGCAGACCAAGGTGGATGGATTGAGACGGTGGCATGGAGGAATATCAGCAGCAGAGTTGATCCAGAAAACCAGAGACCGAGATCTGTGGAGAGCCATGAACGCCTACGCCAGCTGGTAGGGCACTTGATGATGAGAGTAGTATATATATATATATATGACATTGAGATTGTGTTTAATTTGATACTTGATAAATGCACATGTGGGGAAATTATCTTGTTATGATTACTACCCCCATAAGCAAAACATACCATGCCAACTTTCTTGGATCATAGAAATCTGTTCAGAACTGCTTTCCTAATGTAGTGCCTGATGTAGCAGTATGCATAAAGAAAGGGACTATACTGCTGATTTTAAATTAATGATGTATTGCTAATTATCATCAGGTGCCCACATAGCCTTGGGAGTTCAGGACTCTCCACAGATCCTAGTCATTGATTTAATTAAATTTAGTTATAGTAATCCCTATTAGGTATAAGTAAATCTTGGAATACCATCGTCACCATATTCCTTGTCAACAGGCATGGGTGATCTTGTCTTCGCTCTTGTTTCTTACCTTTCAACCTGCATTAGTTTGTGTACTGATACGTTGCATGCCACAACTAAGTTGTCATTTGTACTTATGTGAATTATAACAAACTTGACGGGATAAATGCATGTCTGCAATAATTATATTCACACAATAAATAGTTAAAGTTCATAAGTTTGTGTTGTAATTTGAGATACTCAAATTGTAATCTAACATGAGGAGGATGAGGAAAATATATGGTTCATATGTATCAAATCAGTTTAATAATTATTCATATCACCAAAATATATGCAGATGTTACAACCTCAAGCTGACTGTGCATTTTCTGCATATACCGTAAGCAACTTGATTTATGAAATAAAGTGAAGAAGATGTTTCTCACACTAAATTCCGCACTGCAGTGAAGACTATTTATGCACTAGACACAGTTTCATACTGTAACTATTAATTTTTTCTTTTTTAGCATATCCTTTAAAGGACTTAGCTGTCAACACCAGCATCTTTCAGCTGTATGTTGATCTCTTGGCAAGATTTCGCTCAGTAGTTTGCCATTGCTTTCTGAGCGACCGGCCCACATACCCCGTAAGTTACCGATGCGATTCGAACCACTGCTGATTTGAACCGTCATCACGTTACCGACAAGAGTATACGAGATTACGGAGAAAAGTCACAACCTCTAAGCCACGAAGCCGGCGTAACTATTAATCCACGAGTTAAAACAGCTTGTGGGAGTGAGTTGTCACACTAGCTCGTGTTAATAAGCAAACACTACCATGGGGTTTTCTTAGACTGATAACAGTGTCACGCTTGCTTATGTTATCATGCAAACAACGCCTTATATTTTTCTGAGAGTGATAGCAATTGCATTCTTGCTTATATTATGATAAAAACAGCACTACGGGTTTTCTTTCTCCTATGTTTATTCGCATTTTAGACAGTCTGATGGTATTAAAATCACAATACCTTGTGTTTTTCTCCTCATGTGTTTTTTTATTATCTAGACCTTTCAGACAGTCACACACACACACGCACGCGCACACACACACACACACACACACACACACACACACACACACACACTTGTGTATAAAATACACAATATGAAAATTGTTGAAGGTTTCCAGTCATTGTCAAGTAAACCATTGAATTGTAAGAAAACACAGATTATGGTCGTCACTGGGAAGAAGGAAATACCACAATGTAATCTACAAGTAAATGAGCATATTCTGAAACAATCGGTATAGTTATCTCGGAACAGTCATAACATCTGATGGGAGATGCCTTGAAGAGATTAGAACAAGAATCGCCATGGCGAAAGTAGCCTTTAGCAAGATGAAAAACATTCTGACCAATAAAAAGATGTCAATTAAAACGAGAAAAAGAATGTTGAGGGGATACATAGAGCCTGTTCTTTTGTATGGATGTGAAACTTGGACAATGAGCAGTCAAGCTGAAAAGCATGGCTGCAGAAATGTGGTTTCTGAGGAAAATGCAAAGAATACCATGGACAGACAGAAAAATCAATGACCAAGTACTACAGGAGACAAATGAACATCGTAAACTGATTAGAGAAATTAGACGTAGACAGTCAAAATTTTTTGGACATGTTATGAGAAGAAATGGATTGCAGAACTTAATGACAACTGGCAAGATCGAAGGTAACAGACCAAGAGGAAGACCGAGAGGAAAATACCTGGATGGCTTGGCCATATGGCATGGACGAGACAGGAACACTGAGCTGATCCACGACACTGGTGATCGAGTGAAATGGCGAGTCATGACTGCCCACTCTTTCCGGCATGGCACATGATTGATTGATTTTGCTGTTATTCTTCTTTAAGGTCTTCTTATTTATTTATTTATTTATTTATTTATTTATTTATTTATTATTATTATTATTATTATTATTATTATTATTATTATTATTATTATTTACGTTCTTCTTTGTTTATTATTATTGTTATTATTGTTGTTATTATTATTATTATTATTAATATTATTATTTTATTCTTTAAGTTCTTGTTTATGATTATTATGATTATTATTATCATTGTTGTTGTTGTTGTTGTTGTTGTTATTGCTGCTGCTGCTGCAGTTGCTGCTGCTTTTGTTGTTTCTGCTGCTGTTGCTGCTGCTGCTGTGCTGTTGTTGTTGCTGTTGTTGTTGTTGTTGTTGTGTTGTTGTGTTGTTGTTGTTGTTGTTGTTGTTGTTGTTGTTGTTGTTGTTGTTGTTGTTGTTGTTGTTGTTGTTGTTGTTGTTGTTGTTGTTGTTGTTGTTGTTGTTGTTGTTGTTGTTGTCGTTGTCGTTGTCGTTTTCGTTGTCGTTGTTGCTTGTTAATTATCTGGAAGACTATGAGTTTAAATTTTTATGTTCGAAGTAATGGCTTTCATGTCGCCTGGGTCTAAAAAAGGCCTTTCGTCTATCGGTGTAGAGTTGGTATGGAGATTCTTTTCTACGAGGACTTCCAGCAATGATGGGAATAGATTCGTTTCAATCAGTATAGCTCTTGTGTCTTCCCAGCCTCACACATTAATTGCTATAGAATATGTTCGGTCAGTACCGCTCTCTGGTCTACCAGCCCCAATTGAGTACTATAGATTATATTCGGTCAGTACCGCTCTCTAGTCTACGCAGCCACAAACATGAGTGCTATAGATTATATTCGGTCAGTAGAGCTCTCTGTTTACCCAGCCTCAAACATTGAGTACTATAGATTATGTTCGGTCAGTGCAGCTCTCTGATCTACCTAGCCTCATATATTTAGTACTACATATTCTTTCCGTTCAATACACACACACATCGTGATTGTAACTGACTTAGAAAGCATGCTGAGGAATGTGAGGACAGGCAAGGCAGCGTGTCTTGCTTCGCGTCGGAGGTCACGGGTGGCATGCATCGCCTGGATCTTTTCTCCGGGGCATGCCGGTGTGCTGGGGACTGAACAGGCGGACAGATTGGCTGGCTCTGCAAAAGTTGATAGGGTATGGATGCATGACAAGGCAGACGTGGTTGCGGCCTTGTGGGAGCACGTGTACACCTCGGAGGAGCAAATAGGTCTGGCAAGAATGAGACAGCGACGAGTGACGAGGAGATCTGGCCGACGCTGGACGCTCAGAGGAAAGGCGAGATGGACATATAATCAGATTGCTACTGGTACTATTGGTGTTGGAATGCTTCGCTGGCTGCTGAGGATGGGGACGGAGCGCTTATGGGAATGCCCCAAATGCTGTGATGTCGGCTCCTTTCAACGTCTCACACGTACACAGGTATCCTTAGATTCTTCACATGCACTCAAGAAAATATCAGTCTTGCATGTGGTATCAAATATTTATTCAGGAGAACCTGATTATCGTCAAGATGCGCACATAGGGCGGTTAAATCATTATATACATAAGTGCTGGCTAACAAACAATCATAGCACTCAGGCAATCACACAAAACCCTGCACTCAAATACTCGCTATCTTCAAACATGGCAACGCCAGCTAGCACTCCTGCAAAATCCATACACTCGCTCCTGAATGTGATATAATAAAACGTCCTCACCCTTTCCTAGCATTGACTCCCTTAAAAATAAGCAATCCCTAACCACTACTAGTTAAGTATCTTGCTTACTGCATTTGTAGGAAATAAAACAGCGATATACTGACCGTGGCACAGCTTAATTTAGTTGGCTTTATTTTGGCTCGCGTACCTGGCCAAGACCGGCGAGGTTGAAAACAAAGACTAAAGTAGCCATTTTAGTTCAGACAATCAACGGAAGCAGACATGTAAAAGTTTCCCCGTGTGGGGAAAAGGCAATTTTGCCTTAAAACCATCACTCTCTGAAGCTATTGGTATGTTTTATCTACATTATTAAGATGTGTTTATGTATTACATAGACCAGTATGTTTAATTAAGAATTAGTTAGAATAATAAGTCAACAATTCTCTTAAACCAGGCTGGATGATGTTTACCAATGAAACACATGTGGGCGCCATGCTGTAATTTTTCCTATGTTTACAATTTCAAATCCCTATGTTAAAACCTTTTATAGGCATTATGAACTTATATCTAACTAGTAGTGCTTATAACCTAGAAATATTATGTGTACCGTAGAGTATCAAACTCAGGTCAAAAACACGTTCTAGGCATTTTCTCAATGTGGGACTCTTGATTACATACTTCATTGTAGAGAACTGGTGTCTGCCACTTTCAAATATCCTATGTAGTGTAAATTCACTGTTAAGGATATCTCGGAACTTGTTTTATCCATGCGGGGACATACAAATGATTACGCATATTCCTGACTCTTAGTCAGGGGATAAAATGCTTGCCATATCATAATCTGTAACTTGGAACTATAGTGCTAAATTTTAGTACCATCCTTTTGTTAACAGATTAGTAACCACTCCATATGACGAGGGACATGTAATCATTTCATAAAATATTGCTAGCGACATGCCATGTTTGAGAATATAAATTCAAAAACAATTAAAGTAAACGCGTGATATAAAGGAATGTTCGGATAGGATTCAATCTGCCTCACCTCACTGTACTAGGAACAGAAGCAAAGATTATTGTTAATAAATTGCTTGCAATATTCAGAAGACTGGACCATACGGCATAAGTTATTCTAATAAATACACTCCAAATAATAGCAGTCATTGGCAAAATATATCAGCGGTTACTATCCTCGTGTGCTGTACGCAGTGGGGGGAAACAATATATGTTTTAGTTTATGGATTAACTCCTGAAGAAAATCCAAAAACCTAGGCTCCCTGCATCATCATTATAATTAATTATTATGTATGATTATCATGTACTTGATATCAGAGAAATGGACATGTATGTTTTTTCTGTTATGAGAATTTTCACTGTTCTGATTGCTACTTTTTACTTTGGGAATATACATTTTAATGTTGCACCTTGGGATTAGAGGATGTTGATGTAAGAATCCTTGTGCATGACAGTACTTAAGAAGCCAATGTTGAATAGCCTTGGCCTAATGATGAGGATAGTGCCGAGAGGAAGACGCGGCATTAGAAACCAGAAAGATTCTGTATAGGCTATTCTCTTCTAGAATGAGAGATACATATCAACAAGTTGGATGGACAGAATGACTTCACTCATCTAATAGTCCCAGTAACAACAGAACATAAAATAAAGTGAGAAAATGCCTTACTCTCTATTAAGAGTCAGAATGGCTCTACTCAGCAATGAGGGACAGTGGAACGTGGACACCCACTCCTTTCCCCTTCTCCCCTTGTTGTTTTGTATTTTTGTTTGCAATTGTGTTGTAAACCTTTTATCATAACACAGTAGGTTAATGCTCGTGTTGTATTCTTGTCATCCCTTTTCTATAGAAGAGACAAGTGGTGGTTGAATCTGGTGGGACTATATCACTAAAACTGGATCCTGGGTCAACAGCCAGAAGGTGAATGTCCTAACCACAGTCTGGATCTAGAAATACCTCAATGTTTACTGCTGCAATCATAGCTTCATAGCAATCAACAGAGAAATTCGAAAACTGACTGGGTGAGTGATTAAGTCCTATTTCAGTAAGGAACATCCAGGATGGACTTCAAGATAAACAGAGTAACTAACAACGTGTAGCGTCTGCTTTACTCCTGAGAAGTACCACCTGAAGCCTTATCACTCAGCAAAATCAGGGCAACTATGGGACAATCCTACTACAAGTTACTAAAACTAGCAACAGTGAAAGCCCTTCAACTGTTGGTTGGATTACCAAGTTAATATCCAACAATGGATAAGTCTTCGAAAGAATGTCTCACAGCTGCAACAGTAAAACATGGAATTCAGCCATTCAACACCAAGTTCTAGCTATGAACACCAACTCAAACAAATGGGAGGAGACACTGAACCACAGAGGCCAATACAACCAAGGTACAAACTTAATATCCTCTGAAACATAACTACGAAACCAGATTACCTCAAGGTTCCAAACCCTGAACCCCATCAGATAAAAGACCATATGAAAGCAACTAAATGCCTCTACATCAGCAACAAGAGGAATCATCCAATTGTTTGCAAATCTGTCACTGTGCTGGATTTATTCATCTGTGGATATATGTAGGTATAGATCAATTGTGGCCCTAGTCACAGATACTACCATGTGTAGCATGATGGAACAGAATTCCCCATTCCCAGTCCGACACATTTCATAAAGATACTTTAAGTCTTAACGGGGACCATCCCAAATAGAAGGGCTATTATTAGATCGTATGTTCTAGAACGAGTTGGGGGAGGCGGCGGTATGCACTTGTCTTTTGATTGGTTCATAAGTAATGAGCCCACGCTATTCCTGGGCCATATTTTAAAATCTAATTAGTTTGAGCGGGGATCTCACCAGGAGCGGTCGCTAGTGTGATGTGATGACCCAACAATGCCCTTAAAGATTCAATAATATATTGTTCTCTGGACAGCAGGTACCACTTTAAAACATACTTTAATGTTGTAGTTGTGCCTGATAAACGAATGAGAAGAATGTATGAGTATTTTATGAATAAAATGTGAAAGTGGAAAACCTAACTTCTGTGCGCCAGAATTCTGAACACTGCATCTTCAACCTTGACACGTCTTTCACGCTGTATACTCCAAGTGCATATCAATCCCTTGTTGTGACTGGTTGCGTATGCTTGATGAATGTATGGCACACTCATGCAGATTCGCAAACCCAAACCCCTTGTGCATTCTTCATGCCTAGGATGACTTATTCTTAAATCAACTGTACCTTTGCTCTCGCGAGTTAGCATATGGCAGTTTGGATTGGAATGAGTGATGAAACATGTACACGTTCCTTTGTAAAACGCTGAGATTGATGGAGTGAGTGAGTTGGTGATTTAATAAATAGCCTCTCACATCTAGTGGAAGGAAAGATGCTTCAATATCCATATGTAAACAGGACGGTGATGGCACGCCAGAATTGCTAAGTCCATGTGATGCCTGGTGGCTACATTATGCTCAGGAGAATTAATACAATTTCACTGAGGTATTACACTGTTACCTCTACTGTTGGATGGTTCATATAAACTAGTTCCTAAGAGAACCATAGGTGTGTGAACCTGTGTCTCAGTTGGCTGAATATAATGTATGGCTCATGCAAATTTACAGGGACTAAACATGTTTTTCCCATATGTGCTTGGTGCATATATGAACCATTGTTATGCAATTGAGCTTCTGTTACCTACTGTAGTAGACATGAAAATTACTCAGTGGGGAGAGAGCACATGATGATGATAAAGATGATGTACCTGTGAGTCAGGTCTGTCTGAGAAAAGGGGTGGGGTCTGGCATTGCTGTGTAAGTGAATATGGAATAGGACATTCATGCACCAACATCACAGCCATAGGAATGGATGTCTGGTCTGCTAATTGGGTAAATGCCATTAGTTAATCCATATTGCATATTGCAGTTGTAAATGCCTATTTTCCATTTCCCTTCACAATGCCTGTCCCATATTGCTATGTCACAATGATTGCTGTACTGTGTCTGGTTCTCCTTGTGCCCAGGTTTACTGTGGTTCAAACATGGTGAAACTTGGACCACATGAATGCTTGTAATTGTGTTAAGCTACCCTGTCTCAACATATGGTCTTGTGATTACCACAGATAAGGGTGAATGGAACACATATCACCCACAGTACATCAGAGTGAAATACACGGCATCATCAAACTAGGAGAGGTGTGTTTGGACCACACCCATCCTTTTCCTCCCCATCCCCAATCTGTGTCTGTTGATGTATAATAACATTATCTTTTAACATATGTAAAGAGATGTTGTGCCATTTTATATATCGACAGAGAACAGTATGGTGGAGAGGCCATCCATATATCATCTGGGACAACTAAACAGAAGTCCTAGATCCAGATGTGACTCCCTATCAAAATGTAGGAATCTCAAGAAGAGTTTCTATCTCAGCTCTCTAACAGCTGAATGCACAAATGGGAGCAAAACACAATCTGAAGCACTACCAATGTGGTGAACTGGATAGTGATCTTGAGTCAGTCAGGGATCAACTGAGACTAACATCAAATCTTGTTCTATGAACTACATTCATGGAGAACTGTGGGGTAACTTGGAGTGTTTGTTTATCTAAGACAAAACTTAGAAAATATCCAGCCGGATGCTCACACAGTGATTCTTGAAGAATGATTGAACAGTAGGGAAGTTGATCTGGCTAAGTAAGTAGCTGCAATGTATGGGACATTCTGTATGTCATTATTGAAGTACCCAGTGACAGCCTTCACTGACAGCCTGATCAACCGTGAGATGCAGTACCGTGTCATCATACCAAATCTTGTCTTCAAGAGGAATGAATCTGCCATGAAGCTTATTCTGGGGAAACTGCTAACTGGAGCTAGTCCAACATCCATGCTGATGATAAAAGGATTCAACAGACCCAGAACAGTAGTTTCTTCCTTGAGTTGCCCATGGATAGGATTTCCTAAATTCCCAAGAGACGGGAAATGATGATAGTTACCGATACTGTAACGGAATGGTGTAGTTAGATATTAGAGAGAGGAGGAGTAGAGTTAGTTATTGGGGGGTGGAGTAAATAAGTGTTGTATCTTGTTTATCAACCTGCATGTGTGACATATTTTATGCATTTTCTATGCAATAATTGAAGTGTTGACATGACAGGAGATGAGGCAATGGTCACCACTATACTCACCATCAGCTCAATAAATCGTGTAATTAGTGAACCAGTGTTTGAAGTACATGTCCCCAGTGAATTTCTTGTACAGTTGCTGTCAAGTGTTGTCTCTGGTGACTGTCTTAAGTGCTGTGGTTGGTTATACATATTGTGAAAAGTCCTGTATAGATGTTGTCAAGTATCACATGATGTCTATCTTGTACAATTGTGGTGTAAACAATTCCTTGCGAATGTATGTCCCACTTTTGGCAGGAAACTGTCATGTAGATGTCTTGTCCAACAGATGTAATGTACCGTTATTGTTGAAGTTTGTTTGTCTACAAATAAATGAGTCCTAAAGTCCTAAAGAATAATTGAACTGATATAGGTCACAAAATGACAAAAAATATAGGGAAAGATCTATGTGACGGACGAATAGCATACTGGCAACATTATGTTGAGTGAGAGGGATCCTCAGTTGTACAGGCGCTAATAGTTCAGATCTTCTCTGGCCTTGGGTGAACTAGTTACTTCTTTTATAAATTTCTGTGTAGAGACATAGTGGTCTCACAGTGGGGGTTTGAGCCAAAGAAAAATGTTCTCCAAAACAGGCTATTGCGGGAATGATTAGCTCATTTGAGTGACCTCTAGACAAAACGTGCTAAATCATATCCTTTATCTTGTTATTTATTATTCAAGATATATCTCCAGAGAACACTACAAACTAGGTCCTCTGTCAATCATCAAATAATATGTCACACCATGAGATGCCTCTCAGTCAATTAAAGTTCCACACTGGACTAGATAACAACGACTAATTCCTTGCCGGTCCAATGTCAGCCTAAATGCCATGGGTTATAGACTCGCGACTAGGTGGGTGAAACCTTTGTGTAAGCCAATTTGGTAGTCGGATATTATAAGCCGAGAAGCTGAATGGACGTCAACTTTTCATCAGACCTGATGATAAAGGGATTTACCTTCTGCAAAGCTTAAGTGGAAATCCTGAAGTATGACCAACCGGAGGCACCAAATTTCACAAAAAGGGCACCGAGCCTAAGGCAACAGAATATTCGTGATTCTAGCCCCAACGGAGGGGATATATGGTGTGTGATTTTTCAATTCCTGGATTAGGGAGTATAAAATAGTCACCAGCCAATTACCAGTGGATAAATATTATGAACATAACTGAGTGCATTAATTCGGTACCCAGATAATGGGAAAAGGATCTAATACGCAGCAAAGATGAACCCTTAACCGCACACCAGGAGATAGACTCTATTAATTAGTTTAATTAGTAGTACAAAATGCTGTTTATATGTTGTTTTTTTCTGAAGGTAACAGGTCAGTAGTTTTTTTTTCAATGGTATATATGTATAGTATTTTGACACCAACTCATTATTTTTAAAAATGAGTAAATTGTAAAAGGTGTCAGAAACAAATGTTTATATGTTGGGGTTCTATATACTTTGATCATTATTTGCCTTAATTATGAGGGAAAATGAAAGTAGACCCAATTTGTGGTTGTTGTGTTGTTTGTAATAACCGTGTTTTTTTCTGGGGTCACTGGGTACTATATTGTAATAATGCAATTCATCCCATGCGTGTCTGAAAATGCATAGTGTTCATTACACATATATATGTAACTGCAGATCTCGATTCATACTTGAACTGTTTGTCCAAAATTTGTTGATGTGTACATCAACTAAATGTGGTGTTCATCAGTGGTTGTTTATATGTTGTGAACAATCAATGCCTTCTAGCACTATAGTAAATTTTAGAGAGGGTGATAAGTGGGAATGGAGAAGTACTCATAAATACAGCTATGAACAGGAGTGAACTATTTTCCTCCTTGTGTTTATGGTAGAATTCCATGATCACCTCAAGTGGCTAAATAATAGAGAATCAAATTAAATCCCCCTAGACACTTTTAACAAAATATTCTCATAAATTAAAAGCCACATCCCACACTGAAACACATGCGTCCTTCCCCTAAACCGTTGAGTCCCAGTCTGCCCGCCTCCTCACCCTGGCCGGTTGGTCACGTGGTACTGGATCCCGTGTATCTCGGGACAACCGGGCCGTCTCAACAGTCACGTCGTACTGCTGTGCGTCCGTGTTGTGTCAGGTCCTTCAGTGCAAGGATGTCTGGTCAATCCAGGACGGAGTCCCGTAGACTTGTGTCCCTTTTTATAACTGGGTCTTGTCCTGTCGATGTCCTGTCTATGACATCTCTGTGTCCCTGCCTATGTCCTGTCTCTGATATCTCTAATGTCCTGTAGATGTCCTGTCTATGACATCTCTGCGCCCTTACCTATGTCCTGTCTATCATATCGCTGTGACCCCGTAGATGTCCTATCAATGGCATCGCGGCATCCCTGTCTATGTCCTGTCTCTATTATGTCCCTTGTCCTCTATAGGTCATGTCTGTATTCCCCAACACGCTGACATCCTTCCCTGCTCCCCCGGTATTGTGTCACCAAATTGCTTCCAAGAACTGTGAAACAATGTCGTCTATACATATAAAATTAGTCTGAACTAATTTGTCAGTGGGTTGTAGGAAGTCGTCAGTCGTGACTCTATTTGGGTACAACTGTGATTTATAAGGGTATGATATACTGTTGAAGCATCCATCCACTGGTGTCTAATCAGCTTAGCACTCTTGATATGTTGCCAAGAGTCAACTACTCTCCTACATTTTACTACTGGAGGCTGTTAAACGGACCAAGGTATCATTGTCTTATATTCATGGTTGCCCATTAAAATGCAAAACCTCTCATACACACAAAAATGGAGCCCCGAAACAACTGGGTTTTTTTTTTTAACGGAGACTAATCATGGATATGCCGGTCTCATTGGCTGTGGGGTTATAACACTTTCTCTCTGTAATCCGGTTTATCACGCAGAGTCTCGCAGCGGAGCGAGAACTGAGGTGGTTCGACCCCCGCTCGTGACTTGCGGATACTGAGCCGGCCGCTCAGAAAGCAATGGCAAACTACTGAGCGTAATCTTGCCAAGAGATCAACAGACAGCTGAAAGATGCTGCTGTTGACAGCTAAGTCCTGTAAAAGGATACGCAAAAAAACAAAAAATCATGGATATATTATCCATGGCCTCCATAAAATGTTACCTAAAGATCTTTGTTCAAGATCTGTGTTCACTGATTTATCCCTATCTCGCTCTCGCTTGTTGGTAGATTTTCTCTTGTGGAGTCATAACCTTTATTAATCCCTTATGTCCCTTGTATCAGTGTAATCTCCCCTTCTTAATAATTGGTGTTTTCACGTTATATGTTCGTATGATGTTAGTTTAAATGTTCTGTTTCTAATAATGTGTGTGTTCATTACCAACATAGGTGTATGTTTATAAAATGTGTAATTTTATTTTCCAAGTGCCATCAGATAGGTTACTACATCTCAGAAATGAAGGTTTATTCTAAATTATTGAGATGGGTTACCGAACTTTGATTCTTGGATTTATAACTATAGGTGTAATGTAACTCTAATGTCGACAGGTATAAAAACCATGAACACTCACATGTGTTGCAAAAGACGAAGACAAAATACCACGATAAAGCATATGTGCTTTTTTGCACCAATATTTACACGTCTTCTTTTAATACATTCATGCCTTCTTGTATACGCTTTTCACTCGTCATTCACACTATGTATTGTTAAAAATGTTTATCATGTTTAAAAAAAAAAATACGCACATCTTTAAGTTAACATAACGTGATCAGTTAATCTTATAATTGAGAAACTTTATGTACATGACTGTTTGATTGCGCTAGGCAATCGTAAGGGGGGAGACCAAATTATTAAATTAAATTTTGTTGTTGTTGTAGTTTTCCGTCTAATAGACGTTTTAAATTAAAGAAATGTAATTACGCAAAAATGAATGACTATATTGTAAGCTTTCTTACTTCCCTTATATCTACACAATGTATCTGTTTCCTATTTAATTAGTTAGTTATCTAATGAATTTATAAATGAAATTATTTCAAGACTTTTTTTTAATTTGTTGCACGAGAAACCATTATTACTATCAATTAGATAAAGTTCGTGTTACTCAGAAGGTATAGTTATACTAAATTAATTTGCTATTTGAGGAAAATTTACATGAATATGCAACTTCAATAAAATAATATTAACTATCTACACCTAATCTACACTACCTATTTAAAATAACTAATTAACTATATTCTAGATGACTGGAGGTGTTGTTGTGTCGTTGATCTGCTCGACTGGAGTGTCCGAAGGTCTTGTAAGCAAGTCAGCATAATGTTCTTCGAACCCTTGATATGTCTAATGGAGAACGATTAGTTCTGTAGGATAAGTGCCCATAGATAAATACGATTGTTTTTGGGCTGTCCTTTTTTGATCACCAGCAATGGGGAATTGTCTGTCTCGATGAGGAAGAGTGTCCCGGCGAGGTATTTCGTCAATTTACTGACGCAGTATACAATTGCGAGGGCCTCAAGCTGAGAAACGCCATAACGCGATTCTGCTGGGGTGATTTTCCTACTCACATAAACTACTGGATGGTTTACGTTATTGTAGGCCTGAAGTAACACGCCTGATTTCGTCGTGGCACTGGCTGTCGTCCTGGGGGTATACGAAATATCCTTGTTAGGCAAGCGTAAAATAGGGATGTTGGAGAAGTAATATTTCAGTTGTGACACTGCATTTTTTAAAGTAGTACTCTGTAAATGTACATCAATTTTCGAGTTAGATCTTAACAGATCCGAAAAAAAACTGGTGATTTGTGCTAAGTTCGGTATGAACTTGTTGTAATAATTCACCAGGCCTAATAGGCTTCTAATATGCTTTTTAGTCGTAGGCATCGTGAGATTTAAGATCTTGGTCACGATTTTGTCATCTGTGCTCAACTGACCTTTGGATATTTTATGGCCTAGAAATTCAATTTCATCACATGCCAACTCAACTTTTGTAGGTTTTCTAGTGAGTCCAAACATTTGTATTCTGTCATAAATCTGTTTCACACTTCGTATCAGGGTTAACTTTTGGGATATTATATTTGGCTGACGGTGTACTATGTCAGCATATTTTCCCATACACTGGAATGAGATGGCTGCTTTGGTTTTACATACAACATCATACATAAATGGTAAACAAATATTTCCAAATAGTGACGTTGTAAACAACATTACTAGGTTGATGTTGACTGCATTTGGTATGTGTCTAGTGCTATCAATAATGTCCTTAGCCACATAACTAACAATACTGAGATGGAGATGATTTTATTAAATACTGTTAAGTTTATGTCCTGACCTATGTCTTTTCTATTATGTCCCTTGACAACGATGTAATTGTCAGGTATGTTTACGTCTGTGTTTTTCAGACCGTGTTGTCTGCTAGTAACGGAATCTAGGGCATCTGCCTTTCGTTGTAAGTGCGGTGTTTGAGTTGCACTGTTTGTATATTGTCTCTCTGTGTCGTTGTTTTTCTGTGACGTTGCCTTACTGGTAGTCCCAACTTCTGTGGGTTTAACCGTCTAGTCGTTAACAATTTTCTTTGGAACACCAACATAATCTCCTTGGAAGAAATTTATGTTCTGTAATTTTTTTAGTTGTTCTGTCGTCTTAAGTCTAGTAATGTCCCTTGAATTTCTTGACTACAGTTGTTGTTCTTGATCACTTAGTTTGTTATCTGCTGTAGTTAAATTTGTCAATAAAATTCTCTTTTGATGCCGTTTTTCCCAGGCATTAATTTCTTTTTGTGTACAGTCTTTTACATCTGATAAGCAACCTACAATCAGATCTGTATAGGGATTGTCTAGAATCGCACAAGTAAACGTGCCTGATAAGAAGGGTGTACAAATATGAGCTGTAGCTAGTGGATATTTCTCCACATTGCCAGAAAATGTTCGGCAATTTACGAACTCGCCTGTGTAATCTTCTGCGTTTACAAGCTCTTTCCTTAAGCCAATTAAAGTACTACCGGAATCAATCAGTACCTGACACGGTTTGTTATTAACTATACCATTGTGGAAGATTAATTTTCCTCTGGAGGAAGTTACTGCATTGGCGTTTTCCCCTGAAAACGGGACTGTATGGCCGCATTATAATACACCATCCTCATGAAATTTATGACATGTTTGACGTTTATAATAATTTAGTATATCAATTGCTGCAAGAGCATTATCTTCCATTCCTTGATTTTCTTCACACTCACTTTTGCTCTCAGAAGATGAATCAACCAGTACCGCATTTACACTCTTTAACCTCTGGCGACCAAGACATTTAGCACTATAATGTCCCAGACTTTTACAAACAAAGCATTTTACTGCACGTATGTAATTATTTCTCTTGCTCTGTTGCTTCTTAATCATCATATCTAGGTGAGCTGGATACCCCAGGTTCATGTCACACATTTGAAATTGAAAATGTGATAGTTTGCAATATGGCCATTGTGGTGCATTAAACTTCTGTTTCTCTCTATATCTAAATAGTTTTGACGGTTTGGTGTTTGCTGCAGCTACTATATTGTTGTCGTTGTTATTTAACGTGAAAATGTCCCTGTTAGATGTGAAATACGCGGACCCCTTTCTTTCTAACTGTTCTAAAGATTCAACATCAGACTGTTGTAAAAATTTAGCAAATGGGGTTGGAATCGATTAAATGATCTTGTCCATTATCATTACATCTCTTAGTTTTTCCAAGCTTTTATTCACTTTTGCAGCGTTCAGCCACTTATTGTAAATATCCTGAACTTAAGAAACGTAATCAATGAACGTTTGGTTAGCTTTAGGCTTTAATTTTGAGAATTGCACCTGATACTCTGGTCATCTAACAAAAAGTGTTGCATGATTCGTTGGTGTATATAATCGTAATCTTTCCTAAGTTCTTACGGAATCGATTCAATGATTTTTAAAGGCTCTGATGACAATTTTCGCATATAGATCATGGCCCAATGTTCTTTTGGAACTTCTTGATATTGCATTTGAAACTCAAAGTTCTCTGACCATGCTGAAATGAAATTCCCTTGGCAGAAGGGTTTCACAATGCCCTTATATTTGTTCTAGTTGCGATCTGGACCTGTGACTCACCCTCTAGTTCTTTCATTTTCAACTGTGTCTCACACTCTAACTTTTTACTGTTAGTTTCAATTTCTAATTGCTTTTCTTTCAACTTGGTTTCTTCTGATATTTGCGCTAATTCTAATTCTTTGATTTTGGTAGCTTCAGCTAGTTCTAATTCTTTGAGTTTGGTAGCTTCAGCTAGTTCTAATTCTTTGAGTTTGGTAGCTTCAGCTAATTCTAATTCTTTGAGTTTGGTAGCTTCAGCTAGTTCTAATTCTTTGAGTTTGGTAGCTTTAGCTAATTCAAATTGTTTATTTTAGATTCAATTTCTGCTAATTCTTTCTTGTGTAAACGTTCTTGTGCTCTTTCTTCCCTTTCTGCAGTAGCCATTCTATCAGTATGTTCTTTATATTCCTTTCTTGCCCATTCTTCTAATTTATCCCCAGTATAACCTAAATCTTTTCCTGCTTCAATGCACTCTTTTAAAGTTGACATTATTTTAGGTTTTCTTTTGTACAAAATCAACTGGCAATGATTTCAGATGTTAATATACAGCAATTATAAAAAAAAGAATGCTACTTTAATTAGCAATGTCAATAATGGGGTACATATCTGTACTTGGTAAATTTTCTGTTTTCCCAGTGCCACTCGTGGATGACTTTATGATCTAGTTTGTCACACCGGTTGGTCAGTTGACATTCACTTCATATTATACACATCAATTCTGTTGTTTAGACAAGCAAAAATTAGTATAATGCAAAAAGTTTTGTCTGTCAATGTCAAAAGCTTTAGAGGAAAGACATATTATGCGGTATTTTTTTGTGAGTTTTGTCGGTCGTCTTGTTTTCTGTCGTATTGTCATATTTAGCTATGTACTGTCGTTTTTAACAGCAGTGGAACATCAACTCACACATTAACACCAAAATATTATACATGTCAATTTCATTCGAATTAATTAATCTGCTATAATCTAATTTAGCTTAACTTTGCAATAAAGGTCTGATCTAATTCAAATCTAATCAAATCTACTCTAGAGCTATGGACTGACAGCTTCTGACATCATCAAATCTAAGCCTGTCGACGTCTCACACGTACACAGGTATCCTTAGATTCTTCACATGCACTCAAGAAAATATCAGTCTTGCATGTGATATCCAATATTTATTCAGGAGAACCTGATTATCGTCAAGATGCGCACATAGGGCGTTTAAATCATTATATACATAAGTGCTGGCTAACAAACAATCATAGCATTCAGGCAATCACACAAAACCCTGCACTCAAATACTAGCTATCTTCAAACATGGCAACGCCAGCTAGCACTCCCGCAAAATCCTTACACTCGCTCCTGAAACAAATGCGTCCTTCCCCTAAACCGTCGAGTCCCAGTCTGCCCGTCTCCTCACCCTGGCCAGTTGGTCACGTGGTACTGGACCCCGTGTATCTCGGGAAAACCGGGCCGTCTCAACAGTCACGTCGTACTGCTGTCCGCCCGTGTTGTGTCGGGTCCTTCAGTGCAAGGTTGTCTGGTCAATCCAGGACGGAGTCCCGTAGAGTTGTGTCCCCTTTTATAACTGGGTCTTGTCCTGTCGATGTCCTGTCTATGACATCTCTGTGTCCCTGCCTATGTCCTGTCTCTGATATCTCTAATGTCCTGTAGATGTCCTGTCTATGACATCTCTGCGCCCTTACCTATGTCCTGTCTAGCATATCTCTGTGGTCCCGTAGACGTCCTATCAATGACTTCACGGCATCTCTGCCTATGTCCTGTCTCTATTATGTCCCTTGTCCTCTATAGGTCCTGTCTTTATGTCCCAACACGCTGACAGTTCCTAAATCATTCAATCAATCAATAAATCCGTTCAATACAGCTGTCGGGTTGGCCGAGCCTCGTGCATTGAGTACTTTAGATTTTTCAAAGAATAAATGGCGACGTAAAAGAGAGACCCTGCGTAGAACCATTATCAGAGAAGGCTGATTAAATGGTCAAGTAAACATCCAAGATAGCAGCGAACCGCCAAACATGGGGAGCCATGACTTCTGCCCTATGCGCCGCCTTGAGCTCAAGAGGAAAGACTAACTAACTAAAAAGTAGATCCAGTCTCATTATGTGATGGCTTTGTATACGTGACACATGAGTCAAACTCTTAAAGCCACATAGGCTGTAGCAACCAGAAGATTAACGTTATTATGTTATACTTTACAGGTCGCAGCCTCAATAAAGCAGGCATTGTGGCTTAGGGGCAGTGAACGTCTTTTACAATTCCTTGACATTCCATGTCTAGGGTTCAAAATCAGCCGCAAACGATTTAGAAGCAGACCGCCTTACTTTGATGTCAATGGTATGAGTGCTGGTCATACAGAAAGCAATTGCAAATTACTGAAATTAAAAATTGCCTAGTAAATCACAAACGGCCAAATATCTGGAGTGAATGCGACGTCAAGTAACAGACACCTATCTAACGTGTATTCCTCAGTAACAAAATGCTTTCAGCATTTATTTTGCTATGATGATTTGAATTTAAAGATTCATAAAACATTGGACTACTATAGTGATTATGGTCTTATTTCTTCTATTCCTCAAAATGTTTGCGGGAAAACGAGATTTTGTTTTAAAATTAAATTAAATTAAGGTGCATGTCCTTCACAGGACGTAGCAGTCAACCCCATCATTTTCGCTGTTCGTGATTCCTGGGCAAAATTTACGTTCAGTAGTTTGCCATTGCTTTCTGAACGACTGGCTCCTATACATTTTTCGGGAAAAAAAAAACAGCACTGCTGTGTTTCGAACCCGGGTATACGGGCTCACAAACCCGTGATTTTTTACCAGTACGGTTCTCCAATTCCAATTCCAGTTTTCAAAACAAAAATTCCGAATTCGGCCTCGTTCAACCTAACTCTTCAGCTGTGGTTATTGTTGAGGTCCGTGGTTTTTGTGGGTTCATTCACCCTAATTCTTGTCTTGTGAGTCCTATCTAGGACTGGTTATGTTGGTTTGTGTCAGTTAGGGGGGGGGGGTCGTTCGGCAGCTATCCTTTGTGCTTGTCTGCTCTTGTGGTTCTCTTTGTTGGTGCAGGCTTCTGGCTCGTCTAGGTACAGTCCTTATGGGGGCTTTTTATTTGGTCTTTTTGTCTCCTGTTTTGTGTAGTTTCTGTAGGAGCTTTTCGACGTTTCCATTTTCCTCCTTGCGCCTGTTTTCATTTTCGAGATTGAGTTTCTGCTGCCTTTCGATTTTTTCCTCCGCTGTCAGCCATGGGATGATCTCTCCCTCTTCTATGTAGTACGAGTAGTCGGCAAAATCAGGTTCATAGTATCTATTTGGATATTCTACCGGTCTCCTGAGTTTCTTGGGTTTCTTCCTTTCTCTTTTATCCCAAGCAAGCATCGTCTGGATCTTTTCTCCGGGGCGTGCTGGTGTGCTGGGAAATGAACAGGCAGACAGATTGGCTGGCTCTGCAAAACTTGGTGGAGTATTGATGCATGATAAAGCAGACGTGGTTGTGGCCTTGTGGGAGCACGTGTACATATGGTCTGACAAGAATGCGACAGCGTGGAGTGACGAGGGGATTTGGCCGATGCTCGACGCTTAGAGGAAAGGCGGGACGAACATATAATCAGATTACTACTGGTACTATTGGGGTTGGAACTCTTCGCTGGCTTCTGAGGATGGGGATGGAGCGCTTATGGGAATGCCCCGAATGCTGTGATGTCGGTTCCTATATCAATCAATCAATCAATCTTTCATCCCATTCCAACACCTTTTGAATTCCTGGTGCCTGAGTTCCTCCACTCTTGCACTTTCTAGTTGCTCCTCCAAGGTACGTTCCCGTGGTCTCTCCGTGCAGGCATCAGGGTGCTCATCTCGGTTTTCTTCGGATGTCTGGCGAGATATTTGTTTCCCTTTGTCTGCCTCGGGTATCGCGGTTGAGCTGCTGGCTGTAGCTTGCGGTTCAGGCTCGATCTCTTGGTTTTCGTCTTGAGGTTTCTCTGTTGGTTCTTGTATGGTTTCTGTTGGTTTGTTTTGGAAGAGTTCCATTTCAGCTCTATGCAGCTCTCTTTCGGACTTGATCATTTTTAGGATTTCTTCGTTCTCCTTCATCTCGGCCATGCGTTCCATCTCTTGTTTGATGTTTTGCTGTATCTCCTTCATATCAGCAAGCAGTTTTTCATTGTCGCTGGTTCGTGGTGGTGTTAGGAGTAGCTTGACTTGCTTCTTTAGCTCGTCTAGTTGGCTTTGCAGTTGGGCTCTTTCCGCTTGTGAGCAACCCGTGGCTGTCTCACACCTCCGTATTGCTTCGTTGTATGGTGTCTTTGTGGTGATGGAGATATTTAAGACGTCTTTGTGTCTTTGCAGATACGGACAGCCCAGGTATCTTGCTCCATGTTTGCCCAGACAATTGGCGCACTTTCTTTTGTTGTTGGGTGCTCGGAAATCGGTGTCCAGCTTAGCCAGCGGACACTCCTTGAAGGCGTGGTGATCGGCGAAGTTTCGGCAGATTTCCGTCTTACTGCGACACGTTGCTCTGCTATGGCCGGCCCTCTGACATCTGGAGCATTGTGTGATCCTTATGATGAATCTCTCTGGCTGCTGCATTCTCTTGTTGATTGATACTGTGGTCGGCATCTCGCTGCCCTCTGTCGTCACCACAGCCAGCGTGATAGGGATCTTTGAGTATGTCAGGATCCGCTCCGCCTTCAAGATTCGGATGTTGAGATTCTCTTCTTGTAGCTGCTTCGTGATTTGTTCGTCTGACAGCTCCACTTGAATACGCTTGACAACCCATCGGACTGTTTTTGTGTCAGTGTTTCCGACTCTAGTGTCTTTCTCCTCCTTCTTCTCTGCTGTCTTGGATCTTGTCTGTGGTGGGCTGTCGATCTTCTCAATCGTGGTAGCTTCAGTAGTAGCTGTAATTTCAGGTTCTTTGTTGCAGCTAGCAGGCATGCTCTCCACGTTCATCTTCTTCACGGTCTTGTCGGCTCCCACGCTGCATATCTCGGATACCGCGTGTTTTTTGCTGTTGAACTTGCACCGTAACATTTTCCCCCGTATCAGGCTTCTTGGCTTATTATGGCGACTTTTCTTGACAATGCTCGCAGTGCGAACAACAATTTTGATTACGGTTCTGGAGTTTGACCCAGACTTATAAAGATGGGTAGTGGATAATTGTTTTAATTTCTTGGGTATTGTTCAGTGAGGACATGCGGAGAGAAAAAAATGTGGGTAACCCTACCTCATTATCACATTACCTAGAATATAGGACGGATTCTGGATCAACCCTGTTGATTATATTCCTCCATCCCACCGTCCCACTCCATCCAGCATCATGTATCTCTGTTTACCTCCTGTATCACCTTTATTTCCAGTCGTATACGATGTTCTCCAATACATCTCTTTTTATTATATGACCAAAACAGACTATTTGTCTCTGTCTTATAGTTATACATAATATTCTGCTTTTATTAACCTCTTCCAGGCAATTGTTAGTTACTCTGGTAGTCCAAGACATTCGCAACATTCGTCTCTGGAACCATATTGCATACAGAAATAAATAAATCAACATAGTATAAAGCAACACGATGAATCCTCACGGTTGAAATACACATTACATAGTCTCATTAGTGATTAGTCACGATCTTCATCAAAGCGCTTCGGACATGTCCATAGGTTCTCCGATCTCCTTCTTAACATCTCCGCCAGCAAATATATATTGATGGCACCAGTTGTGTGTTGTAGTCCTATATTTCAATATAAGTGTTACCACCGTAACTTAAATATGACTGTCGCGTCCTTTATATTATTTCAGCTATAAAGATTCATCATGTTACTTTATCCTATTTTGAGAAACAGTGAAATGAACAAATATTCACTATAATGGAATATTCAATACTAGAACTCACCTTCACCCTACGAGAAACGTCTTTATTCAAACGTGGGAGTTGGTTGCTTGGCTATTATAAAAGTTGGTCGCCGGTTACTTGGTTATTATACAAGAGAGAGCAACTAGAATCAGGTTGATAAACACTGCAATTAGATAGCGCCGGGGGCAGAAACTAGGTTATGGAGGGCAAAGTGCAACCAATGGAAGTAAATAGTGGTTGCTGGCTAACTAGGCTAAAGAAAGAACTACATTAAATGACTTTAAAACTTAATTCAAATAAATAAGGCGCAAGGGCGCGGAGCGGATTTCGGAATGCGACTGTTTTTAAATCGGGGTTCGTGTATTACAGTGTTAATGCTTCTGGCTACAACCTATGATTGTGTTTTTTTTCTTTCTTTCTTTTAAATTGTCCCGAAGAATTGTCCTGCTATGTGTCTCTGATGCGATAGCGCAATCGCCTTTTATAGTGCATTGTGTCACAAAAACCTCATGGTATACCCACGACGGCAAACAATGTTGATACATGTTTTTAAACGTTAGTTACTCCGAGTAAATGATGCTACATCATGACAAACAAATCTCATCAAGAGTACAATCGAAACAAGCATAAATCCCTGCTAAACTAATTAATACCTCAGGGGTTAAAGTGTCAAGAGGGTTAAGATGGAATTGAAAACACTTTACTGGTGATTTGTTGCAAGTAGAAGGGAGCAGACGGCATTAGTGACAGTTCTATAAATGCTAATGGCCACTAGAATGATTCGTGATTGGCGGTAAATGACTCCACTAGTGCCGCCATGGGCAGGCGGCGGATCAAGTGCCTCTTCATTCCACTTTTCAGTTTCTAACGCAAATGTTCCCGGAGATTGGCACGAAATCTATTTACCCACCCATTTATCTGTCTGTCTGTCTGCCTGTCTATCTGTCTGTCTGCCTGTCTATCTACCTGTCTAGCTACATGCTTACCTACTTATCTATATGTCTGTCTGTCTCTCTGTCCATTCATAAGTCAATCTGTCCGTTTGTTTATCGCTCTGTCTGTCTTCTGCCTGCCTGCCTACCTCCCTCCTACCTACCTACCTACCTACCTGCATGCTTATCTACTTATCTGTCTGTCTTTCTGTTCATCCATCCATAAATTCATCCATCCGTTTGTCTGTGTCTGTGTCTGCCTACCTACCAACCTTCCTGCTTGTCTACTATCCACCTACGTATGTGCATGTCTACCATTCATACTTACCTACTTATATATCTGTCTGCTTGCCTGTCTTTCTGTACATCCATCTATCATTTTACACATCCGTTTGTCTATCTCTTTGTCTGCCTGTCTACCCACCTACCAACCTGCCTGACTGTATACATATCTACTAACCTACCTATCTGCATGCCCAATATACATACTTACTTATCTATCTATGAATTTCTACCTGTCTTTCTGTCCATCCATCAACCCATCCATCCATCCATCCATCCATCTTCTATCCGTCCGTCAGTCACTATGTCCGTCTATCTCTTTGTCAGTCTCTCTCTCTCTCTCTCTCTCTCTCTCTCTCTCTCTCTGTGGTGTGTGTGTGTGTGTGTGAGAGAGAGAGAGAGAGAGAGAGAGAGAGAGAGAGAGAGAGAGAGAGAGACTGTCCCTGTGTCCTTTTGTCTGTCTAAATTGTTCTATAACATAAGGAAGAGGGTCATGTTTCTAACATGTTACAAGAAAATTACAGGTAATTTACCAACTCACAAATCGACTAGTTGCACTGACAGAACAAATGGCTAAATGGCTCATGTCTTGTACTCTAGTGTCAGGGTATTTCGGGTAGGCGACATTTGTCAGATGTCCTTAACCGCCCTAGTCTGATTCTAAGCGAAGTACTGCAGTTCAATCTTAGATGAATAAATAAAAGTCTGTTTCTAACTCGAAATTGGCTTGCACTCTTGTCAGAGAGTGTCATGCTTAAAGCTACAGGGATCATCTACTATAAATGAATCTGATTCTAATCTGGTTAAGGTTTGTTTTCATTCCCCCTCCTAAAATATTATATTATTTCGAACGACGTCACTGCACACCGGGCATTCCCAAGCTTGCACAGTCTTCCGATGCAGCAATAATCCCATTGTATAACCATCCGCTCACTGATTCCAAGAGGATTTGGTTATGATACCTCGTCTCTAAGCCTTCAAGACGGCGCCTGCACGCTTGACCAGGCTTCATTCACAGGTCGTGTATTCGGGCTAGCGTCTGAGTTTCGTACTGCATTGACTGTATCAGCCATGTCCACTCTTCTTCCCGAATTGGTGCATTGCTTGCCAGCTGGTCCGTTCGTTCATTACCTTTAACACCGACATGACCATCATTTAATGGAAATGATAGTTTAAAGTTTATTGTCCAAGCGCGGGGCATTTAAATGTACTGCGGTCTCCAGAAAGCACGAGATTGTGTGTGTGTGTGTGTGTGTGTGTGTGTGTGTGTGTGTGTGTGTGTGTGTGTATTTGTGTGTATGAGAGAGAGAAAGAGAGGAGAGGGAGAGATGGACATGTGTTTCATGCATTCCGCTTGCGGAAGTGGAAGTGAAGCATATGCAAGGAATGTGTATCTACATGCACTATGCCACAAATGTCATATTATCATAACTGTATATATGTATGTATATGTTTTATTCACAATGTCACACTTAACACTAACAAACGGCAACGCTCTGTAATATACACAAACAAAAGAAACACACACTACAACTTGTAAATACACATTGCTTTGTATGAAATAAAAGTTGAAAAAAAACAAGAAAAAAAAAAAAAAAATCCAGGTGAGTGGTGTGAAGAGCGATTTGTAAATGCTGTCTATTCATTCACAAAGTGTGAATACCGGTTATGATTTTCTTAGGCATTTTAATGGAGAATAATATGAGTACTGCGTGTGTGGCTGCTCGCTCTGCTGTCCATGCGAGTGTTCTGGAATAAGCGGTAGCCTATTCATTAGATCTAGAAGAAGATTAATGGTGCCATACTATTTCCTGATCTCTTGGTAGCGGGCTTGATCTTGATCCCTCTCTGACACCAGCGAAAATTAGAAGATCCCATTTGCGCGTTGTACACTCTAAAAATATGTCGACTGTTGGACATTGTAAAGGGTAGGCCGTATAGACAACTTCATTGTCAAAATTTCAAAATTAGAAATTCCCCCTCCCCCCCCCCCTCACTCATCTTCACCCTCACTCATCCTCACACACAATCGAGGATATAGAAGCCACGTGACGATCTATAAAAATACGGACAGACACACAACCATAAAGGTATAATAAACAAACACAGATATGATGCAACTGTGACAATAAATCTGGTCTTGAAACACAAGCCTAGACTCCGCTTCCTCTCACGCCTATACTTAACGGTAAGTGTGTATTGGGAAGATCACCTACATATAAAAAGAGAACAGACACATAACAGACTTTGAATAGTGTGTGGGTTCTTCTTTCCTCTGTCGAGGGGAGTGTCACACACCTAGTTATGCACTTCAGAGATAAGTATGTCCGACTTAGGCATGCATGTGTTCCTTTAGACAGCTTCCATCCATGGTAACGGGCTCTTATCTATCAGTGGGTAGGTTTTTCTTTTCCTAACAATTGTGTCGCCGGCTCCGTGGCTATGCGTTACGGACTCAGTTCGTAATTCCGCATTACTGAACGTAAACTTGCCAAGAGATCATAACAGCAAAGAATGTTGGTGCTGACTGTGATGTCCTGTAAAGGATGTGCAAATAACTTTTTTTTTATAATTGTCAGGGCAGCGGCCTTAAGACATGCACAGGGTCTCCTTTTTGTCGCCCTTGTTTGAGAAAGCTAGGTCTCTAATCTCACTACCCGATAGATCAGGGGCCGTGTGCTATCATTAGATACCAATAGTTCTCGGGAAAATATCCAGCTCTACGCAGGGATCAAACCTAGTATCTTCCGAGTCTGGGACGGACACCATAACCTCTCAGCCGCGGCACTCCCTGTGTGGGTTCTGATATACACGCAGTAGGATTCTCGCCTGTGCTTCGAAACTTGTGCATTATATCCAGTTCTTCCTCATCTGATCTGTGAGAGAAAACTTGAGTATTTATCGAAGGAACACATATATAGATAGAAAGATCTTAGTTAAATACTCTACAAGTTGTGCTACTTTAGTTTAGTAGACGGATCAACATCACGGCACACGGGTGTAACCCATAAGTGCTCCATTCTACACCTAACCCCATCCTGAGTCCGGAGAATCTCAGCTCAGTGCACGAACTCCGTAGCACCGGTGAAGATCCTGAAATACTTTGGGTAGATTTTTAACTCGAAATTCTGCCCGGGCCGCGCCGTTAGAGGAGACTACTAGTAACAAAATTTCCCCTAGTCTCTGGGTAGGGAGATCGGACGCCCGTGTGTATTGTTGCGCACTTAAAAAATCCCTTGCGCTACTTTACAAACTCCGACGATGGCGTCTTCGTGGCAAAGTGACCCCAGTTCCAAAGTTCACGATTTCGCTTTTTTTAAAAGTCTGGATGACCAACTCTCTTCATCTTTACTTTTCTACAGAGCCTCAGGTATGCATTTCTTATATGTATTACACTCAAAGGCGTGTGCGATAGGAGAAAGACATGTCAACTCAGCCGGAGATTCAACCCAGACAGCAGAGTTCAGAGCCATCACTAGCAAACTCCTCCAGGTTTGCGAAAACAACACTAAATATGACTTTAATTGTTAAAAACAAACTCGACGGATGAAACAAATTACACAGACACAGGCGGTTGTTGTAACCGAAGTCTATCAACGGAACAAGAAAAGGGGCTCAGCGTGGCCGAATTGATAAGAGCGCTCGCTCTTAAACTTCCAGTGTGCTGTTGCCGAGGTAGCGGGCTAACTCCTACACCGGTCAATTGGACTAAAATGTTGACTTCTCGTCCTTGACTTGAGGACGTATTACAAGTACCTCAGAAGTCGGTGTTGGTTCACCTAATGGCGAGGGATACTGCTAATAGTAATAGGGTAAGCTAATCCACACCCAAAAATCAGTCCAGCGTACTAGATGTAGTACTACGTGAATGGAGTGAAAGAAAAAGTATACTAGTCTTATTTTGTAAACACCCGAACATCCACGCCATGAATCAACCGGGTCTGCATGAGCCACATGCAAACTTATCATTCTCCCAAATGTGCCGAAACATTTAATAATTTGTGGATTACAGTTTCGTTTACCTTTCCGCTTTCTAAACCCCTTTCTCGTTCAATATTTCCGTTACAATTTCCAAGTTTTGTCGATTGAACTCAGTCCAAAAGAGTATTACTTTCTGTTGTCCGTTTTTTTTTTTCAAAAATATTTTGTTGTTTCGATGTTGTTTCGTTGATAAATATTTCATTTGAAACAAACGTTCGTCTGTGTCTGTGACTTGTTTCTCCATCCGCTGAACTTCGGTCATATTTTGTTATTATTCGGACTCCATTCCAAGTAGTGTTAAGTTTGAAATTGTCCCGACCAGTGCGGCTTTGGCGTCGGGCTCATAAAACTAGGCACAACAGATCTCGGAAAGGTAAGGTGTTGGCCATAATACAAACAATATTACCGGTATCTCTTGGTGGCAGGACAAGTCAGTGGATGATGATGATGATGATCTCTCGGTAGCCAGTTGGGCATCACAAATATGACCCAGCTTCATCACACTATTAATGAAACCATTGTTTCTCTGATTTCTTCCGTCCGATCGCGGTGTGACTTTCTCAGATCAGTGCACAACCATTGTAACATTTTTAAGGCCTAGCCAACCAATTAGGCCAATTCACGGGGGTGGGGGTGGGGAGGAAGAAGAGAGAGAGAGAGAGAGAGAAGAGAAAGAAAATAAAAGTGGGGGGGGGGGGTGGATTGCCTGCTTTTGAAAGGGATTCTAACACATGACCACCGGGATGGCAGGCAAGCGTGCTAGCCACTGCACCGCCAGATCTCCCTTCCTTACAATATAGACCACTCAAGCGTAGTCCGCACACACTACTTCCAGTACTCATCATCATCTTCCACTTCTCCCGTCAAGCGTCAGGAGAGGAATAATTTGCGCTCCAGTGCCCGATGGGCGGCACTGGATAGTGTCATTCCGTGTGATTGTACAATGTCTTTGATGTCTTCAATCCATTTAATTTTCCAAGAAATTGGATTGACTTCAAGTACTGCTGGACTGAATTTTGAGTGTGGATTACCTTTCCCTATCAGCAGTGTCCCTCCCAATCAGGCGAACCCATTCAGACTTCAGAGGTACTTGTAATTAACGCCCACAGGTCAATGACGATAGGTCAACATTTTAGTCCAACTGTCCGGTGTAGGGGTTGAACCTCTTAATCTCGGCATCAGCACACGGGATGTTTAAGAACATGCGTTCTTATCCATTCGACCTTGCTGACCTACACTTTATACATGAGGTGAGTGTCCGTATCCCTTTCTCGGTCTTTCCTCCCCAGATATTTCCCCACATGCTGAAAAGAATGAAGCTAGGTCGACCCCAGATCAGTACTGGTTGTGAAAAGAATCCTGGCACTGCTGGGGTTATAACCCCAGTTACTATATTAGTCAGCACGCGCGCTAGCCACTAAACTCTTTATCTTCCCAAGTCTTTCTTCTGTCCTGTATCCATACTGGAGCATAGACTCTCAACCTACTCATGCTAGGCCATCCTATCTTCTTATATCACCTGCACCTCCTACCATGTATTTCCTATTTTGTTCATGTTTGACATTCTCTTCTCCATGTGTGTTTAGACTTTACTGGACCATGTTTTATTTCACTTGGCTTGGTATCTTTCCAGTGTGGCCTGCCAAAAGCATGAGCTCCAGGGTTCTCCCAAAACAGACTGCACTCATGGACCTAGTGGCAGTCTAAAAAAGAAACCCATGACCTAAGGAGCATGAGGCAGGCAGCTTGACCATTTTACTACAGCGACCCGATAAGATTTTAAACAGAAAAGAAAACAGGACACTTTTACACTGCTTGAAGCTGGTTGGGTATGTGGTACATTTGTACTGACCACTCAGCACTCAATGGGTGACGTGGTCAATATCATGTTAGCCATCTTGACTACCCAGAGAACCTTCTGGTGCCCATTTTTAGGCTGGGTCAATCTGCATGCCCAGCTCAATTTATTTTAAAATATCTGCCTCAATGTGGATTATAACACATGATCAACAGGCAAGCATGACAGGTACTGCACTGCAGTTCCCATAGTGTGACATTTACCAGGTAAAAATGCCTGTTTACTGATTAGTAGTGTTATTGTTGTTAGATTACAGAGATGATAATTTATCAAAACAAATACTATTCTCTGAACTACACAATGAAGCCAACGAGACAACACAACATACAATTATCATTATCAATTAAGCAAAATATATTGTCTGAAATATGTTCTTTAATTTGAATATATTTCACAAATAACAAAAAAAATTTGTAACTTTTACATGCCTGAAATTTATGGATAAAATATTTATGTTAACACAATTGCAGAAATTTAATTTTACACAAAAAAAGGGTGAAAATTTTCAGGACACCATATATGGCGATTCAAAAGCAAATGAGGGTTAACGTTACTGACTACTTTATTGTTCAATGATCAAAGACGAAAGGAGAATATGGTGAAGACATAAGTAAATTAGGCAAAATAAACACGTTTTTTCTAACCACTGCACCTGAAGGAAATATAATTACAGCCTAGGCATAATTTCACAAGCCAGGCACACAGGTTCATTCCTGCTTTTGTGCTCTCCATATCAATTATCTGAGTCGTAGTTGCTAACAAACTGGCCATGTGTTCAAAGTCCCCCCGAGGCAGAGGTAGATACAAATTTACCTGGGATGTCAACCCAGACTAAAAATGTGTGCCAAAAGAAGTACAGATGGTCAGGTGATATTGACCACATCACTCATCGAGTGCAGATTGATTTATAAACATATAGAGCTAGCACTCAATTCACCTCTAGACATGGACTAGGTCCTTTACTTCATTTAAATCAACTATCTCCTCATTTCTTCAATATAAATCAAAGGTCACAGATAGCACTAAAATACTGCAGCTTGTGTGACTAACATACTGCAGCATGTGTGAACTGGCTTTCCCTCATATGAACACATCAAGGTGTGATTGTAATTACACTTCTTCAGAGGATATAAAAAGAAATCTAACTGTGTATTTGTTTTTCACAAACTGTGAATATTTGGCCCTTGTGAAAATAATGCAACTGTGATTGTTTTGTTATTGATTACTTCTCCTATTGGGAAGCTGCCAATTTAACACTTTTAGTCCTAGAAGACTTCACAGCAAATGCCCATGTGGGGAAACAAGTATTTGAAAACTCTGTGAGTTCACAGTGAAAGTGGCCATTAGAGAAGCCAGATTTCTTTGGTATGCTCTGACCAAATGAAAAAAGCAAGAGAATGTATTATTTGATAGACAGAATTCATGAGGGGATCCAACCACACATTATGTGTGCCTTGCTACTGAAAGAGTTAGATTATTTATGTTTCATCACTGGTGTGCCGCAAAGTTTGAGTTGTATTTTGTCAATACTTTAAACACATATTCCTACTGTACATTAAAAATAAGGATGAATTACAGTTTAGGTTAAATTATTATTCCAACTGCAGGCAGCTTGATAGTGACAGCAACTTCCGTAGGATGGGTAATGAGTGTGTAGGTTGTGAAGGGGACAAGTCATTATACAACAATTTGCTTGGGGGATAGGAAAAGCTATTGACTGTAAAGCACAGATGTAAACAATTTTAACCCAAGCAAACTATCAGTAATAAATCATTCTTTGGTGTCATTTAGATTGATAAAATATGTGGCTAAATATATTTATAAAACTATATAATAATTAAATGCAATTCTCAGATTGAACAAAATATGTGACTAGGGAAGTTTATTTAGCCATGTAATAATTAAATGCAGTCACTATTATTTGCAAACATATGCCATCAATTAAACAACAAATTACGTTAGCTTAATGGGTTACACAAGAATATTGGAGAAATCATCAAATTTTATTACACTAATAGGTTACTCAAGAAATTGGAGAAATTATGTTTGACTAATAGATTACACAAGAATATTAGAGAAATAATGATTAAATTATGCTAGATTAATAGATTACACAAGAATATTGGAGAAATAATGATCAAATCATGTTTGACTAATAGGTTACACAAGAATGTTGGAGAAATGAAGACAGACCTATTATTTATCATGATCCAATTACACACAATGGGTAATTTGGTGATATTTCACCACTTATCTTGTCAGATAAACCTCTGGTAATCAATTTGTTGTTCTGGATCAACCTCTCCGCAGTAATGATCCACATATAAATCTTGTCATGCAACCACTGGGGATTGATCTCTGGCCCATTGCAAGCAAGCACACTAAGGCCTCCTATATGTCAGTTTGTGATGTCTGATGTTGGCCGTTAAATACATTAAAACAATGACACATTATGTTTAGCAATTCTAGTTAAGAGGGTCATGGACGGTAAATTAGCTTTAAAGGTTGGATATAAGTGAACTGAGTAAAATTCAGGAAAACAAAAGGTATATGAACACTGGAGATTCAAGCGATTCATTTAATAAAGCATCATGAAAGAAAATGAACATTAATAATTGGGAATTATGCTCAGGGTAAAACAGTTCAGCTCGACAATGCAAAATAAAGACAATCGTACAATGCATAATGAGAGATTTTTGTGAAAATTCTTTGGCGCATTAAACATCAAAATATAAAGCAACAATAAGTTCAACTGCAAAAGGTGAAAGCTGGAATGTAAGTATAACAACCTCTACAATGCACATTAGCTATAAACAGAGATAACACACACTCACCATATTTTCAGTAATTTATTGGACAGAACACTGAAGTAAACTAGCTTATAGGCAGCATCGTGTCTTGCAAACTTACATGCTTTGACCATCTTAGACACCACATTGGCTTAGAGAGAGCAGTATTGAAAGGTGTGGTTCCGAGAATAAAAGGCAGGGACTAGTCATTAAAGACACCCTGAGCCTGAACAAATGAGCAGTCAAGCTGAAGAAAATCTGATGGCTATGGAAATGTGGTTTCTGAGGAAAATGCAAAGAATACACTTGACAGACAGAAAAGCCAATGACCAAGTCCTATGAGAAACAAATGAAAACCGTAAACTGATTAGAGAAATTAGAAGTAGACAGTCACAATTTTGTGGACACGTTATGAGAAAAAGCAAATTAGGTAACCTGCTGACAAATAGCAAGATTGAAAGGAACAAGAGGAAGGCAGAGAAGTAAATACCCGAATGGCTTGGCCATGTGGTATGGTTGAGACAAGAATACAGAGCTGATCCACAACTCTGGTGATCATGTGAGATGACAAAACATGGCCACCCACACTTATCACCATGGCACATGATGATGATGAGCCTGAAAATTGATGAGGCAGAGGCACCGGGTGAAAGTGTCTGTCCAGCAGGCCCTGATGAGAGCGCCCATCTTGTTCAACCTGCTTCTTCAGCGTTGGTTATAACTGAAATCCAATTTTTGTGTGAGTTTTGATCTTTCTTTTTTGCTCTTTTGAGCTAGTCCTAAACAGGACTGGTTTTATTTTTTCCCCACTGTTATAACAGTCTAAGATCTTAAGCAGTTTTTATCAGTCAAAAATCTGTTCCACGGGTAGTGACAGGACTGAGTGTCAGTAGGGTGACCGTTTTATACGGGCCACCTGAAATCCAGCTTGACAAGATATATGCAGGTCTAATGTTGAAGGTTATTTAACTTGGTCAGAACTTGTATGCCTGGCAGTTATAAACTAGAAAACCTGAACTACTCAAACTGTTAATGTTATACCACAAATCAGTTCCACTAACAACAGCACTGTTTGAAAATATCATCCATGAAACTTTGGCCGCAATTCTGTAAGTTTACCTGTACTCATTAGATATTTACAATGTAGGAATGCAAACTAAGCACAATATATGTCACGTCTGTGACATTTAATGCATCAAATCCTCCAGCCACTTGCTGGGCACTCAACACGATCTTGACACAGGATCCCCTTTATGGTGTAAAGGAGTATAAAGGGAGGAAACAATACCACGGAATAAAAATAAAATGCTCCGCCAGAAAATAATAAATAACAGCTAGCACTAAATTTGAATTAGAGCCGCATTACACCATAGCAAAGAATGGTGTCAGAGTCTTCACAAGCGTCTTGCCAGCACACTGCAAAACCATCCGCGGTTAAAAATAAATGCTGGTAATAATGGCGGAGCTGTCAATATAATGAATGTGAAGTGGGTACAGTAATGAAATAAAATCCTATTCATTATATACATTACACTCACAATATGGAGTTGTGGTTTTGTAGATAGTGTACAGTCTTGGCAGTAGCGTGGTCATAGTTCAATTCTCAGATGGAAAAAAAAAAACAGTTTTTTTGTGTTAAATTTCACCATAATACTGATTTCTGTAACAATGGAACTGAAAGACAATTGATTCACATCAGACCTGTCCATTATTCAACAGCAGGCTGAATAACATATTTTCAAGGGCCATCTTTGGCACCTAGCTGGCTTCCTTCATGGGCGAGGATCATAGTTTTTTTTTTTTTTTTTTGTTTTTTTTTGCGTATCCTTTTACAGGACTTAGCTGTCAACAGCAGCATCTTTCAGCTGTCTGTTGATCTCTTGGCAAGATTACGCTCAGTAGTTTGCCATTGCTTTCTGAGCGGCCGGCTCAGTATCCGCAAGTCACGAGCGGGGGTCGAACCACCTCAGTTCTCGCTCCGCTGCGAGACTCTGCGTGATAAACGGGATTACAGAGAGAAAGTGTTGTAACCCCACAGCCAGAGAGACCGGCGAGGATCATAGTGCTGTTGGATAAACTTTAATTTCAATAGCTTTTAAGCATTTATTGCGTCCTCTAAAAAATGATGCTACTGTGTTCTCTAGCTCCCAACTCCTGAATGGAGAACAATCTATTCAATATATATATATATATATATTTATTTATTATATATATATTTATTTATTTATTTTCTAACTGGTCTTGTGGCTTAGGGGAAAGTGAAACCTGCAGTTTCACAATTCCCTGTTATACCTTGGCAAGGGTTTGAAATCAGACACAGCCAATTTGGAAGCAGACTGCTTTGCGCTTATGTGATGGTTTGAAGCATTGGCTGTTCAGAAAGCAATGACAAACTACTGAACTAAACAAATCCCAAACAGCCAATAAATGCTGGGGTTGATTGCAATGCCCTGTGATGCACATACAACTAGCTTTACATCTTTTATTTTCTAACCATGGCCACATAATGATTTATTTCCTTCATCTTCTCCTCCTTCCTTGCTCACATGTAGATCACATTAATTTCTCTAATAAAAGCATGAGTTAGTTTCATGTTCATGACATTCTGTAGTTTTTTTTATTTACTCCATTCAAATTACTCAAGCTTGGTTATTGAAACAAATTATCTAACACACAAGAGGCATACTATGAAATTAACCACATCAGTGATAAAAGACATAAAAGCCAATACAACAGACAAAATTCTAAGCATATATAAAAAAGATTATTGAAGTTATGGAATGTAATGGTTAGAAAAATATACTAAAATAAAAATATAAGACCTTACCCACACACACCAAAAAAAAAAAAAAAAGCATTTGGATGTCATGGCTAAAATAGTACATAATCATTGGAATACCATGGCTAGAAAGCTAGCGGCAGTGGAATCATGTGGTTGCAAAATAATATCACCAGTGGAATATCTTGTCCAGAAAAATGTAATAGCAAAGGAATATTAATGCTGAAAAAAAGCATTGGAATGTCTTTACTCCAAAATTAAATCAGCCTTGGAATCTTACGGCTGCATAAACAATATCAGCTCTAGGATATCATAGCTCAAAGGCTATATTAGTACTGGAATGTCTCTGCTGAAAAACCTAGCTCAACAATGGAATGTTATGGCTGGAAAACTATCAGCACACTAGAATGTCATGGCTAGAAAACTCTCAGTGCTAGGATGTCATTGCTAAAAAAAACTATGTCAGCATTGGAATGTCATGGCTAGAAAACTACATTAGCACTGGACCGTCATGGCTAGAAAACTAAATTAGTAGCTGAATCTTGCTAGAAAACAATACCAGCACTGGAATATTGCTGCTGAAAAACTTAATCAGCACTGTAATGTCATGACTAAAGAACTGGAACATTATTACTGGAACATCACTGCCAAGAAAACGTGACATTGTAAAATATTAGCAAAGGATTTCAAATATGAAACAATTACAACAGACAGTGAGTCATCACAAGCTTGTTATTTTACAAATCTCATGAAAACAACACAGACATAAGACCAATTAAAAAATGTACTGGCGCAGAATATTAGAGTAAACATAACTATACAAAGAGATTTAGTTTGTTTTTTTAAATGCATCAGTGATTATACATGATTTCCACTAAACATGAAAAATAACAATGAGCATTAGTCAACATGCATTATTTACAAGTACTAGAGGCCTTCAAATCAAAACCTTAAAAGTGTGATATAATTACAGTAACCATGCCACTGTATTTTAACCTGTCAATATTGTTGTTAAGGATTTCAAGAGTGTTTAGCATGTGACAGCATGGTGCAGATGAACATGATGATTTCATAAGGACAGTTTAAAGATGGCCATTCCACATTTGACACCCACCAAAGAGAAGCAGCGTTCTGCCATCCATTTGTTGATCAGTGAAGGGGTTAAACCTATAGAAATTCATGGTGAATGAAGGTCCAGTATGGCGATGAATGCCTGTCAGTCCATCAAGTGTAGTAGTGGAGTAGGAAGTTTCAAAACGGTGTGACTTCTGTGACAGACTGTTCACAACCGGGTCAGGCACACCGAGTAGTGACTCCAGAGAAGTTTTCTCTATGCTTTATCCACACAGAAGGACTTGCACTGAACGCAGTGGTGACTACATTGAAAAATTATTTCAGACTATCACACCAAGAAAAAAAAACATTTGAGGTTTTCATTTGAAGCCCCCTCATAACTAATATCTTTGTCAATGGAAGACGCAGTAGCACAGTGACTAGCACATGTGCCTACTGGCCCAGTAGTTGTCCAAATTCCTATTGAGGCAGGAATTTTTTTAAAAATTGGCACGGGCTAACAGGTCGACCCAGATACAATTGGTACCAGGAAATGCCATGGAAAATGAGGCAGTCAGAATGATACTGACCACTTCACCCATAGAGTGCTGACTGATCTATACACATTAGTGGACTAGCACCATATACCAAATATGCCTCCAAGTGTTGAAAAGAGCCCTTCCCTTTCTTATTTAAAGTATCTCAGTCAAGTTTTTTTTGTTTTTATCTTAAACAGAATCGTCACGATGACATACCATATCTGGCAATATAGGTGAACACTTTCATCTACAGCTGTCAGTTTTCTGAGTTCAGACACATCTGATAATATGGTATTTTTCCAACACTAGACACATCTGATAATAAAGTAATTCTCCAATACTACAGAAACATCTGATAATAAAGTAGTTCCATATGGTTTGGCTACACAACAGTAGCATAATACTGTGGTTGGAATTTTCAAGGATAAGAATTAAGAGACATTTTCAAAACATGTCTATGTCAGACAATAAAGATATAAATCACTGTACTGTCTATTCTATTACATTTAAGATAAGATAGCAAATATACATGTATAGATAGACAGCTACCAGCAAAAACTGAATGTATTTCTCATCCATAACAATTTCAGCTGCTTGTAAATGTATGATGCTTAATGTAGTATGGTAAATTATGATAAGAAATATTAGAAAACAAGTGGGCATAACATCAGTGTAATACTTTCTTTTTCAAAAATCAAGAAAAATAGTTTAGCCACATATCACAATTACCACCTCACAGGGTTTCACAGAAAGCAATATCACTCCGATACAATGAGAAAATGATCACGATGGAGACACACAACGGACAATGCAAAGCATGTCCTGTGATACGTGAAAGCAGCACCATGGAAAACTGAACATGTGGCACTAATGGCTGGGCCAAAATAGAAATAGTGCTGAAAAAGAGAAACAGCAGAAGGAAATAGAAAACAATGCAAGTTACCAAAAAAGCTGCAATGATTAAAAAATCAAAAAAGAACAAAAGAAATAAACAGCATTGATGGGTATAGATGAAACAAAAATATATTCAATACCACATAATGGTTGCGATGTTATCAACAATTGGTACCACAACAGAAAACCAAAAACATCAAATATATGCTAGCAGAAACAGAAAATAAATGCAGGAAGTAATATAGCAGCAAGATACAGAAGTACAACCAAACTAGACAAACCCAACATCAATCCTAACTGTAAACAGCTGGCATGATATCTGAGTAATGTCATCACCAATTCTTGAACTACAAATTGCACAATAGCTGCTATGATGTGAAAGGCACATAAGCAGGGTTTGATCAAGCTCTTCGTATCCTGACACTGAGAGGCAAACAAGAGAAGAGAAAAACAACAACGAATCAGTGTGGCGTGACCTAATTTTTATTCAGAAGGTAACAACCAAATAAATGCCTGGCGACTACTGTACTAATGGATATCTTGCTATGTGTGTTTAATCATGTGAAGTCCGTGAATCAGAGAATGCCGGGCAGTAATTTCAGAGAAATGAATTAAAACAACTCTGTTAAAAACAAACCAGGCTACAAAAACTTGTATTGTAACAACTGCAAGCAGCATTAAATGGGCTGTTCAGCTACTGGCACAACTGCAAGAGCTTTTCTGCAGTTACACCAGAACAAAGCGTATTCATAACCCACCCCATGGAAAGAAGAATTCAAACCTCCGACTATCAACAAAAGCCCTGAAACCATATATCTGGAAGATATATAAATACACATGCCATTTACCTATCTTTCGCAGGGCCAGTCCTTCGCTTTTCCCCTTTTTGTTTCTGCAAAATATTGGTGATGGAGCACTGGTAATAGTTGTATATGATGACACCATTTAACTAGTTTTTGCTTCCCCCCCCCCCCTCAACTTCTAGTCTCCACAGACCATATGCCATGTTATAAGTGACAATAGTAGGAAATAGTCACACACAAGTGCCTTAATTAGCATATTTAAGGAAGGCTTCCAATCATGTTATCTAAAGAACTGACAAAAATGTGCCTGTTTTAATGTCTGGCACAAGAAGGAGAACAGTGACAAACACAGACCCCCAAAGATGGAAAATCCCCAGCTCACCCCTCCCTCCTTTCCCAAATAATTGTGCTCTTGACAACCAATGAAGAATAGTCCATCAGTCACAACCACAGAGATACAAACATAATTTGAAGTGAGAAGGCAATTGTGACAAATATGGACAAATGAGATGACTGTTTTCGGACTATGGGCATACAATGAAGGAGATGCTCACATTTTCTTATCTCACATTTCCTTAATCCAACAAGTCAAATAAGATATTTTTTTTAAAAATGACCAATTATTGCAGATTTACAAATGTAAGCAATTCATACACTGATTATATGTAATATCATTAAACATATACAAATGAACTGTCAGGTCTTAGTCAGATATGCCTGAGCTACCATATGACAGTAGACAGTACTACCTGCTTTCTGTTAAAGATGGATGTTGGGCGGTGCTCACCAAACCCAACACCCCACATTGTCCAATGTCTTTGAGCGGGGGAGTATACAAATAATAACAAGACTATGTAATATCATTAAAACTAACCATAAAGTGACTATATAAGATCATTAAAATAGGCAAATCATAAAACCATTAAAAGTAATATCATTAAATGCAGGCAAATAAAACTTGATTTGTTTATACAGAAACATGTATAGCTGTTTAAACTGACAACATGTTTATACATAAACACGTACAGCTGTATAAATTGACATGTTTGCACACAACCAAGTACTGCCGACTAAATGTCATACTCATCCTGAGATATGCCCTGAATACGTCGGACATCCTGATGGCTGAAGAAATAAAAACAAAATTAACATGTAAGTATTAGCAGGTGAACACTTCTAATTCAAGGATCCTACTATATTAAACAGACACATGTGCATGTTTAGCATACACTAATACACACTTTTCCCAGCAGAAAACCTTTAACTCTTAATATACAGGAGGTCACTCTATGTATCAGGGACATTTTTATCTTTTTTGTTCCGTGTTAACCAAGTACCAATTTTTAAATAATGAACAGCATAAAGATAATTTTTATTTCAAATAAGGAAATTAATTTTTCAGACACTGAAATTCTCTGGTCATGTTAATTGTCACAGTGGCTTTGAAAGACCAGGAATAGAAGGCCTGTTTCATGAAAGAAGAGGCAAGGGTCAACCACCACAAAGGTGGACACATGAACAAAGACACTATGGGCATGAAAATGCATGAGGCAGGGGAATTTGCGAAAGATTAAGAGTTTTTTCCCTCCCCCAGTAAGCCATGATGAGAGCGACACTCTGCAAAGGACCTGCCTAATGGTACTGATGATGACTAACCTTTAAACAGTGGTAGCATATGAAAACTTAGAACAGAAAAAGTCTGCACCAAAGAAAAGACACCATGTTCTTTAAGTGTTAATGTCATAACAAAACCAAAAAAAAACAAACAAAAAAACCCTGTCATTTACTGCCTTTAATAGTACCTTGCGGTGTATGGCAGGGGGGTCTTGAGTCTGAGTAATTAAGGCTGCCTGGCTAGTGCTGTCGCCACGAACTGTGCAGGTTAGGGTTTTCTTTTTGCCCCCGACAGAAAAAAATCCACACCTTACTGAGGATTCGAACCCGGTTCTCCCGAAGGAAAATCCAGCATTCTAGCCACTAGGCTAGCCACTCCTCTAGTGTTAATGCAACAAATAATACTATATACAATATGCTTTGTGTCACATGCCTGTGTTCAGTGGCATTAAGGTGAGTGGCCGTACAATATAAACAGTTCACGAGGTGAAAGGGCATTCACCGGAAAGAAAATATAAGGAGATAAACGGGGAAGGGTGTAAGGTAGAGGGGCTGCAAGAAGAGGCAGACAGTTGAAGCAGTGAGGTGGGGTTTGTGTGGATCATTGTGAGGAGGCATAGAATTGTTTAAAAAGACAGGGACAAAGATTGACGGGGCAGTTGATGTGTAGACTCCGAGCTGAGAGGAGTTGAGTCTAGACCGGACCAGGAGAAGGTCGTGGTCTGAGAAAGTGAAGAATTGTGACGGAGTTCGGAAGATAACTCCGCACTGTGGGTTCCAGGGATAGTGAGTGGAATTCGAGACCCAGAGTGGGTTACTTTGAGTCGGGCCTAGAGAGAGGCTAGTATACCTGTCGTGTGGGACGAGATTTTAGTAGCCGTAAGAGGCAGTGTTATTCGAAGTGTTCCATTGGGGATGGAGATATATTCTTAGAGAATTATTGTTCCTGGATTTATATGCTACATGTGTCTGTGTTAATTCATAATTAAAGGAATATTATGTGCGCAAATTAACGCTTGTTCACTGACTGGTGTTTGGGTGTGATGCATCTTGGTTAATCTGTTGTTCAACATCACATTGTTACAAGGACATACCCTAGACACAACCATAGCCACTCTATCTGTCACTTAGTCAACATTCACTTTGTGTCAGAGCAGATTTCTGAGAGCTCGTCCGATCAAGAACATCTGTGCGCTCGTCGCTTAGTAAGGAGTTTCTGGAGGCTTCGTCCATCAAGAACAATATAGACATTGTTGTCATTCCGTTATCTGTGAACTCGTCGAGTAGAGAGAATACTAACATCAGAGACATTAGTCGGATGCCCAATTACAACAACAATGATGAGGGCTCTCCTGTCAAGAATAAACACCATTTTCAGTAGACAGCGCATTTCAAAAGTGTCGGAGAATTAATACAGAGTCCACGAGAAACCAGGTAAAAATATCATTTCTCACTCGGAGTGGGGAGAGTAGACGGGGAAAGTGTGTCCACGATATAAACACTGGGGTTTCTCCTGTGCGGGGAACTGGCTAGCAGAGAGTTCACTTCACGAGAAAGCCACCACAGGTAAAACCATTGCCCACCCTGAGAGGGAAAGGGGACAGTGGGGGGTTTACTCACAGTACACAGACAAGGTTTTGCGCTGCTGAGAGAGCTGTCTGGAGGACAGCGGACAATAAGTCGGCGCTGTTTAGGACAGTTGTTCACGAAAAATAGACAGGCGCCAAAGGTGAAGGTCAGGTGAACTTGTGGACAGCGTGTGTGTGTGTACGGCGTCTTCAGAGTTCGGTGCAGATAATAAGACGGAAAGGGGCGCCAGGGGAATTACGAGGGTAATTCATGGTTAAAAACTCGCCAGGAGGAGGGGAGTTATAAGAGGAAAGTGTGGGGAACACACAAAGGTGACAATCGTTGCTCCACATAAAAGTAAAAGTTTCTACACGGATTATTGTGATAAAGAGAAACAGAGATGACCTTGTGAGTCAAGGCCGAGAACCAGGGAATTTGACGGAAAAATTTCCACTGAGAATAACACGTTGGGTTTCTACTGAAACTAGGATTTACGTTTAACGTCTTTGTGTGTGTGTGTCATCATCGGCAAACAAACCACAACAGTCATTCAGGTGCCGTCTTCGCAACTATGAGCGCATTTCTTCACCAAAAAAGACTTGCAAAGCGGATTTAAAGCGCGTGATCATTTTCTGCCATTCGTTGATTTAACCGGGTCAGCAACAGTGAAACCATACCATCACTTCAAAGCGACAGTGACTACGCAGATAAACATTCATTGATTTTAAAGGTATTTTCGGCTCCCCAAAACGCAACGAAAACCCAATATTTCTGGCAAAACAAGAGCGTTCACATACATTATACAATCACAGGCCAACTCTACAGGGAGGGTTACAAAAACGTTACGGACTGTGTAGAGACAAGGCGTTGGGATAATTATCATCATCTTAAACTTTTACGACAGTCGAAAATCGTGTTACCACGTCAACAAAAAGTGACAACGCATCAGAACATTAATTCATTGTGGGAATCTAACGTCGTAATCTTTTCAAAACAGTAACGGACAAACATTTCCAGGCGATTTTCGGACACTATTAAAAACAAACTAAGGACTTTTGTAAGATTCTACCATCACATTGGTGGCGGCAACCCTTGTTTGCTTCTGTTGTTCTCATCGTCCTAAGTATTGTTGTTGTTGTGCGTTATGTAAATATTTGTATGTGGTCCAGTGTTCGTTATAAGTAGGATATTTTTGCATTGTTTCTCGAAATGCGGGAGACGGCGCAAAGGTGAAATTGTCTAGGTACATATTGTATGTTGTTGAGAGACAGCTGACGAGTCAGTTTGTTTTGTGCGGTGGCATTGGGTCGTCTCGACATTATACACAGTGTCCAAGTGTCTACGTCAGATCTATGTACATTATTCATTTTATATTTGTTCTTTTTACTGTTCTCTCTTTACGGTTACATATGATATTTGATTTCTTTGGATATATGGTATTGTTGTAATTCTTATGTTAAAACAGCTTCTATCTAGATGGTATCTGTCAGTTTATATTATGCGCACGGTATGGTCTTTCATGGGCATGTTTATGTCAGTGGTTTTTATTTCTATGTAATCATCCGTCTGCGTTTCACCGGCTTATGCGTCTAGCGTTTAATAGTTGGCATCTAGTGTGTATCATTCATTTGTGTATGTATATGTATGTTTACAACTATTTCCAGGAATTGTTCTACAGTTATTTGATATATATATATATATATATATATATATATATATATATATATATATATATATATATATATATATACGAGGGAGTATAGTTAATATTCCCCCCTCACTACCTAGTGCTTATAGAGTGACTGGGTGAGTACAGAGTGATATTGGAGCACTACGGATTTACGTACACAGGGAGTGCAGGTGTACTTAAGGAAGTGACACAAAGTCTAGTAGCAGAGTCGTCACATTTATAGTTGGCTGATTGACAGCAACGTGTCCACAAGTACCAGATGCCTACTTTAATGGAATATATTGAAGCAGGTGAACGAATAGGCCTGAAGGGTAAAGAGTTACAAGAGTATGCCGAAGCAAAAGAACAACAACAGATTGAAAGAGACCAGAGACAAGCCGAAAGAGAACAGAGACAGGCAGAACTCGAGGCAAAACGCCTGCAGGAAGAAAAGTTAGCTGAAGCCCAACGCCTACAGGAAGAAAAGTTAGCTGAAGCCCAACGCCTACAGGAAGTAAAGTTAGCTGAAATGGAAAACAAGCGTCTACAGGTAGAGAAAGAGACACAATTGAAACTAGAAATGACACAACTGGAACTTGAAAAGTTAAAACAAACAAATGCGGTGGAAATTGAGAAAGAGAAGATCAAGTGCCAGATGCAAACTGAAATCGAGTTAAGAAAACTAGAACTATCTTCGAAAGGTCAAAGTGAGGAAAGTAGAAAACCGTCGCAGTCGTCACAGAGACTAAAACTGCCATACTTTACGGACCGAGACAACCTTGAAGCTTATCTTGACAGATATCAGGCATCAGCGAAAGTGTTAGGCATCCCCGAAGAACAGTATGCTATTAGACTAGGGGAGCTTCTTACGGGTAAGGCACTAGACACCATGTTCAATTTACCTGTAGAAGAAAGGAACAACTACACTATCTTACGTCAACGTTTGCTGACAAAGTTCCAACTAACTGAACATGGATATAGGACAAAGTTTAGACAGTTAGTGCCAGAGACAAATCAAGATTTCACAGATTTTGTTAACACTGTAAAGAATACATTTAACAAATGGATGGAGCTTGCAGAAGTAGGGAAAGATTTTAATAAATTAGTAGATCTAATGTTAAGAGACAAGGTAGTATCTGCATGCAATTCTAATTTAGTGGCGTTCTTTGAGGAACGGAAGCCAAAGGACATAGACACAATGTCTCAGTTAGGGCAAAACTACATGACTGCACATCCTAACAGTTCTATTGGGAAACTAATGAGTGAGGAAATAGTCTGTGCAGCGTACACTAAACAGGACCAGAATCCAGTCATTAGACCAAGGGCGAAAAGTGTGGATTCAGCACAGAAAGGTGAGCAACAAGAACTTCAAGATAATGGTTCCCGTGGCAACTATTTTGGCAGAGCAGGACGGTACCCATACAAAAGGGGGAATTTTCAGAGACGGCCAAATAGTTATGCCGGATGTTGGAATTGTGGGAGCTGGAGACACAAAATGGCAGATTGTAATGCACAACCATCAGATGGACCAACGAACAACAGTAAAAGGGAGATCACTTGTTTCAAATGTGGAAGGAAGGGGCATGTCAGTCATCATTGTAGGATGAGGGAAACGGAGCATTCTAATGCAGCACAAGTGATTGAGACTATCAACAATGAAGATTGTAGTGGGTGCAAACCTCTTTTTGAAAAAGACGGGCAACCAGTCTTAGTGTGTGGTCATACAGTGAAAGCAGGATCAGCAGTCCATGAAGGAGGTAGTCTGAAGATGCATCATGGGTTTGTTAATGATAGGCCAGCGTTAACAATTAGGGATTCCGGATGTACGTCCATCGGGGTGAGAAAGAGTTTAGTGCATACCTCGGATTATACAGGAAAAAAGATTAGATCCATAACATTTAATGGGACAGTAGAATTCTACCCAATAGCCGTGATAACAGTAAAAACACCATACATAACAGGAAGAGTGACAGCTTGTGTTTTAGACTCACCAGTGGCAGATCTCATCATAGGAAATGTTATAGGAGTTAAAGATTGTACAGAAGAGGAAGTAGTGTATTGGGACCAAAAATATAGTGTAAGCAGTAATGAGGTAGTTACCACAAGAGAACCTAAATTAGAGAGTATAGCTGAGGTAGAAGAGGCACTTGAAGTAGACACAGGAACCCAGGACAAGGATAGGAAAGCTGAGCAGGTGAGAATGGATTTCAAATGTAGCTGTAGGGAATCCCAGAGACAAGATACTACTCTGAACAAATGTTCCCAAGGGTGTAGGAGAGTAGAACATAGGCAGTCAAAGAAAGGTAGATGGTGTTTCGAGAGGAAGAACAATGTTCTCACTCGCAGCTTTTCAGATAGTAGAACTGCACGTGGGCAAGGAGCAGTACCTTTAGCACGTAAAGACCGATATACTAGAACAGCTCAGGATAGTGCAGGTGCAGGGCACATAGGCATAAGGCATATGCAGCAGAAAGCAAGGTGTCAGATAAATGGGCCAAGATTGAATAAAGAGTTCAGACTAAACAGAGACTCAAGTGTAACGGTGCAATATGCAGATAGAAAAGTTGAGTTAGGTCTAAAGAGTGTTCGCGACATTACTGACCCAGGGCTAGGGATAGCAAACAGATGTTGTAATTGTAGAGGTACCATGAGTCATGGGTACATGAAAGGTAGACACAGCATCGACAGGAATCAGAGGTGGGTTAATGCAAGAACAGAACCACCTGATATAGGGTCGGTACACAAATAGTATTGTGTCGTCGTGAAGTAGTAAGAGACCTGTGGGTACATAAGTATAATGCTTTTCTATGATGTATTATTATTATTATTATTATGTGATGTATTAGTTCATGCATTGATACAAAAGATAGAAAGATGGTTGTATTTATGTGTGGGGAATATGGGAGTTTACTATGAGTATTTGATATATTATTAAGTGTGGTAGCTAGAGTAAGTTGGATTTATACTAACGACTACCCAGGCAATGTGTCTGGGTCACATATTTGATAAGTATTAGTCTCCCAACATTTGAAAACGATGTTTTCTTTTGAGGGTGGGGTAGTGTCACATGCCTGTGTTCAGTGGCATTAAGGTGAGTGGCCGTACAATATAAACAGTTCACGAGGTGAAAGGGCATTCACCGGAAAGAAAATATAAGGAGATAAACGGGGAAGGGTGTAAGGTAGAGGGGCTGCAAGAAGAGGCAGACAGTTGAAGCAGTGAGGTGGGGTTTGTGTGGATCATTGTGAGGAGGCATAGAATTGTTTAAAAAGACAGGGACAAAGATTGACGGGGCAGTTGATGTGTAGACTCCGAGCTGAGAGGAGTTGAGTCTAGACCGGACCAGGAGAAGGTCGTGGTCTGAGAAAGTGAAGAATTGTGACGGAGTTCGGAAGATAACTCCGCACTGTGGGTTCCAGGGATAGTGAGTGGAATTCGAGACCCAGAGTGGGTTACTTTGAGTCGGGCCTAGAGAGAGGCTAGTATACCTGTCGTGTGGGACGAGATTTTAGTAGCCGTAAGAGGCAGTGTTATTCGAAGTGTTCCATTGGGGATGGAGATATATTCTTAGAGAATTATTGTTCCTGGATTTATATGCTACATGTGTCTGTGTTAATTCATAATTAAAGGAATATTATGTGCGCAAATTAACGCTTGTTCACTGACTGGTGTTTGGGTGTGATGCATCTTGGTTAATCTGTTGTTCAACATCACATTGTTACAAGGACATACCCTAGACACAACCATAGCCACTCTATCTGTCACTTAGTCAACATTCACTTTGTGTCACTTTGGAACTCAATAGAGCAAGCACTGAAAAAACCCGAGGATAGTATAACTAGACACACCCTTGTCTGGAATCCACAAGGCAAACAAAGTAGTGGGATACCTTAAAAACACACTATGAAGAGAATTACAGAGATTAACTACATGGGGAGGACATGGAGGGAGCTGCAGGAAGTAGGATGGCTTGGAATGAGTTGGTTGAGAGTCTATTGAGGGAAGGGGGGGGGGGGGTGGACAAAAGGGCAAAAAAGGTCTTTGGAAAGCCAGCTTATGAGATAAAACACATTTCAGCCTTGTAAAACATATTCAGCAAACTGATATATAATATATTACCAACCACCTTCTCTGTCCTGCCATGTCAACTCTCTATTTGGTTGGTTGTGAATCCTCAGGAAGTGTTAACTCTTAAGTCTGATGCAATGGCATTCAGGTCATCTAAGCTCTTAAATGGGCTTGCATCCATTGAAGTGAGGTTGGTGTCAACAATTTCCTCCTCATCTGGAACTAAAGTACCATCTCCATCTGGAAATAAAGTACCATCTCCATCTGGAACTAAAGTACCATCTCCATCTGGAACTAAAGTACCATCTCCATCTGGAACTAAAGTACCATCTCCATCTGGAACTAAAGTACCATCTCCATCTGGAACTAAAGTACCATCTCCATCTGGAACTAAAGTACCACCTCCATCTGGAACTAAAGTACCACCTCCATCTGGAACTAAAGTACCACCTCCATCTGGAACTAAAGTACCACCTCCATCTGGAACTAAAGTACCACCTCCATCTGGAACTAAAGTACCACCTCCATCTGGAGCTAAAGTACCACCTCCATCTGGAACTAAAGTACCACCTCCATCTGGAACTAAAGTACCACCTCCATCTGGAACTAAAGTACCACCTCCATCTGGAACTAAAGTACCATCTCCATCTGGAACTAAAGTACCACCTCCATCTGGAACTAAAGTACCATCTCCATCTGGAACTAAAGTACCATCTCCATCTGGAACTAAAGTACCATCTCCATCTGGAACTAAAGTACCATCTACATCACCACGAAGACTGTTCTGCAGAGCTCTCCTTCCCCTCCCCAAGCCCAGAAACCAGTAGGGTGTTCAAAGCTGGTACTGGAACCTTACATCAGTGAAGAGGCATACTAAGATGTAGCCTGGTTCAACACAACAAATGGGACCAGCTAGGATTAGGCCTAGGTTGGTCATGTTTCCTCCTAATGTTTTGCATATTTTTATTATTGTGCTCATCTTTAAGCCTCAAATCCCAAAACAACCAAATAAATCAACATATTTTATTGTCAACAGACTCCAACCCAATATCCAAATGATTAAACCTGATTTCACATAGCAGCTAAAAGCTGGCTTATAGATACTGGAAGAAAAATTTCCCTTTCGAAATGAGGATTAGCCCAGGGTGTCTCAAAATTCTACATAAAAAGGGAAATTTCAAGTTGTTTTTAAGAAAACTACATATTTTACAAATTGTGTTATATAAATGATAAAACTATGATTTTGATTTGATTTGAAGCTGTTATATTAATTACAAGTCAGGCTACCAATGGTCATCATCATCATCATGAATAAGACTGCACCTCAATGTTCTTGTATGTCTTTATAATTATTTGTTCTATGGGCATCTTTTCCCTTGTTTCCCTCGAATGTTTGCTTTCCAGTATTTTTATTAGTAGGCCTCTATGTTTCAGGATATGACACTACCTCACATAAAAATTCGCTTCTATTAATATTTGGTGTTGTGCAGGTAAGTGTATATTAGACTCCTAGTGGCAGGGTCGAGTACTGCTCCCACAGTATCACTCTAGGGTCATCCCAGAGTAGCAGAGATATGGGAAAGTAAGGGCAGTCAGAGAAATATAACCATATTACACCTTCTGTAAATGAATTAAAGACAGAGATATGAGGTGGACACAGAAGAATTTGCAGGAGATAGCAAAGGATACGGCACAAGTTGATTATATAGTTATTCCAATGGAGGATAAAGAGCATAAGAAGAAGCAGAAGCTGTGTGCCACTGAAAATATGGACTTAACAAACATATTCTAAATATGCCTTAATGTATTGTAATCTTGGTTACTGTAGCTAATATGGAAACTTCTGAATCATCCTTCACTATATGTTGAGACATCTGCATCACTATTACCTATTTGTAATGACTGTGGATTAGCTTTACCTATTAACAGTTTCCCTCGCCATAAGGGCAAACCCACTCTGACTTCAGAGGCACTTGCAATTAACGTTCCCAAGTCAAGGACGACGGGTCAACATTTTAGTCTATCTGTCCGGTGTATGGGTTGAACCCCTTACTTTGGCACCAGCACGCTGGATGTTTAAGAACAAGCGTTCTTATCCATTTGGCCATGCTGACCTATTAAAACTGATCTGTGCTACTAGGCCGACCTACTCTAAAATGAGTACCAGGAAATGTCTTGGAAAGTAAAGGTGAGAGGTGTGATACTGACCACATGACCCACTGAGTGCTGATTGGCCTATAAAGATATAGATCTACCACCATGTGTATCTTAAGTCATGTAAAAAGGTCTTTTACTTAACCTTAACTAGATACCTGTAGAAACTTGTGAATCATATTTACCTATACCTAGAAAATCCTGGGATACCTGTAAGTATTTAATTAAACCTTTGTGACAACCTTTGGTACGTACTGAAACTTTTGGGACAACCTTAGATATGTACTAAACTTCTGGGACTCCCTAAAGTTACATATGTAAACTTCCGGAACATTCAGATTAATAAATCTCCTTTTATGATATTGGGTAAATATATCCTTTAGATACCAGTGAAATCTCATATACCTCCTGTCATGATACTGCTAATATATTTTGGGAAAACCTAATGTCAGATGGTAGACTGATAATTTTAAAGTGCGAAATACTCACATTCTGTCTGAGATTGTTTCCACGCCTTCAAATCTTGCATTTCTGGGTCTGTAATCAGATTAAATTTGTGTTTTATAAATGATAAAACTATGATTTAATTTGAAGCTAATATATTAATTACAAGACAAACTACCAGATCTCATCATCATCATCATGAGTAAGTCTGCACCTCAATGTTCTTATGTGTCTTTGTAATTAGTTGTTCTTTGGGCATCTTTTCCTTTATGTCCCCCGAATTTTTGCCTTCCAGTAATTTCATTAGTAGGCCTGCATATTTCAAGCTATGACAGAACCAAGTCAACCATTTTAAGCAGATGGTAGGGATAGCCATGGCGAGGAGGTTACAGTGTTTGCCTCAGGCTCAGTAGGTACTGGTTTTGATCTCAGCACAGGGTTGAGCATTTTTCCAAGAACCACTGGTATCTAATGATAACACATATCCCTCTGATCTCTTAGGCAGTCAGATCGGATACTTGACCTTCTCAAATAAGGGTGATAAAATAAGAGGATATGCATGCAAGTTGTGCGCATTAATACTCTCACAGCAGTTGGATAATGCAAACAGTACATCATAAGGCTGCCCTGGCAACATTGTTAGAAGACAAACCTACCCATGAGTAGATAGAACCAATTACCTTGGATGGGATTTGTCTACAGGAAGCAAACATTATACAAATGCATGCCGAAGTTGGACACACTGAGGTGTGTAACTAGGTAGGGCACACACCCCTTGAAAGAGGAAGGGAGGACAAGTTGTAGTGCACAGTAACAATTAAATACCCAGAGCTTGATAACAAATTATTCTGGATTACAAGAGCACAGATCTAGCAAACTAGTGTGTAATTTATCTCACAGAAGTAAAGAAAACTATAACGAGAGATATAATTAGAAAGGTCATCTTAAAAGTTGCACACCAACTTACTATAGTGGATATTTGTACAAGGGTGAGTCAATAAGTGGTGATGGGAGATGCATTGAAGAGATTAGAACAAGAATCGCCATGGCGAAAGTAGCCTTTAGCAAGATGGAAAACATTCTGACCAATAAAAAGATGTCAATTGAAACGAGAAAGAGAGTGTTGAGGGGATACATACAGCCAGTTCTTTTGTATGGATGTGAAACTTGGATAATGTGCAGTCAAGCTGAAAAACATCTGATGGCTGCAGAAATGTGGTTTCTGAGGAAAATGCAAAGAATACCATGGACAGACAGAAAAACCAATGACCAAGTACTTCAGGAGACAAATGAAAATCGTAAATTGATTAGAGAAATTAGACGTAGACAGTCCAAATTTTTTGGACATGTTATGAGAAGAAATGGATTGGAGAACTTAGTGACAACTGGCAAGATCGAAGGGAACAGACCAAGAGGAAGATTGAGAGGAAAATACCTGGATGGCTTGGCCACATGGCATGGACAAGATAGGAACACTGAGCTGATCCACGACGCTGGTGATCGAGTAAAATGGCGCGTCATGACCGCCCACACTTTCCGGCATGGCACATGATGGATTGATATAGTCAATAAGTAAGTCACTCAGTTCTGTGGGATGGCAGGTAAATGTAGTTGGTGTTTTCTACAGGTGTCATTAGGTGACAGCAATATCAAACTTTACATTCCCGTTCGTCAGGTGGCGCTAGGTGTCACATGCTGTTGTGCGTTTTTTGTGGGCAAAAGGACTGCCTGCAAAGGACATTCATAAGGAAATGCTTCCTGTTTATGCTGACTACCAGCCCGAATCAAAGCGTGCTTCAATGCAATAGAAACATCCTTCTTTACCTTGTGTCCAAAAATTCAAAGTTACACCATCAGCAGGGAAGGTTATGCTGACAGTGTTCTGGTATTGTCAAGGAGTGCTTTTAGCCAATTTCAAGAAGAAAGGTGACAATGTGAATTCTGAATCGTACTGTGAAGTTCTATCGATGCTTCATGATGCAATTTGAAGAAAACGCCCAGGACTGCTGACTAGAGGAGTGTTGCTTCTTCATGACAATGCCAGACCACATACGGCTCGATTAACTCAGGAGAAAATTAACCAACTAAGGTGGGAAATTCTGGAACATCCACCTTACAGCCCCGACTTAGCCCCTAGTGATTTCCACCTTTTTGGTCCACTGAAAACCCACCTTGGTGGGAGACATTTCACGAATGACGCCGAAGTTGAATGTGACGTGAAAACATGGCAGAGCACGCAGTTCTATGCAGCCGGTTTGGGAGGACTGATAAAACGATGGGATAAGTGCATCAATGTTGGTGGAAATTATGTTGAGAAATAAAGGGACAATGTATGAATAAAAATAAACTGGTTTAAAGTTATCATATTTAGATATTTTTCTAAAACCATTTGTGACTTACTTATTGACTTCCCCTTTTACAGTGTCTCATCAGCCTTACTTTGGCAAATTAAGATAGTATTACATGCAAGTATTTTAAAATGTCTCTCCTTCAAAAACATGCCATTTACTGCCTTAGATAGTACCTTGAAGTATATCTCGGGGGGAGAGGCGCGCTAGTGCAGTAGATACATACATACATGTGAACATGTATGTTTATATATATATATATATATATATATATATATATATATATATATATAATTTCCGCGTTTCCATCCTGTTTCAGGATATGGCGGTCAACATCAGCATCTTTCAGCTGTATGCTGATTCCTAGGCTAGATTACGCTCATCAGCACGCTACGACTTTCTGAGCGACCGGCTCCATACTCTCATAAGTCACTGGCGCGACTCGAACCGTTTCCAATTCTCGTGCGCTCACGTCAACCATGAGAGTATTCGGAGTTACGGAGAAAGCTGCTAATCCCTCGGCCAGGGAGACTGGTGTGTGTATATATATATATATATATATATATATATATATATATATATATATATATATATATATATATATATATATATATACGCATATGTATGGACATATATTCATACTTATCTACCTGCCTAGATACATGCATACATATGTACCAATGGGTGTGCATGCACAGATCAGACACATTCATAAATACAGCAGCGTTACCATTTTTGGTGATAACCTTATATAGCACTTTTCATTTACACCCATGATAATGTTTACGGAAAGGAAGAGGCAACCCGTGAGACAAAGTTTGTGACTCTCACAATTTATAATAAAGTGTTCTGCCAACTCTTAATTTCAACAGCAGGTTTACAATAAAGTTACACCTGTAATCTGTTATAATTTTAACTGATTCAAATTTTTAAAAACACATTCTATTATAACCATTACAAGTACAACAATGAAAGATGTGATTAAATTCTGCGTGAACATTCTTGAATAGACCCAGAAATGGCATATTGGGTACAAGATTCATTCAATATCTTGGTACTATGATAAATACGCCATTTAATGCTCACCTGTTTTCCAATCCTTGATCTCTGTCACCTGAGGGTAGTGCCTGGGATTGAAATCTATCTCCAGGTGGAGGGCCTCGTCTGCCACTAGGAGGTGGTCCCCGTCTGTCTGCAGGAGGGCCATGTCTGTCTGCAGGAGGACCACGTCTGTCTGCAGGAGGACCACGTCTGTCTGCAGGAGGGTCACGTCTATCAGGGGGAGGACCCAGCTGACCTCTAGATGGAGGCCCTATTCTTCTATCATGAGGTGGACCTCTTCTGCCTTCTGCAGGGAGTCCTCTTTGTCCACCAGGAGGTGGTCCCTGTCTCCGATCCTCAGGTCGAAAAGGTTTGTTGGCATCCAGAGGGCCCTTTTCATAGCCATAATTGTCCTTACCATGATAAGCTTGCTGCTGCATTTGACGACGTCCTCCTCTGCTAGACTGTAAGATTGTATGGATAATGTGCAATAACTTTGTTTTAGACAACAGCAACAATAAATGAACAATTTTACTGAGCATACACAACAATTATGAAAAAGGTGAATTATGTTGTACTATCCTGAAATCTCAAAAAAGCGAAGACTCTTATGGCATGGTCATTCCATCAGACATGAAGAAGCACCAAAGACAATACTGGATGGCACAATGCTGGAGGAAGGGGTAAATCAAGGACAACATGAATAAATAGCCATGCATAGATCTTTAAATGGAGATATATATGGAATTACACAGAGTGCCAGAAGACAGACAACTATGGGATGGAATGATCAGGAAGTGTATGACCAGCCTAAAGGATGATATACTTGAGATAATGAAACTAACCAGTACTGTTCTGTGGTGGCCCCAGCCTTATAAAATGTATGCTGGATAAGTAAGTCTCAGGCATTTATGGCAAAGGCCACAAGAAAACAAAAAACTAAACCACTTTTGATGTGTACATACAAAATGTATGCAAGAAAGGTACCAAACACTTAGAAGATTCAATAAATTACTTTGCAATACACATAAATCCGATCAGTACCATCCTGGAGTTGCCCAAGCCTTGTCATATGTGTACTTGATAACTCTCAGACTTTTTCTGAGAAAGCAACAAGGAAGAGAAAGCTACGCTAATTATGCCATAAGCATGAATAAAATACGCTGACTATGCCATTAGCACGGTCAGACACGAAACTGTTTCTCACATCTCAACAGCTAACTTACAAATTAACACTAAGGGCCAGTGGGGTCAAGTGTTATATTTACACTTCATTATTGTACAGTACTCTAAGGTTGACCTAGCCTGAAATTGGTACCAGGAGATGTCTTGTGAAGGCAGTAGGCATAATACCACCCACCAAGTGCCAAAACATGAGTAATTATGTTTGAAGCTGCAGACATGTGGTTTTATAGAAGAACAACAAACCTTGGGTGAATAGTACATTAGAATTAGCTCAATATAGTTCTTAAGAGCTTTTTTCCTCATCTCAAGTAACAAAGATATTTTGCAGATAATATTCTTCACCTTGTGAAATGCTGCCTTTGCAGTGTGCCTGTGGGGCAGTGAGGAGCATTTTGTGTGATACTCACTGGCACGGAACAGAGCATAATGGGGACGACCCGTTGCCATGAAATTGGAACCATGACTAACGACTAATGACTTTGCTTGAGCTATTCTGCATTTAACTTCCTTAATGCATCTTCCATTATTAAAGCACCCAAATGCTTAAATACATTGACTTGTTTCAGAATGGTTCCATTCACTTTAATGTTGTACTTGGGTATACACATTTTCTTTATAATAACCATTACTTCAGTTTTTCTCTTATTGAGACTAAGTTCTTTGGTATGACTTTCTACTGCAACTGTATCTATCATTTCTTGTAACTGTGTTCCATTTTCTGTGAAAAAAACCATGTCATCAGCATGACGCAGGTTGTTTACATTATGCCCATCTTTTGTTGATACGGAACATAAATTATGCCATTACCTTATGGTTTTGATGAGTGATCTAGTAATACCTGCAATACCTCAACATTTGTTTTCTTCTCTGTCCACAATGTTCTCAACATTCTTCTAAAAAAACTGCATCTCTACTGCCTTTAAGTTCTTCAAAATGTCATTACTCATTGTCCAGAATTCATATCCTTTACAAAGAACAGACAACACATAACCTGTCAGACTAATAGACTGTGTTAACACACTGAATTTAGGATATTCTACATTTTTCAATAGTAGATTTTGGCACATTATAAACTTCCTGTATCAACAATCTGCCAAAGTAGACATGGACTGTCACCTCGGCAAGCCAGTAAAATTTAGAGAGGGAGTACCATGGGGAAGAGAAATATTGCCCATACTCCCTTAATTTACAAAAACCATAACAAAATGCTGCCACCAACTTGTCTCCAACAGCCTACATACAAATGATGTCTGGACAGCCACAAAAAACACCTCAATGACTCTGTATCTACTTCAAAAGACAGTGGAGTTAAGTAGTAAACTGCACAAGAAATTGGAGTCTAAAGTTAAACCAGACAAAAGCCACAGCAAGTCTTTTCTCTCTCCCAACTCAAAGAAAGGATATAAGCTAGAAAATACACCAATATCTCACAGACAGATGCATTGTTTCCGGGCATTAATCTCACAGAGAAGTCAAACTAAGAACAATTTTAAACAAAAGTGATTGAAATATTTACTGTAATGAAAACAGTGGCATGAACATCCTGGGGAGCAAACACAAAAATACTCAAGCAAGTCCACATTGCAGCAGTCAGGCCCATTGTGAAATACACCTCAAGCTCCAGGGCCACAGTAGTAAAAACAAACATAGGGTAGACAATGTTCAAAATATGGGTTTACGAATAACACTTGGAGCAATGAGAAGAGCCCCAATAAAGCAAGTGGAGAAACCTGCAGGCTTGAAGCTTTGTGGACTTGTAGCAGGAGACAACTCTCACACAGTTTGAAAAGCTCCAAAGCTATCAAAACAACAATTTCAATCAAGAGAGAATCAAAACTATTAAGAAAAAGTCATATCATCTTGCACGAGAAACCTAAAGACATGTAGATATACTAGAAAATTATATAATGATGTGCAGAGCTCTCCCACCACAACCATGAACAAGCTGCCCAAATGTCTCATGTACAATCCTGCAATTTCCAGGAATAACCTCAAATATAATGAACAAATAACTTTTTCACTTCCTATGCTCAGGAAGTCGTATCCCTCCAACATTTAGACAGGTATGTTCACAGATACAAAATAAGGGAGGCAGCAGAATCTACATTACATTTCCCAGTGGTAAAATAGAGACACACTCCATAGTGAGAGGAGAAGTCTGCACAAAATTCAAAGCATGCTGTCCACAGGAACAGAACCAGTCCTGCAGAGGATACCAGCCCACTGTGATATGCCAGGAAATGAAAAATGCAGATAAGTTAGCAAGTACTGGAAGGAACCTTATGCATCCCTCAACCATCTCAGAACTCAGACTTCTAAAACAATGTATGAAAATGAGAGAAAAAATTGAACGTTACAGGCCAGAGATTAACAGCACAATAAGCTACAGAAACTCAGAGAGAGCACATCCTCACCAAGGGGTCTCTTCAACTCTGACACTTTCTAATGTGGAACACCAAGATTAACTCCAAAACATGTCCTACAAGACTGTCCAGGTTTTGCCAGATCAGAGAGGAAATCTGGCCCAAAGAAGCTACCCAGTCAAGACTATAGGGGACTGGTGAAGACCTCCAGTAAACCTTCTGATTGTCACCAACGCTTGAATAGATGCATAACAAGTGTTAAAAGCTGAAGAAGATACAACATAATACAGAGCTGATCAGCAGCTGATGTACATGTGATTACATCTTAATTACTGTGTATTTCCAGCAACCATGGGGTTGTCATTAAACAAGACATCATCATGCAGACAGTAACACCATATGGTGTCATGGTCAATAGAAGGCACTAGGCATTCCATTAAATGAGCCTATGGATTTCTTCTGTGAGTGGCTTGTATTTGTACCAGTAAATCACAGGATGTACATAGAGCAAACAATCTTCCAGCCTCATGATACTGAGAAAGAATGCAGCTACACATCTGACCTGTGAATATGCCTCTGATCTTGGCTTGACCACTTTGTGTGGATTTGTTCCAGATTTCAGCTCATGTCTGGAAATAAACATTGGTACATGTGAAAGCAAACTGCAGTAGTGTATACCAGAAACTGACTCACCATAATAAACCATAACTAACCCCACTACAGATACTAATGTAGATGTGTGAACTACCATGTTTCCCAGAAAATAAGACCTACCCCGATAATAAGCCCTAGCACAATTTTTCAAGATGCTTTTAATATTAAGACCTACCCCTAAAATTAGCCCTAGTTAAAATCATCAGCTAGAATGACAGACTCGTTACCAAATGGCCAGTTGGAGTACAGACGCCACTGGTGCGCACTTGATCATGAATGGATGTGGTTTATAATTCAATATGTCACTCGTGTTAAATAAGATGACATGACTGTATTTGAATACATGTAGAATGTTGTACATGAATAAATGTAGATTTTTGTATTTAAAAAAAAATATAAGACATCCCCCAAAAATAAGCCCTAGTGCATTTTTTAAAACCAACATTAATATAAGACCCGGTCTTATTTTCGGTGAAACATGGTAGTACATCTCCACATGTACTATTTGAAATCCTATAAAAAATTTTAATTCAATTTTTGTTTTTTAATTCGCATATCCTTTACAGGACATCGCTGTCGACAGCAGGATCTTTCAGCTGTCTGTTGATTTCTTGGCAAGATTACGCTCAGTAGTTTGCCAATGCTTTCTGAGCGGCCGGCTCAGTTATCCCGCAAGTCACCAGCGGGGGTAGAACCGCTCCCAGTTCTCGCCCGCTACGAGACCCTGCGTGATAAACGGGAATATGGAGAAAGTGTTGTAATCCCTCGGCCAGAGAGACCGGCGTATAATTCAATAGCAGAATATAAAAGTTGGTTGGCTGTGAATCATCTGGGAGAATGTGAATTTTATATATTATATATTCAAGTGATGGTGTAGAGACCCTTATTTCAATCTGGCACCAAAGTACTATCTGCATGAGAACCATGCTGTATATTTCTTCTTCCCCTATCCAGACTCAGACAGTAGCAGTGTGTGCAAGACCAGTTCACAAACTTCACATCTGCAACAGGTGTTTTAAGGTGTAACCAGCACCAGACATATGGACTCACTGGAATTAAGCCTAGGTTGGTCACATTTTCCCAACATGCTACTGGTATTTCATTTTCAACAGACAATACAATTCCCAGGAAAAATATAAAAGAAGAACCATTATAACCATGTTGGCGTTCAACATCTAGACATTTTCTATGGAACAAGCCGTCACTTCCACATGCTGTGTCTATTCTACATAAACTATGTTACATTATATACATTATGTAAGCCACTTTAAAGGAGGGTTGTCTTACATGATAGTTGGCAATATACAAATTTTCTTATCTCCATTTTTTGGAAAACAAAAGCTAGTGGTTTCCTCTCTGTTTACACATACAGTGCTAAGATGCTTTTCTGGGAGCCACGTGATTGCATGCCTACTAAGATGTTTTTTTGAGAACTGCACTCTTGCCTGGTGGTCATGTGTTCATTTCCCCTTCACGGCAGTGATTTATTTCAATGACCTGGGCTCCCAAGTCAACCTAGTGTCAATGGACACCAGGGAATTTGCTGACAAGTAAAGGTGGCTGGCGAGACATTGACTAAATCATCCATTGAGTAATTAATGTATATAAAAATATGAGGCTATCACCCTATACCCAATTTGCCTCATGACGTGAAATAGTGTCCTTTACTTTTATATTAATTAGATTTATCTCCATTCATGGGAATCAGTAACTGTGTCAGTTATGTTCTGAACTGTAACACTGATGAAGAGTTAAGATACTGTTAATTCTGTCAATGCATACATTAAATGTCAACATACACACACACTCACGAATATACATACATGCATGTGGGTGCACGTGCAGGCACACATAAGGGCAGTCCAAAATGAACCAGGACTTTTAAAAACAGTGTCGCAAGTAAGTACATCAGCACGTTAACTACCAAACATGTGTGTACCAGCGACATTTACCATTAGTCGAATAATATCAATTATCACAATGGGTCAGAGCATCATTACGAGTTGCTGAAAGTTTCATAAATGTCACTAGTGCACTTACATTTTGTAGCTAGCTTGCTGACGGACCCACTTAATTATCGTATTGTTTTAGAAGTCTTGTTTATTTCTTAACATCCCTCGTATATATTTAGGCACCTACTGCTACACACCTAACAACCACAAGTACTCACTTCATTTCCTCTTCTAGGGCCAACTCACTCTTGTGGATACAGGCAACTCCCCAGTCACCAACTGGTCTAAACTGTAAACAGACAATTAGCCAATAAGTCTTAACCATAGACAAACTCACCAACTGGTCTCAGCTGCAAACAGAAAATCACCAGTCGATCTGAACTGTCAAGTATACATCGAATTGTCATGTCAGGTTAATCAATTCAAAAACTGGTATGACGTTTGTTTTCTGACCTGCCGTGCTTATTCTTGGGAAGATCTGTAGTGGTTTCCCCCTGACTTCCATATCCACATGGATGGCTTTGTGACCTCCACCTTCTATAATCTCTGGTTATCAAGACAAGTGGGTACCTTTGTGTAGTTCAGGTGTAGAGTTAACCACTTACTCCGGTTGAGACTTGGTCCTCTCTGAATAAACTGTTGTGCATTGTTTGTCCTCTACCACCATGAGATACAGTTGGTTGTTTTACTTTATGGAGCTGAAACCTTGAAGGCATTTCTCAAACTTTCCAGTCTGTACATATTTTAGAAGAACATAAAACAAAGACAGCGTGTACACTGTTGACAAAGTTCTTAACCTTGAACTTTAATTATTGCTACCTGACCAGCCAAGGTACATTTGTATCATTTAACAAAATGAGTGTGTTCTTTTTTGTCTATTGAATTTATTTTGTTATATTTGGGTTATCTTACAGGTTTACACTTTCAGTAATCTTAGTTCAAATTTGTACATGATATTTGCATTTTCTTTTTGTCTTTAATTTAGGTCACTTCATTTCTTTTTGTTTTTGGAAATCACATTTTCATTCTGGGAGTTGGCACTTCTGATGGTCTTTTCTGATAGTTTCATTTAGTATATTCCATTGTTTTCTCTTGTTCTCTACTGCATCTTTCAATGGCTTCAGTCAGCTTGCTGTTTTTTCAGCCTCTATTCAGTTAAATTGTGATGTCCCATTCAGAAAGCCATAGCAATCTACCTTACGTAAAATTCCCTAGTAAATTAAACAAACAACATATAGGAGCTAGAAGTACCTACAACGTCCTACAAGGACATGCAATTTTTTGCTATCAACTTGAGTACTATTTCCAGGTCTACTTGATTGTCCATCATCATATCTCCATTCTTTTATTGCACACTCTTCATTGCTTCTAGGGTGTGCTTCACTGCACTGCACTGATAAGGATGGAAGTAGACTGTGACTTTGCAGATACCAATGCAGGAGAGCAGTCATCTGTGACTACAGCAGACTAAGCTGACATTTTCCTGCTTGTAATTGTTAGCAGCTTTGTCTTGCCTTCTGACCTCCCTGTAGTGCACATATACTTATATGTGCAAGCAAATACAGAAGTTACCAAACTTCAGCTCATGAGCCATGTGACTATTTGACATATAATATTGGTTGTTTGGAGGCATGATGGTTGCATTCTCTCTTGCATTATCCATCCATCCATCATGTGCCATGCCGGTAAGCGTGGGCGGTCATGTTCTGCCATCTCACTCGATCAACAGAGTCGTGGATCAGTTCCGTGTTTTTGTCTCGACCATGCCACAAGGCCAAGCCATCCAGATACTTGTTTCTAGGTCTTCCCCTTGGTCTGTTCCCCTCGATCTTACCAGTTGTCACCAAGTTCTCCAAATCATTTCTTCTCATAACATGCCCAAAAAATTGTGACTGTCTATGTCTAATGTCTCTGATCAGTTTACGATCTTCATTTGTTTCTTGAAGGACTTGTTCATTGGTCTTGCATTATACTTAATGCAAAAGGAAAATAAAAAATTATAAAGAGTATAATAAATTATTGGATCTAAACAATTCTGTTGAAAAACTGAAGTTTGACATTGAACCAAGTAAAGTCTTCTACTGCACTGTAAGGTAGTTGTTGAAGAGAAGACATAATTCTAATCTCAATTTGATAAATATTAATGGTCAAAAGCTCTAATGATCCTTAATGATAAAATGAATCACTTAATACCCTTAATATGGCACTGTACGAACAAATAAGATTGTTCCTATCTACAGACAATCTTCAGTTTACAAGATAATTTATATGAGTGTGTTTCAAAGAGATATTGTCAAGAAACTTCAGTTACTTCTTTCCTTGGATCACAAAAATTAGGGATAGAATATGAATATATGTCCGAAAGAGCATGTAAAACAAAGTGTCTACATCTTCCATACATATATTATGACCTGAATTCAAACATCATCATCATCATGTGCCATGCTGGTAAGCGTGGACGGTCATGTTTTGACATCTCATTCGATCACCAGAATCGTGGATCAGCTCAGTGTTCTTGTCTCGGCCATGCCTAGTGGTCAAGCCATCAAGGTATTTACTTCTCTGCCCTCTTCTTGTTCTCTTCCCCTCAATCTTGCCAGTTGTCACCAAGTTCTCCAATTCATTTTTTCTCACAATGTGACAAAAAAAAATGTTGACTGTCTACGTCTAATTTCTCTAATCAGTTTACAATTTTCACTTGTTTCTTGTGGGACTTGGTCATTGGTTTTTCTGTCTGTCCATTATAATATTCTTTGCATTCTCCACAGAAACCACATTTCCACAGCCATCAGATGTTTTTCAGCTTGTCTGCTCATTGTTCACGCTTCACATCCACACAAAAGCACAGGTTCTAGGTAGCACCTTAACTCTCTTTTTCTCGTTGCAAATGACATCTTTTTATTGGTCAGTATGTTTTTCATCTTGCAAAAGGCTGTCTTCGCCATGGCGATTCTTGTTTTAATCTCTTCAAGGCATATCCCATCAGATGTTATGACTGGTCCGAGATAATTGTACTGATTCACTTTTTTAAGAACATTCCCATTTACTAGAATATTATACATTGTGGTATTTCCTTCTTCTTAGTGATGACTATAATCTGTGCCTTCTTACAATTTAATTCTAACACAAGCTGTTCACTGTGTGCAACAATCGCATCTGCTAAATGCTGCAGATCCTGCTCATTGTATGCAATCAATACTGTATCATCCGCATATCTAATGTTATTGATTTTATATCCCCCAATAATAATTCCTTTCATATTGGAATTCAAATAACATATGCATAATTTCATTACACATACAAAACTTACATAAAGCTCTGAGCGATATTTGTTGCTTCGGCGCTTGGCTAAAATGAACATGTAGGAAGCGCTGGCCATGCACAGCAAGAACAAGATGAAGAAGAATGGACCCAGGAACTGTGCATCCCAGTCCCAGAGGTACACATGCCGCATTCGAAGAGCCACCAGTAGAATTCCCACAATAAAACAGCAGATGGCACACAGCACCATGAACACGCCTGAACGAAAGGGCAGCTTGCCTGGCCCAAGACCAATCTGTTAGATTTGAAAATAAAATCAATCAATAAATGTTGCAAGTCTAATGTGTTCAGTTTAAAAGTAAAGTACCTTATATAATTGTCACTTCTGTTTATTCCCTTTCACCTTATGTACATTTATACATTTTATTTTCGCATATCCTTTACAGGACATTGCTGTCAACAACAGCATTTTACCACTGTTTGTTGATTTCTTGGCAAGATTACTCTCAGTAGTTTGCCACTGCTTTCTGAGCAGCCGGCTCACTTATCCCGCTTCTGCAATGATCAATCAACGCAAGCCAGAATTGTGTAAACAGAAAGACATGTTAGTCAGCTTAAAATTACCGTGGTAGATAATTGACATTACTGTGCGAATATGTGTATATTTCAACTTGAAGGATTTATCTAGTTAATTCACGTAAGTTGTGTGATTTCTGCAGTATGTACCTGACGAGATGCAGCGAAATATGCCAGGCAATAAATCGTGCAATCTATTGTTTGTGTCTTCGTTATTCAAATTCACTACGGGAAAACGTTTTGAATTAAAAAGCAATTTAGAAAAAGTTACTAAAGTGGCTAATTTCTACTAATAATATAAATATACTGTTAAACCCGTCTGGGTTATAATTAGAATATACAGTGTACACGGTTATTTAACTTAATGGATGACTATGTAGTATTTTACTTTTTTCTTTGATAGTGTGTAGATTTAGGTAATTTGATTTAAGATAAAATTTGGCAAGGCCTTAAGTGTTTTTAAAAAATATCAGCCCACAGGTTTATCTTTGGACCCTGCAATGACAGGTTTTTATCTGGGTCTAGCCCAAGGATTTCCCAGCCTGCTGTTTAACTACATGTAACTCATTATTGAATGTAATTGGTGATATGGCATTTGAAAAGACTTAGGAGGCATTTAATATTTGTTATTCTCTAATTATGCCCCCAATGGGTCAGAGAGAAAATACAATGCATGAATGTTATGTGGAGACAATCAGCTAAATTTGTCAAACCTGCTATAGGTTTCATTAACATTAAAGCCTTGTTGGAAGGATAAGAGTATTCACTCTTAAACTTCCTGTGTGCTGATGCAGAAGTAGCTGGTTCAATACCTACACTGGTCAGTTGGACTAAATGTTTACTTCTCATCCTTGACTTGGGGACATAAATTAGAAGTGCCACAGAAGTCGGAATGGGTTCGCCTGATGGTTAGGGATGATGGTAATAAGGAAAGCTAACTCACATGCAAAAGTCTGTCCAGTGCACTAAAAGTAGTAGCACGTATATGAAGTACGCTTGAGTTTAAAGCGAGCGAATGCAGAAACAAAAAAACAAAATTAACATTAAAGGAAACTAAATACTTTAGAACCCATTTGTACACAAGCATAATGGTTTTTAATTAATTAATTGCTTACTTATATATTTCAATATATTTCTCAGCAAATGGTTAGGTAATTAACAGAAGATAAGCCATTAGATTAAAGTTTCACAACATTGTGAACCCACGTGTCAGTGAATCTAGCAAGCTGGAATGCGCCAGACCAGCTAACCGTGTGATACAGCAGAAGTGGCTTCTGACATAAGTAGATCAATTGACAGCAGTGTTTATTTATCTTTTACATAATTGAAAACAAATATGAGAGAAAAACTTCACATAACTAGCTTGCTATATCTTTCAGGCAATTTTAATATTCATTCAGATTATTATTGTAATAGGGTGGCAGGTTAGGGACACCCCAATTAAAGGAGGTGAATGGAACCTCCTTCCCTCTGCTAGCCAATGGGACACCCATGGGCAAGGTGGAGTGCCCAATTAGACCCCCCCCCCTTTCCCACTTCCCCAACAAGGGTAATGTGAAAACATGGAAGCAGGTGGTGGATTGATCTTGAAAGCAAGAGCCAGAAGGTTATGGTCTCAAATTTGTGAGCAAAAGCAGAGGATCTCTTTATAGAGAAAATGAAGACCAGAGTATGGTCGCTGCCAAGAGAGGACTCATCATAAGGGGTCTAAGCAATGGCAGACTTCACTACATCTTTGCTTTAGTAAAGCCTTTACAGAGCCTAATGAGTAATGAGTAAGTTATGCTTCGACAACTCAGTTTCAACGTAATGACATAGGTACACTTCAGAGAAAAAGAGCGACTACTTCTGTTTGACTACATTATTAATGTTTGTGGAATTATCATTGTGTCCTTGATAGTGTAGTGGTTAGTATCTCCGCCTGTCATGCGGGACACTGGGGTTCAACTCCACACCTGCAATTTTATTATTTTTTTTTAAATTATTAATTATTTAATAAAAAATATTAAACATAACAAACTAAAATATAGAACTGAGAAACTCAAAGCTTGTGAATAAAGTGTGCTCTATGGATCCGCGGAAGCTGCTGGGGGGGGGGGGGGGAGACCAAGTGTCAGAATCGATGGATCCAATAGATGTCTTTGTTTAATGTGAATTTTAATTGCCAACAAAAAAAAAAATAACTTTGAAAGCCAGTTTTCAGACCCGTCTGTAAACCTGTAAGGAGTACTTCTTTTTCTTAGCCGCACACCAGTACTTAATTATGTAAATTTAAATAAAATACTGTGAAATAAGTTATGGTTTTTATAAAAGTTAGTATTCAATTATTAACTGCTCACTTTTAGATACAGAACAGTGTAATTATTGAGCAGAAATAGAAATTAACTATTAGCAAATATTTACTTTTTTAAAATATTTTATTATTTAATATTTTAATAATTAATTAACTGCTGCTTAATTTATGCAGCAATTACAAACTTATTTACTTACATTAGTGCATGATATTTAATCAACAAAATAAAGCTGTCACAATGCAGTTGGTACATTAAGACAACATGAGTACATTTTCATGACTTGTTCTTTCACTAACGACGAACATTTCACATGACATTTAATTAATATAAATATTAAATGGGGAGCTATTTTTAACTGTTAATTAGGCAACAGCATATTCTATCAAAAAGTCTTACAAGCCAAGTGCATTTTTCTCCGAGACACAGAGACTCTCATGCTTTGTGCGATGCTTTTGCAGGCCGCCCTGCAGAAAGAGACTGAGCCATATGGGGTAAAACTCAGTGCAATGAAGTTGATCCTCTCAATCCTCTCGACATTCTATTGAAAGAGGAATGTGGCCTTTACTTTCCTGTTGCCAAAAACGCATAAAATATACATCTTGCCAGGTTTGTTAGCAATGCGACAGACTTTTAATAAATAATAAACTGGCGGCCATTTTTAATTGTTAATTAGGTCACAGCACATCCTATTGAGAAATAGATAATACGTCAAGTTAGGCCTTGCCACCCCGGACGCAATGATATGATATATGGTAGGTTTAAAAATAAATAAGCCACAGTAAGTAATAGAAGGCAGAATTTCTCAGCTCCCAATTTACAGGCCGCGAAAAGAACTAACACATTGGAATAGATTCCTGTGCACTGTCTGGTTGTAAATTACGACACCAAAAAATTCATAACTCCGCTTAGAATTAACGCACACTCTACGTTGAGATACCGTTGGATTCGTCTTGTCAAGCTGTATCCAACTGTGATGATTTCATAAGTAGAAACCCCATTTTAAAATATTATCTATATATGCTACTTACAGAATTGAGGTCTCCTCGAATGCCATCCTGCACCCATTCTTGGTAGGCGTCGATTGTTGCTTTATCTAAAGCCTTTTCCTTCATTTTAAACAAACTCGGCTCAGAAATGTAAACAACTTGTCGTTTTACGAAATCTTAAGCTATCCGAAATGTACTATAAAATAATCTATCACTATCACTGATGAACAATGAAATAAAACGGTCAATTTTAGTTTCACTTTGACAGCCTGTCGCAGTGTCCTGCGCCGAGAGTTGTCAACTTCCGCTCGGTTTTATCAAGAAGCAGACGTGGGACAGATATTCTGGCGCCACCTATCTACTTTTGATTTATTACCTGACTTCATATAAATGCCTTTGAATATAAATGTTATAGATGGGCTCTGAGAATATCTTGGATATAGAGAAAACTAAATGCATTCATACGACATTCTCTGAATATTAAAGAATGTTGACTACTACAGACGATAAAACAAAGAAAATTGAAATATTTTGGTCACTTGAAATGTCATGACAATTTGGAGAGAACAATAATGGAGGTGTATATGCCCGGGAAGAGAGGAAGAGGAAGACCAAAGAAAAGATGGGTGCAGGATGTGGCAGATGATCTCCAGATGGGTGTATCGGAGGCAGGACATCTTGCTTATGACCGAGAAGTTTTCCGGAAGGTTGTTAGTTAGTTAGTTAGTACTAAGGATACTACTTTCTGAACTCAGCAGTCAGCATAAGGTCACCATACAGTGGATACCATCCCACTGTGGAATACCCGGAAACGACAGAGCCGATCGATTAGCTAAGGAAGGAGCAAAAGAACAGATTGGTGTGTCCGCTACATACCATGAAAAGAAAATAATGATCAAATCAGTCAGAAAGCCATCAAAACCTGCTCAAGACGACTACAACATTATGGACAGACCAGAACAAGTAATTATTCTGCGCCTCAGAGCAGGACACAATAGATTACGCAACCACATGTATACAAAATTTAAGACTTGTGAATCAGCCATGTGCACATGTGGATTGGCGTCGCAGACAGCAGAGCACATACTCCAAGACTGCCCAAAATACGACATATCTAGGCAAACCTTATGGCCTAGAGAGACGACACTGGAAGATAAACTATTGACTGCTGAGTGAACTAAACAAAACAAAAATACAGTTAAATTCATACAAGAGACACCATTGCAGTTATAGACATATTTCAAGCGAACGAAAGAAGAAGAAGAAGAAGAAGAAGAAGAAGAAGAAGAAGAAGAAGAAGAAGAAGAAGAAGACGAAGTTAGTTAGTCGACAGATCATCCTCATTGCACATCAAACCATTCGGTCCATAAGTGCTCGGATACTTTCCTAAGTAAATCCCGCAACGTGTAGCGGCTAACGACACCAATTACCTGTTGGTTTATCAATCTTCTCTGACTTCCTACGTAGTGTTCTTGTTTGCCCACACCTCTTTTAATTTGCTGTTCTCGAATCCTGACCATGGTTGTAGATTCACAGTCATCACTTGGTTCTTGCGAACGATTTACTTCTCGTAAAGCATTCAGAATGTCGGCCTGGCCCATGGCGCGTCCACCTTCCACAGTAGAATTACCTGCGAGGTTGTCAGCCCGCTCATTTCCTTGTACACCCGCATGCCCTGGCACGAAAATTAAACTAATCTTTGCCAGCCGAGACCGTTCCAGCGACAGCAACCACACTTTTCGGATCCGCTCTATCTCTATCTGCTTGAACATGCTCATTGAATCGCAAAGGAAACATGCCCTAGTGAATGTCTGTGTCTCGAGCCATGTTATTGCTTTACTTACTGCTATGACTTCCATAGTCAGGCTACTCTCAGCAAAAGCACCAGAATCCTCCTTCACAAATCTCCCTCTGATCTGAGCCGTAAAGGCCCATGAACTTCTCACTCGTTGAACGAGAGACCCATCTGTGTAAATGACAGCAACACCGTCTAACGAATTCTCGAAGATCATCGCATATACTTCCGGCTCCACAGCAGCCGGATTTTCTTGTCTGCATTTTCTGTCTAGTTGGATGCAAATCTGAAAAGGACGTACACAAATTTGTTGGAACTTATACCCACTCCTCGCCAGGTTCTAAGGCCTCAAGTGAACACTTCTGTTGAAGAACGTCTTCGGCTTGACCCATCCACAACCTTCCTCTTTTTAACCTGCTGGCCTTTACCTTCTTAATTTTACTATACAGTGGATGTTGTATGTTGCACGTGCTCTCCAAATTTGTATTCTGTCTCCATTGGTTGGAAAATCAAGAAGATAGCGCATCGCCCTGCATACTGTATCTCTTGTACATCCAAGAATAATACGCATAGCTTCGTTCTGTATCCTTTCCTTCCTTTCCATCTGTTTACGGCTGAGAGTCAGGATCACCATCGCATACTCAAAAATAGACATGACCAGACCCTCGTATAGAAGACATAGATGGCGCTTCTCACAGTTTGCTGCCGCCATCACTCGCACCGCAGCCAAACCCCGCTTGGGCTTTGTTATCACCTGGTCTATGTGCTCATTATAAGCAAAGCTTCGATCAAAACGTATCCCCAGGTAATTCATTGCCTGCGTTCTTTCCACAGTCTCTGAACACAGATTTACAGTTGATGTTGGAGTGTTGACAATATGGTTATTAAAAGAGAACCGTGTCACTGCTGCCTTCGTTGGGTTGACCATTGCCCCAGATTCCACACACCAAGTGCTAATGCGATTTAGTTCCACAGCAACCCGATCTCTATCCTTATCCTGACGATACAATAACACATCGTCGGCATATGACAATGACATTATCTAGTGCGACCCATAGGGCGATGGAGCAACAACTAATCCAAGAACTAGAGGCTTGACTGTTAAATACGACGCTTGACCGCAAAATTGGAAGATAGTGCGTATGGCAGGAGTTGAGTGGAGCCATAGTGAGAAATAAATGCAAAGGTACTGATCAACATGTATAGAAGTTTAAAGGGGTTTAAACGAAAAAGGATGGATCGTAATGTTTCTATGCCACATGGCTTTATAATTTTCTCAGCCGAAAGCACGAATTTTGTAGCTCCAGAGATGGTAGCCAGATATCTCAATATCTGAACCCGTCAACCGAAAGAGGGAATCAATATTCGTAGAAGTAAAGACAACTGGCAAGATCGAAGCGAACAGACCAAGGGGAAGACGGAGAAGTAAATACCTGGATGGTATGCCACATGGCATGGTCGAGACAGGAACACTGAGCTGATCCACGAATCTGGTGATCGAGTGAAATAGCGAGTCATGACCGCCCACGCTTTCCGGCATGGCACACGATGGATGGAAAGGAAAGAGATAGAGATCAGAGGACACGGGACAATATAAAAGTTGAAAGAAACTACTAGAAATACCGGGATGTTAACTTGCATCAGTATCATGTAGTTATCAAGTTTCGTTTTCTTCTTTCCTGTGCTGAGCGGAGTGCGTCACACTTAGTTGTGTGTTTGTGCAAGATTTGTATCCTATATATACATTTCACCCAATGTAACGGGCTTCATCTACCTGTAGGTACTTCTTTTCCTTAATAATTTTGTCAGAGGGTGGTTTTACAGCCTACTGGTTACGGTTCCTAAATGCCGTGAGCAGTTTAACGCGCACGGCTTGCCACAGAGCCTCTGGTTTTATTTTTCCTTATCAGAGAAGCTAAGTATGCGATTTTCTAACCAAGAGATCAGAGGAACATCCCGGAAATCTGTTACCATGTATCACAGAGCTGTAGAGGCGAATTGCAACTGAACTGAACTACACGAAGCCTGGCAGTTGTTGATACATGTCTTGCTTTATTTGAGATACTTCAAAAGGCATAATTTCGACATACAAGTCTGGATGATAAAAGACGTCCTGCCGGCATGGCTTCCAGTTGGTAACTAATGCGCGTCCTACCCCTACGTCAACGCGTGAGCATCCCTAGTTACTTTTACATCTCCCCGGGGTGCTCCCGCGTGCACTGAAGTTTAGACCCTTTTTCTCTTGCGCGCCGACCTAGATCCCCTTAACAGAGACAGACACTCTGTTATACATGCGCCTGAAGAAGTCTGATGTATCGGCGGAATTGTGCAAATATCGTGGCTCTGCTTTTAGTTAGTTAGTTAGTTAGTCGACAGATCATCCTCATTGCACATCGAACCATTCAGTCCATAAGTGCTCGGATCCCCTCCTCAGCAAATCCCGCAACGTGTAGCGGCTAACGACGCCAGTTCTGTGTTGGTTTATAAATCTTCTTTGGCTTCCTGCGTAGTGTTCTTGTTTGGCCACCCCTCTTTTAATTTGCTGCTCTCGCAGTCTGGCCATTGTTGTAGATTCACAGTCATCACTTGGTTCTCGCAAAAGTCTTACTTCTCGTAGAGCATTCAGAGTGTCGGCCTGGTCCATGGCGCGTCCGCCCTCCACAGTAGCCTCACCTGCGAGCTTGTCAGCCCGCTCATTTCCTTGTGCTCCCGCATGCCCTGGCACGAAGATGAAACTAATCTTTGCCAGTCGAGACCGCTCCAGAGGCAGCAACCATTCTCTTCGAATCGACCCCTCCTCTATCCTCTTGATCATGTTCATTGAGTCGCTAAGGAAACAAGCCCTAGTGAATGTCTGTGTCTCGAGCCATGTTATTGCTTTACTTACTGCCATGACTTCCATGGTCAGGCTACTTGTGGTTTCAGTGAAAGCACCAGAGTCCTCCTTCACAATTCTCCCTCCGGCCCGAGCTGTAAAGGCCCATGAGCTTCTCACATGTCGGACGACCGACCCATCTGTGTAGATGACCGCGTCACCGTCTAGCGAATTCTCGAAAATCAACGCTTGTACTTCAGCCTCAACAGCAGCCGGATTTTCTTGTCTGCATTTTCTATCTAGTTGGATGCAAACTGAAAAGGATGTGCAGAAGTCTGTTGGCACTTGCACCCACTCCTCGCCAGGTTCTAAGTCCTCAAATGAACACACCTGGTTGAAGAATGTCTTCGGCTTGACCCATCCACGACCGTCCTCTTTTTAACCTGCTGCCCTTCACCTTCCTAATTTCACTATGCAGTGGATGTTGTGTGTTTGCGTTAATTCTGAGGTAGGCGCGTGCCCTGCAACCTTGTATTCTCTCTTCAATGGTTGGAAAATCAAGAAGGTAGCGCATCGCCCTGCATGCTGTATCTCTTGTACATCCAAGAATAATGCGCTTAGCTTCATTCTGTATCCTTTCCATCCTTTCTATCTGCTTATGGCTGAGAGTCAGGATTGCCATTGCATACTCCAAAACAGACATGACCAGCCCCTCGTACAGAAGACATAGATGGCGCTGCTCACAGTTTGCTGCCGCCATCACCCGCATCGCTGCCAAACCCCGCTTGGCCTTTGTTATCACCTGGTCTATGTGCACATTATAAGCAATGCTTCGATCAAACCGTATCCCCAGGTAATTCATTGCCTGCGTTCTTTCCACCACCTCTGAACACAGCATTACAGTTGGTGTTGGAATGTTGACAATATGATTATTCAACGAGAACCAAGTCACTGTTGCCTTTGTTGGGTTGACCATTGCCCCAGGTTCATCACACCAAGTACTTATGCGATTGAGTTCGGTTTGTAGTTCCACAGCAACCTCCTCTCTATCCTTACCCTGACGATACACTAAAACATCATCGGCATATGACAATGTCCTGCCAGGTCCAGTGATCTGCTCACTGGTGATTCTCACTGTGTAGGCGTTGAACAGTACCGGAGATAATGGTGATCCCTGTGGTAGGCCAGGATATATTGTTGCTGGTTCCGAAGTCCAACTGCCACATCTAAAAACTACTTTCCGTTGGAAGAGGGCTGCAGCGATCCAACTAAGGAGGAATGGACTTACGTTTAGTTTGAGAAGCTGAAACATTAAAAAATCCAGTGGTACTCTGTTGTATGCGTCCTCAAGATCAATCGCTGCAGCAACGGTTTCAGTGCCTGCGTGGAAACCTTCATAGACATCCTGGGCAAAGACTGCTGTATTGGTCCAGGTTTCTCTTTTTGAACTGTACCCACCCAGGGTAGGTGGGAAAACACATTGCCTCTCTAGTTGGCTTGATATTTTCCTGGCAATTACCTTCTCCAGCAGCTTGCCTATTGTATTCTGCATGGTTATAATTCGATATCCCTGAATTTTTTTGTGGTCTTTGTCAGGCTTCGGCAAGGGAATCAGGTAGCTGTGTAACCATTCCTCCTTGATGCTAGCACTCTCTATACTGTTGTTGTACATGTCTGCTAGTTTCTCTAGCTCATTGTCGGTACACCTATTTATGTCGTCGTATCTTATGCCACCAGGACCTGGAGCACTGTTTTTTGATCGTCGAAGCACAGCCTTGATTTCTTTCACTGTCACTGTGTCATCATCCGAAGTGTTCTGGGCCTTGCATCTGTCTGAGGTGACCTCCTTGGCCAGATTTCGGCCTCCCATGTCTGTCTGGTTGCTCTGCTCAAGATAGCGTTCAAAGAGGGCTTTGCCCTTGTCCTCGTCAGTCCTCTGCCAGATGAGGTCAGCACCTTGGAAGTCAGAAATGCTCTTATTCTTGACTACACCACTCATGCTTTTATGTAGTCGCCAGAACAATTTCAATGACTTGTCTGTGCTTACCCTTTGACACACCTCTGCCCATTTTTCGCTTTTAACAACCGTAACCAGTTTTTTTTTGAAATAGCTTACTTTTGTGTGCATCTCTCTTTCTAAGTGCAAGCAGGGACTAGGATGACCAGCTCTGTTCTTCTTGGCATTTTGCCATCTCCTTACAGCACTACGCTTATCCACCCAAGCCTTCTCCACCTCGAAACTCCACCACGGTGGCTGCTCCCAGCTTTTTTTCCTGCCCTGAAACGTTCTGCGCTTGTCACATCTTATTTTTGACACCAATGCAATAACGTCCAAAACAAGGAAGATATCGGATGAACGAAAAAGAAGGTGAAGAATTAGACAACGATGGTTCTTGGGGGAAAACATCCCAGCCCTATGATGAGATCCAACGCTGACAGTCTGAGGTGGACACTGTGTCCTCTTAGCCACGCCTCTCCCTCAACTAGTTAAAACAGGCAATAGTAGATTTTTTCCCCCTTCCCAATCTGGCTCTGAGCACCTCTAAGGGCATACACTAGTTTCGGAAAAGTTTCAACATGTCGAGAAAGTGTATGGGAAATAAAGTGAGGAGGGTAGGAACTGGCTTCTCCATATCATTATGCTGTGGCTTATAATATGTGAAGGCCAACCACTATACCTTTATGTTTTGACAGGTATTGTTTGACGCCCTCGGACGGCCAGGGGAAAGAAGCTGAAATCAGAGAAAAGTTGTACAAAGATATTGGCGTCAGTTGGTTGAGAACCTATGCTCCCTTGGAAAGGAAAGAAAGACAGACAGACAGATATACCGAAGAAGAAGAAGAGAAGAAATGTGTACGTTATTTTTCCTTCAGAGACTCCACATTACTGCGTTGAGCGTGATTTCTGTGTTTCTCGAATAGCTTGCAAATTGTTGTGTTCGACACGATAATGTCTTTGGGCTCAAGAAGAAGGACATTTAAAACGGGACATTGCTTTTCTGAGACACACTAGAGGAATACATCCTGCAAACTGTTGTTACATAGCATAGCGTTCCATCATTGAACTACAGACTAAAGAGGCACAATCGATTTAGAAACGATATGAACTGCGTCGATGTCACCTTCATTTCAATTCAACTAAGTCGACAGGAATTGACCTCCAGCCCTCTCTGTCTGTCGCCAAGATGGTACAATCTAACATCTTCTTTCGTTGAGGTTATCTCACACCCTTCTCTTGCACGGCCGCCTTTCACCTTTTCCTCCAATAAGATTTTCAGTAGAGTATTGTCTCTTTAACACTAAATGGAACCAGAAGTAGAGGCTGATCATGTAAACGATGGACAGAGGGAATAACAGAGTTTATGGGAATATCGATATATGAAACTAAAAAAAGAGAACCTTTCTGCTGTTTACGCTTCACCTGGACACCGCTAGGTATAAGAAAAACAAAATAAGATGATATGAGATTGTCTCTTTGAGGGGTCATAATAGCTTTACTTATTTGCTGGTCGGTGGTCATGTGCTCGAATTCCACTTCTAAGAAGGAGCGGCTGGCCGAGCGGCTAGAATGCCGGAATCTCCTTCGGGAGACCCGGGTTCGAATCCTCTGTAAAATGTGGATTTTCCCTGTGTGTGTGTGTGGGGGGGGGGGGGGGGGGAGAAAGTTCGCGGCGACTGCACTAGCCAGGCGGCCTGAATTCCTCAAACTCAAGACCACCCCCCCCCCCTTTCCCTGTCATACTCCGCAAGGTACTATATTGACAGTAAATGACAGTTTTTATGACAGAAGAAAGAAGTTCCACAACCACTGGTGCGGTGTTTTCTAACAGCCCTATGGTAATTTTCCGCCGAAACAAAAATCAAAGTGATCACATTGTCCACAGTCGCCTCTCATCAGACACTGTATCTGTGGGTGCATTTGAATGTCACCCTAAAATATATATATATATATATATATATATAAGGGTCGTTGATTTGAAACCCGTTCCTATGGCTTTATTACAAAAGCATGAAAGAAACATTAATATAGAATTAAACAAAGCATTCATTTTGAATCAATTATGCAGCATGATTTGGTCAGAAGAAATCGCCGTAGGCATTCAGGCAAGCATCCCATTGCTTAGGTAGGCGGCGAATGCCGTCCTGCACAATCTTTGCAACATGCGGACGAACATTATCGTGCAACAAAATCACACCGCGAGAAAGCATGCCGGGTCATTTATTCTTGATGGCTTTTTGCAGCTTGTCTAGTGTTTGGGTAGAGTTGATATTGACACCAGGTTCTTTAAAGTCGGCCAACAATAGCCCTTCAATGTCAAAATATGCACTCAGCATAACCTTACCAGCGGAAACCTGTAACTTGAATTTTTTGGCTTTTGGTGATCCAGCATGCTTTCATTGCATGCTCTCTCTTTTGCTGCTCGGCTCAAAGTAGTGATAATACCATGATTCATCACCTGCCACTATGTGGAAGAGAAATGCATCACCCTCCACTCTGTAACGCAGCAAGTGGTGCAAACACCATCCCATGCGTTTCTCTTTTTGGTGGTCGGTCAACATCCGTGGTACCCACTGTGAACACACCTTCCGATGTTGCAGTGTCTTACGGACGACCTTTTGAATTGTCCCAACTGACACATCAAATTCTTTCGCTAGCGAACTTAAGCTTCGACAACGATTCATCTGTACTGCTGCGTCAATTTTGGCGATGTTTTTTCTGTTGCAACAATATGCGCTTGACCCGGCAGTCGTAGATCTATCGTTAACTGGCGTCCTTTCCTAAACATTCGTGCCCAGTCCGTCACTGTTGCCTTCGACACACATTTGTTACAGTACGCTGCCTACATTCTTCAATGAATGTCCACTGGTCGATATCCTTCAAATGGAAGAAACTGAATCACCGCTCTTTGAGATTCTTTGGACGGATTTTGGATCAACCCGGCCATTTTCTCAACAGTCAGAAACAGAACCTATGCACCATGAGACGGCAAGCACTTGCTCTTTTATTCATTGGTCAGTACTTATCACATGACTATGACATGACCATGTTCAACGTAACGCAATTACGCGGTGCAGCACGAACGGATTTCCCTCATTTCATAATGTACCAAATGCATTTAAATGGTAAACTGTTGATTAACAACAGTTTAATAGCAGTTGTTATATACGAAATGACAGTCTTAAAATAATACTCACATAATCAAACAATGCTAGCGGAAATAACACACTAAACTCATTTGGAAGAGTATGAATTTATTAATTTATTTTGTTCTGTGTTAGGAATCACAACGTTGCATATTTATGAATGACATCATCAGTTGACTGAAACAGAAGATTAAACAAAAACTGAATAAATGATATCAACAGAACTTTGACTTCAAGTGTTTAATGGTTGCCCTAACAAACAACACACACTAAATAAAATTGCTGAGGCTATAATGTATTCTCTGCTTCATACCCATGTTGTACATGTTACCTTTTCACAAAATGTGACATTTGTTTCTTTCTAATATGAACACAAAAATGAGTAACTATGTTTACAAGTGTATGCTAATTAATTTATTAAGAAACCTGCACAAATTTTCCTGTTTTAGCTGGAAAAGAAGAAAACAAAAATGAGATATTACAACAAAAATAAAATCTATATTAAAATGTGGTGCGACAACTATTCCAAACTTCAGCAAACAATGAAGGCACATTCAACACATAATTGAAACTTTTACTATACTTCTAATTTAAAAAAAAATACAAAACCAGGACAAGTCTCGTAGCAGGAATCTGCTGTGCGTATGTGTAGTGTTAGGACCCTCATTGTCTCATAGTTTTATAGACCTGAGTGCATGGAGCAATAAAGTGACCAGTTTTTCCTTGTAGCGAATGATAACAGTTGTTATCGACCCTCCGACCAGGCTCATTCTATTGTTAACGTAACATCATATATGTTAACTAAAGTATCAGCTCTACACTTCTAATGCTTTTGGTTACTTCAGAAACTCTTAGCCATAGTCTAGCATAGCAGTTTTGAACAGTGTTTACCATCAGTTCAAGAATAACACTCCATCACTAGACAGTACAAGCTCTTTCACTTCGTTATGCAACTCAGTAGTACCAGCAAACTTCAAATTCAGTGCCAGTAAAAAAAAAATTTCATTGTCGAAAAGTGTTATAAAGACTCCAAACAGATTAATATTACAGGTAAAGGTAGTCCAACAGTGGATACTGCCTTTGGAGTGTGAAATGTTAGGCCTTCACACATTCAATGGCCTAATTAAGTGATGAGGCCAGTTCCCATCATCATCATATTTTCTTCTCAGACAGCTCTGAAAATTATCTACTACTGATTCATGAAGCAAGATCAGTACCTGAGCTGTATTGGATGGAAAAATAAATCTGCTACTATTGGGAATTGAACCCAGACTGTGGCAAACCAGTATACTAGCCACTATGCCACTGTGATTAATATTACGGCTATTAATACATTATTTCCCAACCAGATTTTGCTGCAGCTTACATATTTATAGATATCAGTTTGCTTCTGTAGCTCATTTCATTTCAGACAGTTGTGCATTATCTTCTGCCACAGGAAGGAGTTACATAAAGCGATAATTACTTGCAGCAAACACGTTAAGCCCTATATTTTAACACTTTACCTTTTCTCAATCTTTGGGTCTGTCTGTCATTACCCCTACCAGAGTTGTAGTTCCATGAGCAATTTCAATTTTCAAGTGCCAGAATGCTCACATACTTTAAATACTTATGTGTGGGTACATTATCTGATTTGAATAATTTTCCATAGCAGTGTCCATTACAATCTACTATACACAATTTCCAAGGAATTGTTAACCTGCACAATGCACTATAGGGCCTGTTACTTTTTTTCCACCATAGTCTAAGATGTTTGCTACGGAAGGGAGAAACGGCCACCGATTTCTCTGTGCACTTAGGCCCACAAAAATGTGATGGTCTTAACATTTTGCAAACTTATAGCACAGTGGTTCTCAACCTTTTTTTGGCCCGTGCCCCCCTTCACCATATTTTCAGAATGTCATTCCCCCCTCCAAATTATCTCGTAACACCAAAATCACAATATACAAAACACTGATCAGACCAGTTGTGCTGTATGGCTCTGAAACCTGGAGTACAACGAAAGGAGACGAAGCCTTGTTACAAACCTCCGAGAACAAAATTTTAAGACGCATCTTTGGACCCATTAGGGATACACAAAGTGGAGAGTGGAAAAGAAGAAGTAACAAAGACAATTATGATATGTCCCCGCTAATCACTGGTATCTTGAAGGCTAATAGACTACAATGGCTGGGGCATATAGAAAGAATGGAAGATAATAGGGAAACAAAACTCGCTTACACTCAGGAAATAAATGACCATAGACCCCGAGGTAGACCAAGAAGACGGTGGAGAGATAATGCATATACAGACCTACAAGCACTTCGAATCAACAACTAGCAAGCGAAGGTCCACCAGAGAGACGAATGGAGACGGATTGTATCTGCAGCAAAGAACCTCAATGGCTCGGAACGCTGAAGAAGAAGAAGAATTCCCCCCTCCCTATGAAAAATTTGGCCCGTGCCCTCCCCCCCCCCCCCGCCCTTCACCATATTTTCAAAACGTCATTCTCCCCTTTCATATTTCCTACCTAAAAATCCCCCCACCCCTATAGCCCTTCACCATATTTTCAAAACGTCATTCTCCCCTTTCATATTTCCTACCTAAAAATTCCCCCACCCCTACACAGTATACGTAAAAATGGAAGGTAAATATGTTAAAACAGGTCTAGACATCCACATAAAACGTGATTTGTGGGCCTACTTACTTTATAAAATGAATTTTAGAAGGATGAGACGTGCATAACTGTAAAGTATGAAGGGAAAAGCAATATCAAGTAACCTGTTCTTGTATTAACGGGATCTTGAAATGATCTTCGTCCCCCCCCCCCCCCCCCCCCTGGAAACCCTAAAATTCCCCCCAGGGAATTCACCACCGGTTGAGAACCACTGTTATAGCCGGTTTCTGCTTTGAGCCACGTTTAATTTCTTTTCATAAGTCCAAGAAAGCTAGCAACTGATCCATTATCCAACCATAAATAAATAGTATTGTGCTGATAATATGCACTTCTTCTGATGTAGGCTTTTTTATTGTAACTCATGCTGTTTTATTTATTGTTTTAATGCCTTCTATAACAGACTCCGTGGCAAAGTTTTATCAACGCAGTTCGTAATCTCGCATACCTGCGTTTGAAACACAGCTGTGGGCGATTTGGCAGCAGACCGCCTTTCGTTGATGTTGTATGAAATGATATGGGTACCGGTCGTTCAGAAAGCAGTGGCAAACTACTTAACGTAAACTTGCCCAAGAATCACGAGCAGCCAAAAAATTTTGGGGTTGACTGTAAAGGATATGCAACCTACCAGACACATGTTACTTTAACATCATCATGTAACAGACCCTTTGCAGTACATCACTCTCACCATGGCTGAACAGTTTCTTATCTCTGGCTATTTCTCCCACCACATGCACCCTCATGCCAAAGGTGTTTGCAATATCCTAAGCTCATCTTCATTCTGGTTGGCCACTGCCTCTTCTTCTATGCACCATTAGTGTAAGCACTGTTCTCTCCAAGCCACTGTGAGGTTTAATATGGCCAGTGTCTAAGAAATTATGTTGTTTATGAGTCAGTTTTGTTTGATGTTCAGATCTTCTAGAATGTCAGTGATTTTTCCTTGGTTTATGATACTCTAAGAACGTTTCTTACTTTAATATATATGTATTACTTTAAGATTATGGTTACCTGGGATATGAATAGTTAAAAAGGACAATCAATATATTATACAACAGACCCAAAGTGATATTTTCTGTAAGTGTTATATGTTTTTGCAGGTAAAAAATGCTAACAATTTTTCACATTTCACTAAAATTGGATTCCAAATTATTTGCAGATAAGTATGTTGCCTATTTTCTTTTGTTAACTCTGCACTTATACAATGGCTTTACCAAATTTAGTGAGTTGTTATATACTTTTAAAGATTAACAGTCAATATATTTCTCCCATGCCGGTCCATCTAAACATGTTCTAGGAAATAAAGATGAACACATCACCCACTATGCTTTGCTTCACTTCACTTGTAGAAAAAAAAGAACCTAGATCTCGCTCAACCGTCTATCACTGTCTGGGTTATATTTGAGGCCAGTTCCACCCACTGAGTGCAGACTGGTTTATTAAAAAAAATGAGGCTAGCACCATATACCCAATGAGCTTCAAGATGTGTAAAAGGAGTCTTTACTTTCCTTACTATATTTCCTTTGTCTCTAAAAACTGATCTGAAGCTATACATAAGTTTATAAAGCGAATATTTAAAACATGATAACCAGGACAACATGAAACAAAGATTTTGTTATACCAGTCATGAATTCTGGGATTTGACCAGTACCACTGGAAATATCTACTGCAGATACTGGTCTTCTGTCATTTAAGTTTAAAAACAGCTATTCACAGAAACAACTATGCAACATAGGGTGAACTTAGAGAGCAGTACTGAGTACTGCAGTGGCATGTATGCTTACTTGTCAGCCCGATGTTCATTTGTTCAAATCCACATTGATGCAGACATTAAATGAATTTACCTGGGCTCCGAGGACACACCCAGCCTAAACATGAGTACCAGAGAATGTTCTGGGAAGTAAATGCACCTGATGAAGATACTGACCACATAACCAATCAAGTGCTGACTGTTCTATAGAAATTTGGGTTGGTAGCATATACTCAATATGCTTCAAGACCTGTAAAAAGAGTCCCTCATGTACATTTACCTATGGCAAACTTGCTTTATGGCAAGTCTGCTATTTATAACTTGGGTTGTTTGGAGTGGGGAAGAGAAGGGTTCATCTGCTTGTAAACTCTCCTTGGGCACTTCCTTTCATCCAACAGCTTTCATGCTCTGGATGATAGTTTGGATTTAAGGAACATTTCGGCTGATTTGATCTTCAATCTAGATGAATATTTCAACATCTAATTTCAGCAATAAAGCTGCCAGTTTTCACATTATTTTAGTACGTATTTACAGGTCCTTCAAAATTCTCTTATTTATGTGTGTATTTTGTTCAGTAATTTCTTATTATCATTCACAATGGAAGTAATCAGCTAGCAATCCAACCATAATTGTGTGGTGATTGACGGTAACAGACACAGTCTTGCTCATTTTGTTTTATCATTTTTAATTGGGTATTTAGAGTAAAATGTTTATTAGTTCTCATTACACAACAAGTACTAGATGTAGATGCTATAATTGTTTTAAAAAATTAACTATACAGCAATCTATAAGTACTAATCTAATAAGTTGAGAACACAGACACAGAGATGCAATTTGTAGGAATCTTGCAGACTGATGATCAAAAAAAAAGAAACATGGGACATAGTATGATATTTGAACTGAGCTAATGAGTAAGAATTTTAGAAGACTCTCTCAAAAAAGATATTTATCCAATATTTTTTTTTTTATCTGAGTGATATCACTTTGTGTGGAGCTTCTGTTGGTAGTCACAATTCGTGGGAAAACCACATCATCTGCATAAAACAGTGTGTTTCCTAATATTATTATTGTTTTATTATGTCTCTCCTTGTTGCAGGAAACATCCTGTGAGGACACTTCATCTGTGTATAATCATTTTTTCTTGTTCCTTTGCCTTTGCCAGTCTTGGCATTATTAACATAGTGTGGGGATGAACACTTTTGAACAAAAGTACCATTATCCTTTCGTGAAACATTGTCAAGCAGGGCGCCATTATTACCAGGTGCTACTGTGCAGATTGTCAGTGATTTCTCAACAAGAAGTACCTCTGAGCATTATTATTATTATTAATTTTAAGGGGAAGGTGAGTATCAATAAAAAAAAAGACCATAAATTGATTAATGAGTTAATTTTTCAGTTATAGCATGCTTGCCTGCCAGTCTGATGATCATGTGTTTGAATCTCCCTTGAGGTAGGAATAAAAAAAAATTGATGCAGCCATAACAAGTCCCAGAAAATGCCAGTGGAATATTGGCCAAATCATCCATTGAGTGCCAACTAGTCTGTAAACCAGGGAGTTTGAACCACATACCCAATGCACCTCATGGCATGACAAAAGATCCTTTAATGCGTTTACATCTTTAATGTGTAGTAAAAATATTACAATAAAACACAAAATTTGCAAGACCACTCAGCCATTCTGTTTATAAAATAGTAAATGAATTATATAACAAATGGCTGATGTGAAAGAGTAACTAAGATTAGAAATGCCACACATTACACACAGCCTCTACATTTAAATCTGCACATTTTCCCAACAAGATCAAACTGCGGCGTTAGATCTCATTTTCCACCTGATCAATATTATTGTAGGAAATTGAAGCCACACAAGTCAAGATGATATGGAAAGACACTCAGAAACAGAAAACCTGTTTTTTGTCAAAAAAGCTAAAAATAGTTGTTCCAGCCTACATTTCTAGAGATAACCCCATGGCAGATAGACGTAGAGGTATCAATTGTTCTCAATCAATCATGTGCCATGCCGGAAAGCATGGGCGGTCATGACTCGCCATTTCACTCGATCACCAGAGTCATGGATCAGCTCAGTGTTCCTGTCTCGATCATGCCATGTGGCCAAGCCATCCAGGTATTTTCTTCTCGGTCTTCCCCTTGGTCTGTTCACTGCGATATTGCCAGTTGTCACTAAGTTCTCCAATCCATTTCTTCTCATAACATGTCCAAAAGATTTTGACTGTCTACGTCTAATTTCTCTAATCAATTTACGATTTTCATTTGTCTCCTGTAGTACTTGGTCATTGGTTTTTCTGTCTGTCCATGGTATTTTTTGCATTTCCCTCAGAAACCACATTTCTGCAGCCATCAGATGTTTTTCAGCTTGACTGTTCATTGTCCAAGTTTCACATCCATACAAAAGAACAGGCTCTATGTAGCCCCTCAACACTCCTTTTCTCGTTTCAATTTACATCATTTTATTAGTCAGTATGTTTTTCATCTTGCTAAAGGCTACTTTCGCCATGGCGATTCTTGTTCTAATCTCCTCAAGGCATTTCCCATCAGATGTTATGACTGTTCCGAGATAATTGTACCGATTCACTTGTTGAAGAATATTCCCATTTACTTGTATATTACATTGTGGTATTTCGTTCTTCCTAGTGACGACCATAATCTGTGTCTTTTTACAATTTAATTCTAATCCCCGTTGTTCACTGTGTGCAACAACCGCATCTACTAATTGTTGCAGATCCTGCTCATTGTCTGCACTCAATACTGTATCATCTGCATATCTAATGTTATTGATACTTTGTCCTGCAATGCTGATCCCATTTATATCTTCTACATTTCAGAAAATATTTTAACTGTATACAGAAAAAAGATCTGGAGACATTACACATCCTTGCCTAACACCTCTCTTAATAGGCTGATATTGTCCCACTTGTTCTAAGCTCTTCAAGCACCTCCAATCATATGTTATGACTGTTCCGAGATAATTGTACCGATTCACTTGTTGAAGAATATTCCCATTTACTTGTATATTACATTGTGGTATTTCGGTCTTCCTAGTGATGACCATAATCTGTGTCTTTTTACAATTTAATTCTAACCCCAGTTTTTCACTGTGTGAACAATTTCTCGTCAATTGTTCTGCCTTCGTGTATTCTAAATCGTGGAACAGTAAGGTCAAATGGCCAGATTCATGCCTCAATGTCTTTCCTTTTCAGAAAATTCTGAAAATGATCTGCTAACTTTTCTTGAGGCTGGGTCCCATAGTAAGTACTGGTCTAAAGAAAAATCAATTCTATGGCTACTGGGTACGGAACCTCAAATTTATTACTACTTTGGCTTTTAAAGACATAAACAAAGAAGTCTCATAGCAGGAACAATCTGTGCATGTTAAACATTATGGCCATTAAATATTGAGGGCGTGAATGTATGGAGGAACAGATGGCCAGTCTTTCTGTTCTGTATCGAACGTCAAGGGTTGCCAGGAACCAGCTGTGGGTATGTGAAGTGGTAGGACCATCATATTTTGTAGGCTTGAGTTCACAGAAGAATAAGTGGACAGTCTTTAAACATCGAACCTTCATCTAACCACGAATATGCCATTCCCGGTGTAACATCCTAACCATTACACCAATGAGCCGGTTACTACAGATATAATAAGTGTTAATTACATAGTGAGACATTATGAACATAAATTACGACCATTCTACAGTCTGTGTTTTATTACATATATTTGATTATTAGAAAAGAATCAAACTTTCAAAGGGTTTCTTACTAAGGATGATTACTCTAATTGACTTGATGTAAAAAGCACAACATAAGAAATATTTTTACATAATGACTGTTCGCCAGCATTTCTGCAACCATAAGATGCCGAAAGACAAGTTTCGTTTCGAAATGGGAGCACTCTGGGCTTTAGTATAAACAATTGAAATGTTTAAAAAACACACATTTGACAGGTTCAATTCAAAGTGATTGTTTGGAATAACAGCATATTAACAGTCATACATATAGGTCTATATGATACAATGATAAAAAATTGTCAGTAAGTATTGGATCATTGGCGCCTCTCCACCAGACCTTGCAAATCAACAATGAAACAATAAAGAACAATACAATAATAATAATGCTTAATACTTTAGTCACAGCTTTTTCAAACTGTTGGCTTAATGTATTGCACTTTAATTTTTGTAACACAGAATAATATATTTACCCATATTACTCCATGTCTTTGTTTCAACTAAGTTATTTAGTACAATAAATTAATGATTAATTAATAATTGGTAGTGCAGCCCTTAACTTTTGATATGCCCTATGTTTTTTTGAAGTTGCAAAGAAAAAAGATATAAAAGTATCAACAGTCACTTTGTGTGGCCACTATATAGGCTACTATTTTGACTGATAATTTATTTAATCACTACACATTTGTTAAAAATGTATATAAATTGCCTCTTCATTTCTCATATACATACATGTACACATTGGCTTAACTGTAGATTTTATATAAAAACTAATTATCACAATGAACTATTATCAATGCACACGAGATAAGTCCATAGGATAGGTGATTAGATCCCTTCAGAGTTTCTACGAGTGTCAAATGTGTGATCATACAAGCTTGGTGCTGGTCCATTCATTTATTTCTGTCCCTTACATAGCCTTCAAGTCTCACAACTCCCTGTTTGGCACAAGTGTCTTTCAACTTGAGCAAGACCACTGTCTCACCCATGCCATGAAAATCAGCAGTTGCACCAAGTTATTTAATGGCATTTAAAATGTCTGCTTGATCCAGTGATGGACCATAATAATCACAGAATCATACAAAGTGTCTGCTTTTCTAACAACATATATACCTTACATTTTAAGTCTATTTACTTTTTTTGGGTAAATTTTTTAATAGTTGTCTGTTTTTACCCAATGCCTTTAAGAATGTGTTCACATGATTGCTTTTCTGACCATATCAATCTCTGCATTCTGTAATTGTCACGAAATGGCTGGAGGTCGTCGACCCTAATGACCAAAGGCCAGAGATCGGCGGTCTATACCGCTACAACTTGTTTGTTGTGAGAACGGGTCCCCGATCAAACACGATCGGAACTCTTTGAAATACGGTGAACGTAGGTCCCGAGAGAAACGGGAAAACGATATCAACTAGAATTGTCTATATCAAAGGAGATTGTCGGCATGTTTTTGTACAAGGATGAAAAGATGAGAGAAGAGCAGGAGCTACTTGGTAGGGGGAAAAACCAGTGACGTCCTACAGACAACATTCTAAGCTGTCTGAAAATAACGTTTTAAATTCAGTGTGCTAACGAAAATTACAACGGGAGGAAGTGTTTCCCTATTCTTGGTCCAATTAAGAAAAGGAATTACTAATGTTCCATGTTGTTTAAAGGCAACGGACATATGTGCAGGATGTGCATGTGTTATTCCAATTCTGGACGAGCATAGTTTTTATAAGGTAGTAGTGATGTAGATTAGAACTCGAACATAGTGGACTCGCGTGTGTGACCGTAGTATAAGAGTGTCAGCAGCAGTAGGCTGAGGCGGGACTTAGGCTGTGTCGAGTGATGTGTCATTGCCCTCGTAGGATGAGAGCAATGACACGAGAAGATAGTCAGCAAGATGGAGAACGGGTGGGAGATAAAGGATAGGTCTATGCTAGAATATTCTGGTAGGGGTGTCTACTGGGGTTTCTGTGCTTTTCCTTTGGCTTTTCCTACTTTTACCTAGTCTAAGGTAATGTGATGAACTCCTCTGTCTTATGCCAGAGTTCAGTTCTATGAAAATATAGATGTTACAATCTGAGTACGGCCTTAGGCCTACACTCACATATAATGAGTCTGAGTATGGGATGATATCACCTGGTGTTATCTCTTCGACAGGTTCCAATTGAAAGTGCAATTGCCTACAACTCTGAGAAGAAGAAAATGGCCATACCCTGGTGCAGTGCTAACTGACATCAAGCTTTAAACTCTGTTGCTCAAAGAAGGTAAGACAAGTCCTGAGAAAAATTGAACATAAGACATAAGTCACTAGAAGAGAGACTGATAACCTAAAGTATTACAAACAACCAAGGAATTATGAACAATAATATTTACCCTAAGAAGTAGAAAAAGGGAAAGACTATCAATCAAATAACATTTTCCCTGCTTACATGAACATTTCGATGATTAACCGACAGCAGTGTGTCGCCGATATATTTTGTTGGACAGTGTTTGTGTTCGTTCATACATGGATTATATTAAATACAGGTTTATCGGCTGTGTAGAAATAAAGTACACGAACTAACCAAATCACTCAGTGGTGACTAGACTTTTCAAACGTTCCAGGATATATTGGAATAAGTCAAAAATCGGTCGGAGAGACACATCATCGGGTGAGCTCCTTCCAGTTCTGTGCTGTTGTGAAGTCGTATGGCCGTAGCATGATGAGAACTGTGATGCTGATCCTAGACTGAATAGTCCTGTCTCACATACACAATAGACTACACCACAGATTTCTATACACACACCTGGCATATTTTCTTCATTAAATAATTTTATTATTTGTTGGAGGACAGTGTTGTGTGGGTAGAGAGAGAGAGAGAGAGAGAGAGAGAGAGAGAGAGAGAGAGAGAGAGAGAGAGAGAGAGAGAGAGAGAGAGAGATAAAAAGACTGAACGGGGAGTGTGTAGACAAAGGTCCGGCAGTAGACCAAAACTGAGAAAAGGGAATTTAAAAAGTGTGCTTGTTGATTCATAATGAAAATGATAAGGAACAAAATGATGAATCAAGGGCTGGAGAGGACTTGCTTCTATCTTGGTAGACAAGAAAAATACTCTTCTGGCATCTTCATGATTCTAAACAAATGTCCTTGTCTATCAAGCCTGTGTCCTTAGTACTCTTCTCTATGACAGTGAAACCTGGACAACTTACTCACACCAAGAGAACAATTTAAACAGCTTTCATATGCGGTGTCTGCGAAGAATTCTTGGTATTAAGTGGCAAGACAAAATCACAAATACTGAAGTATTGGAAAGATCAGGTTGTGTGACAGTTTATTCCATGCTCAGTCTTCGTAGACTTAGATGGATAGGACATCTTAGGCGGATGGATGATGGTAGAATACCAAAGGATATTTTTTTTGGTGAATTACAGATGGGTAAGAGATCTCAGGGTCGGCCTCTACTACGATACAAGGATGTGTGTAAGCGGGACATGATTGATACAGGCATTGATAATGCACATTGGGAGCAAGTCGCCGTTGAACGTGTTGCATGGAGGGCAAATATCAGAAATGGAATAAAGTCAAAGGAGAAAATTATTGCAGAAAAGTCACACACCAAGCGTTTGAGACGTAAGATGGTACATGATGGTGGAAATGACCACGTGTTCACATGCACCCACTGTGAACGGACATTTACAGCGCAAATTGGCCTTATCAGTCACACTCGCTACCGCCATAGTTAAAAGTTATTATGCCTTTTTAAAGCACAAACTATCGTCTGTCAAGACGGCAAGGTGCCAATGATTGCTGATTCTACTCCCCCCTTCCCCCCAGGGACGACAAGTGACAGTAATAACAAATGTCAAAAGCATGCAAGTTCCATCTATTATTAGAATGAATGCCTCAGAGTCATATAATGCTATGGATCAAATGTGTTACAGTGTGGTAATGAAAATGATAAGGAACAAAATGATGAATCAAGGGCTGGAGAGGACTTGCTTCTATCTTGGTAGACAAGAAAAATACTCTTCTGGCATCTTCATGAGTATACCATACTTCATACCCATGCTGGGTATGAAAGAGGTGAGATTTGTACTTCTATCATCACCATATGGGTTTGTTATGCCTCTCTTACAATCCAGCAGTGTGCAAGGTCCTTAACATTCTTCATAGCCGTGTATACCATCGATACTATCTTTGTTGGTCAGACTGGTGTCTGTTCCCAGGATATTTCGCAGGAAGGGTTTTGATTAGTACAGCATATAACCTGCTTCAGTAGCAGCTCAACACCTTTTATTGAGTATGGTGATTAAGTCCTTGGCTCATCACCTTTTGTTCTCTAGCAAACGAAGCTACCTACCATGTGACTTGGTAAAGTTAGTTGCATGTCTTTTACAGGACGTTGCAGTCAACCCCATCATTTATTTGCTGTTTGTGATTTACTAGGAAGTGGTATTTATGTTGTTTGCCATTGTTTTCTGAACAGCCGACATTTCATACCATAAAAGCCTATGCAAAGTGGCCTGTTTCCAAATCGCCTGCAGCTGACTTTGAATCCCCGACTTGGTATGTCGGAATTATGAAACTGGATGTCTCAATATTCCCTAAGCCTCAGTGTTGGTTTTGTGACTTGATAGTAAGTCTTCAATATGATGTTTAACTGATTCAGTGCCGAAGGATAATATGTGACCTCCCATTGGGACAGTAGAAAGACACATCGACATACTTGGGTCATTGTGTTATATGTTTTGTTTCGAGGCAGCTTCTGCAATTTTAATACTCAGTGAATGGAAATTTACAATATAATGTTTGGTCTAAACCTACATTTTGTAAGGTACTGAATTAGTTAATTCATCAAAATGACCATGATATATGAGTTGAATGCCTTATTGGCTCAATCACGTCATCATTTAAATAACTCTATAACTAAACTACTATACTGTACTACAGGACTATTCCAAAACTTAAATGGCCACATAATTCTGGAGAATGGTTTGCTATTAAACTAAAGATAAAATGTACATGTGTAATGAAGGTAATCAAGAACCTTCACTATAAATATGGTCACCATTTTTGTTTTCAATTAAAACTTGTCTTTTCTGATGAAGCTAGTGTACAACCACATTTCAGCCACCCATAAATGTTTGTCATTGGCCATTGTACAGTGAAATTCACACGTATGTATGCATTTCATTGACTGCATTTATTTTCAAGGGTATCTCATTTTATTTAATCTGTGTTATTAACATTTACATACATCACACATGTCAACCATAACAAAAATGGTGTTATCAATATAACTCATTTACACTTTCATCAGAGTCTGGACATACAAACTAGTTGTATGATGTATTTGAAAAACTACAGATGTGTTTTATTTTCAATGTTTTTGTAATTTTTAAATATTTTATTTTCACATTACATGGGATGTTGGCTGAGGACATCGGCGGATATGTTATATATTTAACATGTATTCCATAGCTGAATAACAAGGTGCATATATTAAACAAACAATGTAGTAAATACACAAACACACATGCTTGCATGTGCACATACACATGCGCACACACATATTTTTAATATGTTCAAACTGAGAATTGTCAAAATATCTGGCACATTATTATGTCCTACAGTTCAAATGTAATGCTCAAGGTAAGATTTAGGGCAAAAGTTTACTGAGACCAAAATAAAAATAATATCGTAATTCAAAAGGATTCCTTCTTTCATTGTGTCATAATGTTAACATGTATACTGCATTTACTCTGAATTATAATTATGCATGCATCATTGTACATTTTGTGCACACCTTGGTATTTAATTCAAAAGTAAGTGTAGCAAAGGGTTTACGAATGCAGTTCATAATTCGCGCATACATACTGACCAGTAAAAAGGTGTAATTTGCAATGAGAAAAAGAGTGTTGAGGTGCTACATAGAGCCAGTGATTTTGTATGGATGTAAAGCGTGGACAATGAGCAGACAAGCTGAAAAACATCTGATGGCTGTGGAAATGTGGTTTTTGAGGAAACAGCTCTCTCATTTCCGGGTACTTCACAGTGAGATGGTGCATGGCGACCTTACGCTGGCTGCCTGGTTAAGAAAGTAGTGTCTGTAGTACTGGCAATGTCCTAGGACAGAAGCCCTTAAGTACTGGTTTTGCATCCATCAAAAGCACTACAGGCTGTATACCATGGTTGGTATTTAGTAATGTTTCTGTTGCTATCAGTATCATGATTGCCTGGATTTCTATATCATAGTTATGGTTATGGCAATTCTTTCTAATTTAGTTTAATTGATCCCTCAATGTTATTTTTTAAAATTATTCTGCATTCATGCCGTATTTAATAAATTTTTCATTGTTTCATATTTATGCATCTTTTAACTGTACTTGTACTGTGTTCTTTGTGTCTCACCTCATCTTATTTTTTTTTCTGTGTGTACCTTGCAGTGCTGAAGTTAAGTATATACAGCGGGTGAGTGCCCGTTTATGGGCTTCGTGTATGTTCTTTGTGTCATTAATGAAAAAATTTTTATATATGGATGGAAGACGTAGGGGTTACGAATTGCATATTGCATTCGAAACACAGCTGTGGACAGTTTGGAAGCAGACCACCAGTGGCATTCACTGGTATGAATGCCGGTCATTCAGAAATCAACTGCAAACTACTGAACGTAAACTTGCCAAGAAATCACATACAGCCAAAAAATGCTGGTGTAGACTGCGACATCCTGTAAAGATTATGCAACTAACTTTTTCATATGGTTGAAAGTAATATAATTATTAAACTAATCAAAATGTGAACATTACTATAAGAAAATCACAGGTCAAGTAAATTTTTGAACGGTTCCACATGACTAGTGCATTTAAAATGTCACTATGTGCAGTAAAATGTTGACAGTGGAACGAGTAAATAGAATGTCCATATTGATAGAGCTGCAAGATCCAACGTAATATAATTCTTTTTATTTAATCATTTATTTCTCAATGTTTTCATTGTTTTATGTATCATTAAATGCATTTCTACATTTATTTTGTATAATTATTACTGGTTTGCCTAACTGACTGATTAAATCATTATTAATTATTGCTTGATGTCTCTGGAAAGCTGATTCAAAAGACCATGTTTATAATCATGTTTATAATCATGTTTATAATCATGTTTATAATCGTTAACCTGCTCAAGACCAGAGGCATACTGTGACAGTCCAACATATGATAAATATTAAGCTAATATTTGTCAACCACTTCGTCACTGACTCATTCTACCACATGGCATCTGCTTTCCCTGTTACACCTCTACACACACTGCATAGCATTATTCAGAACATTGAGAAAGCTGAAAGGGAGAACTATAGAGGTGATTAAAGAAGCATTTGTGATAAAATTAGAAACCAATAAAGAAACCTGAGGCCACTGGTAAAGAAGATGTGAACCATTTCAGTACACAAATTTATGTAAACCTTATGTTTTCCTGATAGCTATTATCAAATATTATACAATTCTTAATGTCAATATGGCAAGACATCAATGTGAAGAATGCGTATAAATGTACAACTGTCCATGAACGTGTACAATAACTAACACATTATACATTCAATTATTAAACTCTGATGAATGAAGCATTACGGGCGCACGATTCCTGTACAGTGACAAACATACATTTGTCATGAGAAGCACACTTTTAAGTATTATGTTTTTGTGAGGTACATAAATAGTTATATTAAAGGAACAGCCACCAAACAATCATTACAACATTAAAAACATGATTAAAACAAAATAAACTAGCAAAATAAGTGCATGTGACTAAGCATTTAACCTACTAGTCTCTTACACCAGGAGACATGATTAAAAAAGGGATTTTATCTATCAAAGTAAGATTAAAGAAAATCCTACTCTGTACACTGCATGACAGCTGCCAGAGTAAGCTGCCTTTAATTCTCAGCTCTTAACAAAGATTATCTGGCACAAAACATCCCTGGTAAATAAATTTTAAACAAGCAAATACAGTTAAGGAACCTTTCCACGCTATGAGAAGTATTGGGCCTATGGCGCCAGCTCCATTTTGTTAAACCAATCAGCACTCCATAGGTAATATATCAAGCTGGCTGCCTTCCCACAACAATTCATGATACTTATTTAATATTTTAGACTGGGTTGCCTTGGGAGCTCAGGTCAATGAAAATAAATCCTCAAAGAGGTGTCAATCACATGACCACCAGGATGACAGAAAAAAACGTGCTAGCATTGCACTATCATAGCTTTTAATTAAATAAGTGCTCTAACAAAAGAAATATCTATAGTATAAAATGTTATATAAACTCAAAAATTTGCCTCAGAGATTCATAGTTGATTACGAATGTTCAGTGACTGTTCCAGTATATGGGTATAGAAGATTTCTGGCCTTTTCAATCACAATGAAATATATTAATTAGTTACTTCATCTTCTGCTGCAGTTGATCTCTCAATAAAGTATAGACCCCCAACAAACTCCTATATCCTCATATTTTTACCACACCCGGCAGTTCCCTCCATGTCCTCCACATACTAGTAATCTGTCTCTAGTTCTCTCCTAAGTGTGTTTTTTTAGGCTTCCTTCTATTTCTAGAACCCTGTAGGGTCCAGTGAAATTACATTTTAGTTACGCTGTTTGTAGGTTTTCTTAATGGGTGTAAAATCCTCGCCTCTTGCATCAGCAGGCTGGATATGAGAAGGGTATTTTGGTATTAGTCTATTCAGAAGTTCTGAAAAGTCTTCAGACTATCTGTTTATTTCACTTGTAATGTTTGTGAGAACTTTCCCATTGCTATTTTTGATCAGTTTACTTTGTTGATTATATTTTCCTATTTTCCTTGTGGTACTGTCAAGGTTCTAAGGTTTCCATACTTCTGCTACATCTGCGTCTCTTGCTAGGTAGATATATATATACACACACACTCATATCTAACTGTTTGCACACCTTTGGCTCCACATTTTCTTATTTAACACCTTTCACAACTGAATTTCTGCACCACTTTCCTAGCAAAGAAGTATATGTAATGACCTAGCAAGGCATCATACCTAGACTTTTTAAAATTTATCTTTTAATGTTATTAAATTTTCTAATTTCATGGTTTTCTTTAGATTTGTGTGTGTTGTTCCTGAGGAAGATTATTATAACTGAAACTTCGATTCATTGTACCGTAGTATAATTTTTTTATAAATTTATTACTTTTTTAAAAATGACATCATTGATTTTCCTACTTGTGATTTACATTTGCTGTACTGGAGTTAATTGTAAGATGATTGTGTTTATTATCTTTCACTTTTTCACAGGAGTTATACGTACCTAACTGTTGTTATTGTCTATTAGGATATGTTGAATCACTATGTTAATATAAGTGGATAATTCTCCATTTTCATTCAATAACCCAAGTCTGTGTTTCACCATGATCTCTTGTTAACTCATGTAATCCAATCCTATATTGGCATTAAAAATGATAAAATTAAAATTGCCATTTCTTTGATTATCTACAGTACTGTGAAGTTTCATGTAAAATTCCTCCTTACCTGATTCATCCTGATCATTTGTTGGTGCGTAACAATGGATCACAGTCATGTTGACTTACTTTTGTGTGTGTTTTTTTAAATGTTGCTGTTATTATCCTAGTACTTAATGCAATACATTCCCCTATGTTAGTGCCTTCTATGCTCTTTAGACATCATTAAGGACATTCTACCACAAATTAACTAATTAAGTTTAAAATTCAAAAAATTGCTTTCTCATATTGAATTTGAATAATAAAGTCACAGATAAAAGCTTGCACAATTTATCAGCTGACATATTTCGCTGCATCCCACCAGGTGCAGTGAAATATGCCAGGCAACAAATGGTGCAACCTATTGCTCTTGTCTTCATTATTTTAATTTAGTTCATTTTATTTTATTGTAACTGAACTGGCAAGATTCTCAAAAAGAATGAGTTTAATAATTTTTATTGTTAAAATTAACCCCCAGAAATAGAATAAGTTCATGCATACAGTTCATGTATTTTGACATGCTAATGCTTTTGAACACATTAAGTGCATGAAATAAAAGGTCTGACAATTGTAAATTGTAACACTGAGTTATCTAATATGAAGGAAAATGTACACAAAAGCCTAATTATATATAAGCCACATAATTAGTGACCATTACAAATAATGAATATGAGTCATGAACAATAAAACAACTTAAACATATCTTGCTTCTGACCAAATAAATAATACCATTGAGGAAGATTTTGAAGTAATAACAAAGATCAGAAACAATATATGTCATAGTTTAGTTCATTCAAACTCAGAGGATACAGTTTTAAAGAAGATCCATCTGATTCAGTCAGTAAACTAGCACAAGTTGAGCTCCTAGACCTTCAAGTGCATCTAAAAGGTCAATACTACTTTACAAACAGGTCACACACACACACAACCAAAAAACAGCAAAAGGCATGTTTAGAAGGCTCTATATATTCTATATTCCAGATGAGATGCAACAGTGCAAGTATATGTAAATAATTGTCTGGATATTTGATATAACCTCTCATAATTTGTAAATTTGTCTTCTTCTGCATTGCAGGGTTTCTATCTTTGGATTTCACCGTGTATTTTCTATATACAGTCTGCTCTTCACTGGATATCATGATTTATTCTCAGTGTTTGATTTCTTGTGTGGTTACTTGAGGCGCCATAAATTAATGTTTGATGAAGGCGCACTGAGGTCAGTCTTGCATGTGTGGTCTGAAATATGTGACACGCTGAGGTTGTCACAGGAGTTGCTTTCAAGTTGTAATATTCTGTACAGTCTGAAGTATGTCACACGCTGAGGTTGTCACAGGAGTTGCTTTCAGGTTGTAATATTCTGTACAGTCTGAAGTATGTCACACGCTGAGGTTGACACAGGAGTTGCTTTCAGGTTGTAATATTCTGTAGAGTCTGAAGTATGTACATGCTGAGGTTGATACAGGAGTTGCTTTCAGGTTGTAATATTCTGTACAGTCTGAAGTATGTGACATGCTGAGGTTTGCACAGGAGTTGCTTTCAGGTTGTAATATTCTGTACAGTCTGAAGTATGTCACACGCTGAGGTTGACACAGGAGTTGCTTTCAGGTTGTAATATTCTGTAGAGTCTGATGTACATGCTGAGGTTGATACAGGAGTTGCTTTCAGGTTGTAATATTCTGTACAGTCTGAAGTATGTGACATGCTGAGGTTTGCACAGGAGTTGCTTTCAGGTTGTAATATTCTGTACAGTCTGAAGTATGTGACATGCTGAGGTTTGCACAGGAGTTGCTTTCAGGTTGTAATATTCTGTACAGTCTGAAGTGTGTGACATGCTGATGTTGGCACAGGAGTTGCTTTCAGGGTGTAATTGTCTGAACAGTTTGAAGTATGTCACAAACTGAGGTTGACACAGGAGATGCTTTCAGGTTGTAGTATCCTGTACAGTCTGAAGTATGTGACATAATGAGTTTTAATTGTAAACATCCTATAAAACCTATCAGAAACCACATTTGTTTTTTCTCAGAACTTAGGTTTTTTTTTTTTTAAATGACCATGCTCAAATTAGATAACATATGCATACTAATTCTACACAATAATTAATCATAAATACACTTGTGAATGAAGTACTTAAGCACATTCAGCTTTGATGACAAAGTGGTTTGTTTTCCCTCTTTAAATCAGCTGTGCAAGGAATGTGAAGATGTTGTTAAACTTCTGTTTACAATGGTATCACAGAGGAATCAGTAATAATATGCATATGTCTTAGTTGTTTGATCTGAAAAAATAAGTTTTTTTCTGTATATACTAAAGATTGTGCTAAATTATCTATTTATCATGCTACAACGTAATATGAATTAATGTCACTAACAATGAACAGAAACGACTGTCTGTATTTTACAAGGTAATTGGGCAAAGATTAGTGAAGAAAGTTAATTCAAAACACTACTGGCCAGTACCCTTTCTCTTAGATCTGCCATTGGCAACTGAAGGAGAACTTGCTACATAACTAGGTAACAGCTTGTTTTCAATTCAGATGTGCCAAAGCTTTGCTTCTTGGAAAACATGTTTCATCCTTACCATTTGTTTTAGACAAAACAATGGTTAAAAGTCAATATATTTTTCTTCATTCGTCCGGAAAGTTGTTTTGGACGTAACTGCGTTGTGCCTGTTTACAGCAGAGCTGCGATATTTGCACCTCGCACGGCCGACACATCCAACTTCTTCATGCATTTAATGACGGGTTAGCTTTCCCGGGAGTCAGAATATAATGAATAAACATTTGCACTAAGGCTCTACAAAATGTTGCTTCACAAATTAATTTGTGTGGCATTTTACTGAGTTTATGTTGTTACAGTTTGATAAGTCTGAAATATATATGTAAAGATGGTATTCTTTTCCAGCAAACATAACAAAGATGAAACAGTCAAAGTATTTATGATACGTTTCCTGGCATTATTATCAAATCAGTTGTATTTCTATCAGTGAATCATTTCAATATTGCCATAAAGCTGATATACATGCTTTGGCTTTTTATAAATGGTTAGGAGCATTCAAAAGTTTCCAGTTTTAAAATTTGCTACAATCTGGACAAGCATCCTAATTTAGCTCACTAACCTTAATTTAAATCTGACATTTTTGAAAAGGTAACTATCAACAACATCACAAACTGAATCATCATTGACATCTCTATGCCCTGCCAAGTGACATAGACAATAAAGCCTCTCCCAGATCTCAGTCCTTGGTGTTCTGGATCAATTTAATTGATGATATTCCTCCATGCCAGCATCTTAGACCATCTACCGGGATGTTCTGCTTCTACCACTTTCACCACTGATCTGTTCCGTCATCTTGATGTTTTCCAGTGCCTATCTTCTCATTACATAGCTGCAAATAATGCTCTACAATCACAAGCCTCATAAGGGCATTCACTGGTAGCTGCTCTGGCAGTAGATGGTATTCACAACATTAATCTAAAAACCACGCTCCACTTCCTCTAAGCTCTTAATTACAAAATGAATGTCTACTCAAAACTGCCTATAACGAGTAAATTTTCATCTCACCAACATCAATTTCTAGGTCACTGTACAAAGTCAGTTGTAATAACTAGAAGACTGTCAAAAGTAATCTATTTGGTTTGATTTGTAAGGGATCACGTTAATTGCACATAGATATTTCTAAAAGTCTTCAATTACCTCCCATAGAACACTCTAAGAAAATTTCAGCAAAATGCATGATTCATCTGTACTATAATGTCAAAATTAATCTGTAATTACTAAAAGTCATCTGTACTATCTAGAAGACCATGAAAAGCCATCTGTATTAACTAGAAGCCTATCAAAATTCATTTGTGTTAACCAGAGGCTTATCAAAAGTCATCTGTAGTAATTAGTAGCTTATCAAAAGTCATCTGTTTTAACTAGAAGGCTATCAAAAGTCATCTGTATTTACTTCAAAACTATCACAAGTCACCTGTGTAAACGTCACAACTATCAAACTGCATCTGTATTAAATAGAAGACATTGATTTATTTGATTGGTTCGGGATTTGAAGTTTTACATATTGAGCAAAACCAACTACTGACAACCCTGATTGTATTCCGGTATGAACCTAAGACTAGACTCAAGTTTTGCTCTCTTGAGTCTCCATGGGGAAGTGGTCATACCGTCTGCCTTCCGCTCAGAAGATTGTGGGTTTGATTCCGGGCTACGTCTTTTGGTTCTCGGGTGCATTTTTCTTGGAGACTCCTGGGGGTCGTCGCCAGAGCTATGAAGTTCGTGCTTAGTGTGACGCTTTAGGCAGGTCTTTTTTGCAGAAAGAGACAAAGCCATATGGGATAAAAACCCGGGGCAATGAAGTCGATCCTCTCGCTTTTAAGACTTGTTATTTGTCAGTCGGATGTCAATAGCAGTGAATGTGAAAATGTTGAGTTATACGATGTGGACGTTATGATATTCTAGTTGTGAGCTGCATGGTCAAGTGGTTACACCCTCGCCTCACACGCCAGTGATCTGGAGTTCGATCCCGGGAATATGCACTAATGGCGAGCTCAACAGAGAGTGAAACTTGAGTCTAGTGCTTCCAATCTGACGTAGACAAGGCCTTCGGTTTGTATCGGAATATGATCAGCGTTGCCAGTAGTGGGTTTTGCTCAATATTTAAAACAGAAGAAAATCAAAAGTAATCTGTATTAGCTTCACAACTATTAAAAGTCATATGATTAACTACACAACTATCAACAGTAATCTGTTTTTAATTTCACAACTATTAAGTCATCTGTATTAACTTCGCAACTAACAAAAGTCATCTGTTATGACTAGAAGACTATAAAAGTAATCTGTATAAACTTCACAACTTGCAAATTCATCTGTATTAATAGAAAGACTACCACAAGTCATCTGTGATCATTTAAAGACTATCGAAAGTCATCTGTGTTAATTTCAAGACCATCAAAAGTCATCTGCAAAAATGAGAAGACTTTTAAAATGTATTTGTTTTAACTTCAGGACTGTCAAAAGTCATCTGTATTAACTTTAAGACTTCAAGCGCCATCTGTATTAACTTTAAGACTTCAAGCACCATCTGTATTAACTTCAAGACTATATAACACCATCTGAATTAAATTTATGACTATCTAGCGCTATCTGTATTAACTTAAGGACTTCTAAGTTCTAGCACCATCTGTATTAACATCAAGACTTTAAAAGTCATTAGTCTTGAGTAAATTTCATTTCGTCATTACCAGGTCACTGTACACAATCATCTGTATTAAACAGAAGGCTATCAAATGTCATCTATACTCAAAATAATGTTGTATGCATAGTTTTAGATCAAGGTTTCAAACTGTACATTGTATGCCACAGATTTGCATTTATCTTTTTCATATCAGAAAAAGGTGTTCACATGAACTTCCTTTTTTCTAACTAATTACAACAATATAGTAATTTAAACCAAAGATGAACCATTGATTTACTGGGTCTCTGAACACTTTATAAGCACTGAAAAGTCCAACAAATGGACTACTAGTTCATGTGTAATCACAATAGATCTAAACCGTTTAATCCTCATCATGACAACAATATGGCTGACTCCTTAAACAAGGAATTGGTGATATGTATGAGAGATCATGTTGTGAAAGAAACCATAACACAAATTTCACTGAAGGAAATTTCACTTTGAAAACTCACATATTGGGATCAAAGTATCATAAGTTGCTCTCATCTTCTTCTGTTCCTGATCTTTTGCGAGAGTTCCTCCTGCTTTGTTTATCTGTGCTACCCCTTCTGTCTTTTTCTTTTCTGCTACCAATTCTTGCCACTCCTTCTATTTCAATTTCTCTTTCAACTAACACCGTCCCGCCAGCGGGTATTATGGTGACAGCATTTGACTGGTGGTGGGCATTAGGCAGACTGCCCTGTGAGCTGATGGAATTTGCTGGTTTGGTTTTTGGTTGTGGCTTCAGACACTGGACCAAGTTGACAATCTCCCCCTGGATGTTGGCCAGAGCTTGTACAACATTACACAGGGCTTTCTGATTCTCGGCCATTAAGCGTCTGATGAACTCCACATCATCCTGTAGTCTATTTGTCTCTTTGTGATTGGCCTGAAGCTGCTGAAGCCGCATGTCCAACAGCTTCTGTGACCTAAGGATTATAGATCACATTGATGGAATCAGTGAATGTAAAAAAAAACAGCACAGTAAACAGATGTCATACATTTGTTTTGGAAAGATGATGAATATTATTATCTGCTAAAGTTTACGTAAACAAATATGGGTGACACCTGTAGAAATTGATCGGTCAGCAAATTAAGATCAAGTAATGTGATGCATGCCTGTCACTCCAGTGAAAGTATGAGTTCATTTGGAAATTCTTAAATGGCATGAGTTCAATGACAGACAGTTACCAACCAGGTCAGGCACATTGAGTAGCAACCCCAGAGTATATTGCAACAGTCAATGCCCTGTGATGGAAAATATCACTGCATTTTTTTATTTCTTCCCTCTTGGTGTAGTCTACCACAATTTCTTTTTTTTTCTTTTCAACAACTTAATTCTAACTGTTCATTCTAAGAAAGAGAACCACCATAGAGGTATAGTCATTGTTATAGACCTGGAAAGAACAAACCACACTGTTCATTCTAAGAAAGAGAACCACCATAGAGGTATAGTCATTATTATAGACCTGGAAAGAACAAACTCCATAAATGTCTGACTTTGATCTTGTTCAGCAATGATTTCTTCAATCCTTGTAACACTTTTTGTAACACATCTTTGTTTTTGTTTTTTCCTTTCATATATCTTTGTTTTTGTAATTTCCTTTCATATTCGCTAAGTAACCACATATCAACAGATTCAAGTTTCTTTTTTATTTTGCATTCACTCAGTTTGAACTCAAGCTTAGTCCACACACATGCTACTACTTTAAGTGCACTGGATTGATTTGTGTGTGTGGACTAGCTTTCCTATAACCAGTATCCCTCACCATCAGGCAAACCCACTCTGACTTCTGAGATGCTTGTAATTTACATCCCCGAGTCAAGGTCTCACTGGCCTAGGTGTTAACGTCTTTATCCGTAATCACGTATATTCTCGTGAGTACCGTAACATCCGCGAGAATCGGTAGCGGTTCTCGGCGCGTTGGTAACTTATGGGAGTGTGTGAGCTGATCGCTCAGAAAGCAATGGAAAACTACTCAGCGTAATCTTGCCTAGTACATCAACAGCAGCTGAAAAATGCTGATGTTGACTACAACGTCCTGTAGTGTGGACAATGAACAGACAAGCTGAAAACATCTGAAGGTTGTGGAAATGTGGTTTATGAGAAAAATGCAAATAATACCATGGACAGACAGAAAAACCAATGACGGAGTCATACATGAAACAAATGAAAACCATAAACTGATTAGAGAAATTAGGCGTACACATTCGCAGTGTTTTGGATACGTTATAAGAAGAAATACATGGGAGAACTTGGTGACAACTAGCAAGATTGAGGAGAAGAGAACAAGTGGGAGGCAGAGAAGTAAATACCCCAATGGCTTGGCCACTAGGTATGGTCGAGACAAGAACAATGAGTTGATCCACGACTCTGGTGATCGTGTGAGATGGTGAAACATGGCCTATCAGCATGGCACATGATGATGAAATACTTTTTTGAACACCGGTATATGTTTCTACCAATGTTAATATTGCTTTTTGGAATACTGTCTTTTTTAAAATGCCAAACTGTACATCATAAACTTCAATGTCTATATTAGTTTGCATTTTCAAGTATTATCTTTAAAAGTATTTTCAGTGTGTGACTCATGACACTGATTATTATAAAATGTAAACACTTAATTGCTTGTAATATTTTGGGCAATGTTATAAACGTGGATGTACAGTTATATGAGGTATATTATGTACATGATGCTAGGCCTATATCTTTAGATAAATGTCTATATCTATTTTCTCAACTGGCGCCTGATGGATGATGTGGTTGGTGTCATGCTGGCTGGCTTTCCTTCCCAGAAAATTTCCTAATGCACATTTTAGGTTTTGCTGATTAGGGAGCCCATGTCAACGGGAAAAATAAATCTCAGCCTCGAGGTGATTGGAAACAAAGCCACTAAGCATTACTTACACACATGCTAGTAGATCAGAGGTTGTGAGTGATGAGTGATATCTTATTTTTCTGTATTTTATCCCCCCCCCCCCCCCCCATGGATCATTGGCCCTAAACTTACTCACTGCATGGTCTCCTAACTTTTGGCTTGTTCAAGATTGGTAAGATTGTGCAGTTTCTATGAAATAAGATAGCTAGTCATACAAAGAGGAGCGACTGGCTGAATGGTTAAAAATGCTGTGTTCTCGTTTGGTAAGATGTGGATTTGTTTCTGTCGGGGGCAAAAAGAAAACCCTAACCTGCATCGGAGCGACTGCACTAACCAGGTGGCCTTAATTCCTTAGGCTAAAGATCCCCCTGTCCTACACCGTAAGGTACTATAGGCATCAGATGACAGACAGTTATACTAAAACTCTCCTTAGTCGCTTCTTATGACATACATTATGATGAGTGATTGACATATTGTAATAACCGTTGTGTAACATACAAGAATACCTTTGAATTGCATCAAGCTGAGGTATGGCTAAAGTAGTTGCTAAAGGAAGGTTAGCAACCGACATCCTTCTGGCATGAGATCTAGAACCTCCTTTCCGTTTGTTCGCACGTATATCTGAAAGTCATTAAAAAAAAAAAAAACGTACTTTATGTTACACAAGGACAAAATAGCATTGGAGAATTGGAGAACACTGTAATAATATTACTTCTGTACAAATAAATTTATGATACACTTGATGATGTATTTGTAAAAAAAATTGTTTGGTTCAGCAAGTTATTACATTAATCTATTCTATGCCAGTTGTTAAGAAACTTTTCCTGTTTTTTAGTGTTATTATTTTAATGCTTTCAAAAAACAAAAAGTTCCAAACAAACAAAATAGCAGGAATACACCATATGAAATGTAAATGCCAACAAGATAAAAACAATTGCAAGCTAAAAATAGAAGAACGAACCACATAAAATATTAATATATTTGCTTATGAGGTTTAATCTGTAATGGAAGATATCATCATCTAAACTGTTACAGAGGGTGCCAATGTGAAAGAAATACTAGAATAAGAATGGCAAAGGACAAGCAAAAAAACAATTACTAACATCGAAGAATGTACAACTTGATTTACAGAGCAGAATTCTCCACATGTACTTCTAGAGATTTGCATTATATGGTTCTTGTGGTTTTTTTTTTTTGCGCATGCACTCTTTGAACTCGAGCGTAGTCCATACACATTATTTATAGTAGTGATGGACTGAATTTTGCGTGTGGATTAGCTTATTATATGGTTCTTAAATATGGTCAATGGACAACCTGCTAAAACATATATTGAGGCTTTTGAAGTGTTGTGTTATCAGAAAATTGATAAGAATCAGCTGGCTTGAACAATTAACAAAATATCAAGTTCTGACAAATATAACATTAGTAAGAAGATATCAAAAAGTAATAAGAAAGTAAATGCTTTCATGGCTTGGTCACATCGCAAGACATGAAGAAACACCAAAGAGAGTATTTAAAGACTTGAAAAAAAAAACAACAACAGAGAAGTGGGTAGACCAAGAACAACATTTATAAATCAGAAATGCACAGATCTATCAATGAAGATATACAAGGAGCTGAAGAGAGTGACGACTAGCAGACAAGTATGGAAAGGGATAATCAACAAGCTTCAGCCCAAGAGCTGAAATACTTGAATATAAAGTTGTCCATAAGTATTACTTTAATTCCTTGTGTACAATATGGATTATAAAATATGCAGCCAACCATAGCTTTGTACATGGTTCTTTCAAAAATTTGTTAATCTGCACGTTTGTTGTTTCCATGAGAAACAACATCAGTGATGGAAAAGTAAATAACAGTAAAGTAACCCTTTTAATTTCATGACATGTAATGGGTATATGGTGTCTTCCTCATATACTTAGACCCATAGGTACTCTATGGATAATGTGGTCAATATCATACATATAGCCGCAGGTCAACATGGCCAAATGGATAAGAACATGTGTTCTTAAACATTCGGTGTGCTGATGCCGAGTTAAGCGGTTCGACCTCTAGGTACATCGGACAGCTGGACTAAAATGTTGACATGTCGCCCTTGACTAGGGGGCGTGGCATGGACGAGACAGGATCACTGAGCTGATCCACGACTCTGGTGATCGAGTGAAATGGCGAGTCATGACCGCCCACGCTTTCCGGCATGGCACAAAATTGATTGATTGAGTTAGTTAGTCGAGGTTCCAACTTCACGGCAATGGGTCGTCCCCATTATGCTCCGTTCCTGTGCCAGTGAATATCACACAAAATGCTCCCCACTGTCCAATGTGAAAAGTGGAATAGACAAGAGTCTCGGCAATCCAACAGCCCGAACAGGTACACTGTGCTTAATGCCGCCGCCAGAATGCCAACACAAAATTAATCCACGAAAACCACAGTTCATCGTAGATGGACTCGGCAGTCACCAGAAAGACCTCATTGACCCGGGTTTTCTCACATGGCTCGGTCGTTTACCGCCGGGCGACCCGCCGAAAGTGTCGCATAAAGCACAAACTCCGTAGCTTCAGCGCCGACTCCCGGGAGTCTCTGAAAAATGCACTCGTGAACCGAAAAGGCAACTCGGTCAATTCAGCAACAGCCGGTAGCCATTGTTCCGAACATGCAGGTCACTGTATAGGACAGATGTAAAAGCATTCCCCTCGAATTTCACAGCTCACAGTGTCACCCACGCACTCACTCAGTGGCAGGGCGACGGAACCATGTACTACCAGTCCAACATGAGGAAAATGCAATTGCAAACCGTAGCTGCAAGCATAAACACGCCAAAGGCCTTAACGGTTCAACGTCTAACGCCATGTTAGCGACCGGAAGTTGGATGTTAATTACAAGTACCTCTGAAGTTGGAGTGGGTTCACCTGATGGCGAGGGACACTGTTAATAGGGAAAGCTAATCCACACGTAAAATTCAGTCCATCACTATTATAAATAGTGTGTATGAACTAAGCTTGAGTTCAAAGCGAGCGAGCGCAAAAAAAAATACATATTGCCTGTACTTTCCGGAAGAATTCCTAGCACCCATGTTAGGCTGGGGGGGGGGGGGGGGCTAAGGTCACTGAATAAAACCCCAGTCTCGAAGGGGATTTGAACAAATTACCACTGGCACTTGCCACTGCACTATCATGGCAGCCCAGTGGGGGACCTTATTTTTACATTACTCAGAATGAGAGACAGTATCCATTTGTGCATGTTTTAATAGCTCAAAGAATTACTCTTCCAAACAACCAAAAATAATTATATAGTGAGCAGGTTAAGTAAGACAGAAAAAGTTAAAGTAACAACTACATGTTATGGAGATAGTTAAAATAATATGTGCATTAAAATTAATTAGATAAATACTTGCACCCACAAAAGACGAGATGAAACAGTGTAAACAGTTGAATACACTGGACACACTAGACATGTTGTCACAATCACACTTAGGAAACAACTTGTCATCTCTTCATGATGCTGTCCTCCTGAATTAAAAAGTGTTCTTCATACCTCCTACCAGCAAGACAATATAAACATTTTAGGACAAACAATCATTTCTTGTAAATGAATAATTACACATGATAAATTAACTTGTGTAAGTCAAACTATTTAGGCACACGGGAAAATGCCACCAAAGTTTACAAGAATAAAATAGACAGACAAACCTTCTGCAGGCTAAAAGCACACGTTAAATGAACATAATCACAAAAACCAAGAAATCTATGGCATATACATTACTTTAAAAAAACTGGATCCAATTTCATCATCAACTAACAGGTTGAACAAAGCATAAATCTAATATTATAACAAATAAACGGTGAATAGGTAATTAAGTGCAAAAACGTGGGCATATTAAGCTGCCAAAATGACATTATTTGGAGGTAACAGGTAGAACAGGAACATTTGCAGATGGTATTCTTGCATATAGGCAGGGGAGAGATAGGGAGCAAACAGCCCAGGAGTTACAGGCGACAGTAGATAAAGTGATTGATTGGTGCACAGAAATGAGTGCTATCATCCACCCGGAAAAGGCGGCTGTTTTGTGGTGCTCTCTGGACAACAGGATTGTGAGAGCTGATGTCCCAAGCCTCGCGATAGATGGTAGAAATGTCAGCAGAGAGAACAAACTGAAGTATCTGGGAATCACATTTGACAGGAGCCTGTCCATCAAGGACCATGTGGAGACGGTTGTGACAAGATCTCCAAAGGGACTCAGTGCACTTAAAACCATGACTGCAATGGACACAGAGCAGAGAATGCTTTTCACACTATACCAGTACTTGATCCTCTCAGTAACTGATTATGGATTAGGACTGCTCACTGTCTCAGAGAGTCAGCTGGTGAAGTTAGAGCGCATACAGAACGAAGCTATGCGGGTCATTCTGGGATGCACCAGAGACACCCCAGTAGTGTTTATGCGTTACATCCTTGGTCTGCCGACTGTTGCTGGTAGGCTCAAGGTGATGCAGGCGAAGGCATACCTCAGAGTGGCTGCAGACACAGACCACCCACTGCATGAGGCGCTGGACGCAGTTAAGGGTCAGCGACTGATAAGAGGGAAATCATGGATGGCTCAGGCGGAGGATACGATCAGACAGGTGTGCCCCTTGGAGAACATTAGGTGTGGAGAGGAGTGGGTCAGAGTGCCAGCGGAGCAGTCAGACTTGTGCAGAGTTATAATCACATTAAGCAGGGAGTGGCCAGCAGGGGCCACGGAAGTGGACATCCAGCAACTAATTCAGGACAATGCTCACTCGGGTGATGTGATTATCTACACAGATGGTTCGGTGTCAAGAGGTGAGAGAAATGGCTGGGGATTCATAGCTAAAGCTAATGGTCGATGTTTGGTGCAAGAGAGCCTGGCATATGATACCACAACATCCAGCTTAAGAATGGAGGTGGAGGCAGTCACTGCGGCTCTCCGCTGGGTGGAGAATACGACACACACACACATCGTGATTGTAACTGACTAAGAAAGCATGCTGACGAGAGTGAGGACGGCCAGACTTCGTGCGGAGTGGCTTGCTTCGCTTCGGAGGTCACGGGTGACAAGCATAGCCTGGATCTTTTCTCCGGGGCATGCTGGTGTGTTTGGAAATGAACAGGTGGACAGATTGGCTGACTATGCAGAACTTGGTGGAGTATTGATGTATGACAAGGCAGACGTGGTTGCAGCCTTGTGGGAGCACGTATACACCTCGGAGGAGCAAATGGATTACCATGGTCTGGCAAGAATGAGACAGCGAGGAGTGACGAGGGGATCTGGCCGACGCTCAACGCTCAGAGGAAAGGCGAGACGGACATATAATCAGATTGCTACTGGTACTATTGGTGTTGGAACTCTTCGCTGGCCGCTGAGGATGGGGACGGAGCGCTTATGGGAATGCCCCGAATGCTGTGATGTCGATTCCTAAATCAATTAATCAGTCAGGTAGAATTCTCGCTCTCATTTCTATTTGATTTCTGACAATCTTCTTTAACCATGTCTTCAATGTACATTTTGTTGACAGTCAAACAATACTTTAATTGAACATTTCAAGCTCAGTAGAAAATATTTAGAAATCAACAATAGAGCCTAAATATATGCACAAATCAGATACATATGGTAAAAATTAATAAAGCTTATATAAGCAGAGGGTGTTTATGTTTAGATAAGGAGAGTTTAGGTAACATAAAAAGCAGTCCTATAAGTAAGTGGTGGTCTGTGTGGCTTGTTTTTAAGTACAGTCCTCTGATGTCTCCCAGTCTCTGTTTGATATTGTACTCGTGGTGATCCTTTAGGATCGCAGATATGACCAAACAATCTCAGCATCGGGCTGCTTCATGTGGGTCTGCATGGGTTGGATATCTAAGCTTTGGCATAATGTTTGATTGCTACTTTGTTAATTCTTGCTATATTTGCACCCTTTCTTAAGTATTGTGTCACAACTATCTTTTTTGTGTTGTGGTCTCTGTCTATGTCTCATATTTATGTCAAAGACCTGCACCTCAGGGGATTGGCATACAACCAATTTTATCTCCATTCTAATTTTCTTTTTACTGAGGAATTCTCTATAGAAATATTAACAATAAACTGTCTACTACTCCCTTAATTATAAACTGTTTAAATAAAAAGTAAATAATTGATTATATTCTAATTAACACTATAGAATTGCATACTGGATCATCGTATAAGTTAATTGGAAGACACCATATTCCCACTCCCTTTAACAATCACAAATTATAATGAATTAATAATAATTATGTAAACTTACTTAATTTACTGTCATCATCATCTTCTGGAATAGGTGGTGTTGCAAAAGGAATTCTGCTAGGTGTGTCAGGGATTGGTGGTGGTGGACCATCACATTGTGTTGGGTCCCAAATCTCAACTTCATCTGTTCTAAGGTTGCCATGTCCCTCTTTTGCTGAAACAAAATGAACAGTTGCTGTAAAGTTTCTTAGTAACTGAGTAATCAGAGGTATGCCCGTGTTACCAGTCCATATGGGAAAGACAGAATTGTAATGCTGTAACCTAAAAGGTGATTAAGGAAGGGTGTTGTTGGATTGGCTACCTCAATCTATAAAACTTAGCTGTGAAATCAAACTAAGCAGAGAAGTACTTGGTGTGAGTTGGTTAAAAGTCTGTACTCTGCTGTGTGATAAGAAGAAGAAGAAGAAGAAGAAGAAGAAGAAGAAGAAGAAGAAGAAGAAGAAGAAGAAGAAGAAGAAGAAGAAGCAGAAGAAGAAGAAGAAGAAGTAATGGAGGAAGATAGGGAGAAGAAGAAAAAACAGACATGGGTAAACATGTATAACAAGAGGAAATGGTGGTATTATGGCAAATAGTATTTATTACAAAGATGTAAACTGTACATGCTTTACAGTAAAACATTTGATCTTCCTATAATTTAAGTTAATTAAGTTGAATGACCCATTCACTCCCCCGCCATATTTCTTTCCCAAATAGTTTATAAACTATTCTGAGAATTACTCAGTTTATGAAGCTGGGTCGACACCAAAGCTATGCTTGTTCAGAAACAGATTTTGCCACTACTTGAGATGTATACATGAGTAACTCACTGCAAGAATGTAGCAAAAATAGGAGTGACTGCTCATAAAGGATGTTTCCACCAAAGTCTTTGAAATGAAAATACGTTTGGCTAGAAAGTGCATGTGTCTTAATTCATTCAAAGATTATTATCGAAAATAACAATTCAATAAAATAAATGATAAAGTTTGTATTTGTGTCTTTTATTACTCACATTTTCACTGCAATGCTAAATGTAACAGACAATAGGATATTATTTTTCTCTGAATATTTATGAAACTCTGAATAAAATAGGAGCAATGAATAAATGTGTGTGCACATATGCGCCTGCACATACATGTGTGTGTGTGTGTGTGTGTGTGTGTGTGCGCGCGTGCGTGCGTGCGTGTTATAAGAGGCAATTAAGGATGTAAGAACAAGGTACAGCCAATCATGAACAAGATTGCGAAGGGCTTGGTATGAGTTTATTGAGGGCCTACGCTTCATTGGGAAATGAAAGGTATCATATGCCTTTCATCTCCCAATGAAGCATAGGCCCTCAATGCACACACACTTGCATGCATGCACTCAAGCACTTTTGCATACACAGAGAGAGAGAGAGAGAGAGAGAGAGAGAGAGAGAGAGAGAGAGAGAGAGAGAGAGAGAGAGAGAGAGAGAGAGAGAGAGAGAGAGAGAGAGAGGTATTCATTTAATATACATGTGACAACATTCCACACACAATACTGAATATACATATATCCAGCTGAGTTTTGAAAATGTGTCCAGATTGGAGTGATGCAATTAATCATATACACAGATGCGTCTGTTGCGTGGCACATGGGGCTCATGGGTTCTCCCGGCCCATTATGGAGGAAAACTGTTAAGGAAGACAGTGGAGCTTTTGCCGTGACTATGAGCAGTTTAACCTTGGAGGTTATGGCACTAACACAGGCAATACCCTGGCTGGACACACAAACATTCACGCATGCATGTTTCCTCGGGGACTCTTTGAGTTGCTAATGAAGATCAAGATGGGCAGTGCCAGAAGGCAATGACTTGAGTCTCTTAAAAAGTCTTAAAAGTCGAGAGGATCGACTTCATTGTACCGGGTTTCAATCCAATATGGCTTGGTCTCTTTCCGCAGGGCGTCCCGTGGAAAGCGTCGCACACAGCATGAAACCCGTAGCTCCAGCGACGATCCCGAGCAGTCTCCGAGAAAAATGTACCAGTGAACCGAAAGGCGAAGCTGGGATACGAACCCATAACCTTCGGAGCGCTAGGCCTTGACCACTTCGCCACGGAGACTCCCGAGGATGTATGGCTTGAGTCTCTGAGAAAGTCAAGACTGACAAATATCTGTTCCATTTTTGTGCCAGGGCACAGGGATATAAGAGGAAATGAATTAGCAGACAGGCTTAAGGGCTTGGCTGCTGTGGGGAGTGGAGGAGCAACGAACCAGGCTGATACCCTAAACTCGCTTGAGGTAGGATAAGTAGATTACTCAAGAAATGAAAGTGATTCTGCAATTCTGACCAGACTTCAAAAACATTAAGTCAAATGGGGTGAAGCTAGACAAAAACACAATGCTGGTTATCAAAGAATAATAGTCAACCAATACCGAATTGGTGTCACCAGTCTCTACAAACTGAGGGATATTCTGAGGAGGGGATTTGAGAACTTATGGATTAATATTTCAATGTGCAATGAGGATGATCTTTTGACTAACTAACTAACATAGCAACTGGCAAGACATATTTAAAAGAGGTTATACTAAGGGGCAGTCGACAGATAGTTGGAGGTTATGGTCTCAAGATTCGCGACGGGAGGCAGAGAATCTCTTTAATGAGACAATGGCTACTACTACAGACCAGTATGGTCACTGCCAGGAAGGCGAGCAACGGCAAATTACATTCTTTAAAGATGCCTGGTTTATCATGATTTGTCACATCACAGAATATCACAAGGAAATGGCAGCAGTACTTAAATGTTCGCTCTCTAAGCGCAGGTGGAAAATTAGATAACATGAAAGAAGAAATTGGAAGAGAAATGATTAATATATTAGGAATGTGTGAGACGAGATAGAAAGAGACAGGGATTAAGGCAGGGTTGGATTTTAAAAACATATGTTCTGGGGGAGAGGAAAGGCAAAGATGTGTAGCAATTATCTTGGATTTGAAAACATAAAAATATGTTAAACGACTTTGGGCAGTGTCAGACAGGCTTTTATTGGTGAAGTTAATCGGCAGATCTTTTGACATTCACGTCATTCAAATATCTTATATATGTCTCGACAGTAGAAAGCAGTGAAGATAGTATGGAGGAATTTTATAATGGCATGGAGAATGCTTTAAAGAAATGTAACATTTCAAAAATAAATATCATAATGGGTGACTTCAGTGCGAAAGCTAGAAAGTAAGCGATGGATGCACTGTAGGTAAACATGGTTTGGGAGAACGAAACGAGGGAGGATACAGACTTGTAGAATGGGCAAAAGAGCATGAACTGATTGTCGGAAACACCTGGTTTAAGCGACATCCAAGAAGACTTTGGACATGGAGGAGCCCTGACCGCAGAATAGAAACCAGATTGATTAGCAGAAGGATCCGATATGCGTTAACAGTCGTAAAACAGTTTCAGAAGCAGACTGTCACAGTAATCACAGATTATCGGCATGGCACATGATGATGATGATGACACAACAGATCAGTGACATGCAATCTCACCTATTTCCTTCTCATCTTTAGCCCTCTCCAACTTGAATAAATAGCGCTTGACCAGTCGGTGCATGATGTCCGAGTAGGATGTCTCGTCTGGCTTCAGTTCCAAGTTCTTACACACATTCTCTCTTCGTTTCTGGATTTCCATGAAACAGTATAATATGGGTACTCTATGAAAGGTAAAACGAGCTGCGATTTGATAGTATGAATTATTTCAGATGGTGGATTCTATTGTGAAATGATTTTTACAATTTACCTCTTAGTGATACAAGTCAGAGTATCTGAGAAGGAAAGGTGTCATATGAAGATTGAAGTTCAGAGCAGAATAGTATTAAAAGTGAAGAGTTTCTAAGAAGGAAATAGTTCATATGAGAGATAGAAGGAACAATTTCATTTGGGAGAAAGAAAAAAACGACTTCACATAGGAGATAAAATTAGAGACTTAACATGAGAGATAGAAGAAAAGATTTCAAATGGAAGATAGACGGAAAGAGTTAATATGTGAGATAGAAGGAAATATTTCACATGGAAAATAGAAGGAAAAATGTCATATGTGACATAGAAGGACATATTTTATATATGGAAAATAGGAGGAAATATTTAATATGGGAGATAGAAGGAAAGATCATAATAGTAGAAAAAGTCAGCATATCCGAGAAAGAATGATTTCATATGGGTGAATGCAGCGAGGAGAAGAAAAGCTTATTGTTGAGATGACTGAAGGTAAAATATGTATGTGTTAGAGCTATGTACAAGGAACTAACCAACATATCTGAGACTGATGTTGATTTGTATATAAATCATTGCTTCTGTTTGGTAATCTTCACTCACATAAAACAATCGTCTTTTCATTACAATAGTAGATCCAACTATTGATGGTTCATTACAGATTATTAGTGCGTCTGATAACTAATGCAAGACGAACCACTATTCATGCATATAAAATCTGTTACAATATAGTCTGCTTTCATGCAAGAAAAAAAAATAAAATAAATGAAATAGATTCACTGTTGGATGTTGCATTCACAGTATACAGAAAGTGGAATCCGTTGCTTGTTGTTGATATGGTCTACCAACTGGGTAGATGTTTCCACGGCGCCACGCTCAGCACATTGTAGCGCCTATGAAACACCTCTCCAGTCTGGCAAACTCACATGTTAGTCTGGCTTCCTGTGTGTAAAGCTGGAACCAGATAGCATCTTCACTCCAGGTTGTGATCAGTACAACTATACAATTTCATTTTAGTATCACGGATTCTGTGAAGAGTGTTAATCACGTCTCGCCAAATGTAAGGATAAAAGGTACATGTAAATATCTAATCCAGTCATAGCTAAAAAAAAATAGTGAAGATAACAGGACAAGTACAAGAACAACACGCAGATACTCTGATTATGAAACTACTGACTGTTTTATTGTATACGCTTAGGAGAATTCTGACCTTTCCAGTCACAATCAAATAAACTAAATATTTTAATTGTTGGGGTGTCTACGTGGTTGTACGCTGAATTACATTTATTCATTCAGTGAACAAGTACTGTCATTTGGAGATGGTGGATTAGAATCACAACATGGGTATAAAATTCAACGTTTCTATTGTCTAGCATTTCTTCTGATCTCCATTACGTTTCTTTATTTATATGAATGTTAATTAATACCAGTGAACTTATTTCTCATGGTATTTGAAATGGTTTAGGTGATTTAATTGTGACTAAAGAGGCCAACTTTCTTCCTTATACATATAACTAGTAGATCTAACTCATACAGAAAGGACTGGGTTGAATTAAAGAAGATAAACACGACTGAAGCGTAGATAAAACCATCACATACTAACAACCACTCTGCAAGGCACATTAAAATATACAACAAGTATTTGGAAATATTAGAGATTACTCAATGAACACATGAAAACCACAAATGTATAATAAAATTCAAGAAAACAGGACACCAATTACAATAAAGATAAGTTACAATGATTACAAACTGGGCTTAAACGAATTGTGATGATGTTATGTTGTGCTGATTTAATCTTGAATTAAATAAGCAATACAGGAATACTTGACTATGCATTGCACGTAAGTTTACTTTACAATGATCACTGCACATAACAGAATAACAGTCCATCTTCATTGTTGTAGACCTTTGAAAACCCACTTATTACTGATTTTTGTAAGTTTTGTAGACTATAAAATCACTAACAATGACGTGTATATGTTGATACACATTTTGTTTAAATATCTTAGAACTGAAGTTTCTACCACTTCTTTTTTCCTCTTTCAAGGTAAGTGCACCACACCTGGTTTATGCACCTCACAAGTCAGTGTATCATACTTGGGCATGCACCAGTGTAAGTTTTGCTTCTTCTAGACAGATTACACCCAAGGCAGTGGGCTCAATCTACACATGGGTAATTTTTCTTTACTAACAATTTTCCAGGGTAGTGGCCTTATGGCATACGCTCTGCAGTTTCTAAATGCTATGAGATTTTTTACCGTGCACAACTTGCACATAGGACCCCCATTTTTCGCCCTTATTTGAGAAGGCTTAATATACAATCACACTACCCAAGAGACTAGGGAGCGATACCTGGTTCTTGGAATAGTTCCCCACCCTATGCTACACTTTGAAATTAAATAAACCACATAGATCACAATGTTAAAAAAAAATGGGAGTTAACTATGTTAGACTAAACCTTCATATTTTATTTCTCATGAGATGGGTAGATGGTAGTATGACTTCGTGTATCTATAGTTAATGTGTGAATGCAAATATGTGTATATGTTAACACACGGTGGAGATAATATGCTTGTATGGTAATACATAAAGACGAAAGTATGTGGTTATGGTAACACACAATAATAAAACATTATTGTTTGATAATATTGATACATAACTCACAACAAAACAACACTACACAAGAATAAATAATGTTGTATGAAGATATCTTTGTAAATTAATGGGACAAAGAAAGCTCTTAACAGTTATATAAGTATTGTAGAACGACATCCCCTTCCCCCACCCCCGTTTTGAGGAGGAGGGCATTATATTATTACTAATTATCGATTTCCACCACAAAGGAAGATAACTGCTTGATGACCATTATCGATTTCTTGATCTTATCAATTCTTTTTGGGGAAAAGTGGGCGTGGCGGTCTGGTATGTGTGTTGGGCTAATGACGTGGGTTTAAAGTTAGCGATGACGTAAGAGGTGGTAATTAATTGAAAAACGTGGGCGTGGTTAGGTGACCACTCGGGGTGTAAGGGAGAGTACGTCAAGTGATCTGGTATAAAACATAAAACATTGAAATAACAAACGATTCAAAGAAGTTATCCTCCTTTGTGGTGGACATCTATCATAATCATCATCAAGTACCTTGCCAGATGGCGTAGGCGTTCATGGCTCTCCACAGATCTCGGTCTTTGGTGTTCTGGATCAACTCTGCTGATGGTATTCCTCCATGCCATCGTCTCAATCCACCCAGAATCATTTCTCTTGGTCTGCCTCTACCTCTCTTCCCCTCGACCTTTTCAGTTGTCACGATATTCCCCAATGACTCTCTTCTCATCACATGACCGAAGAAAGCCGTTTGTCTCGTTCTTATTGTTGTATATGTGATCGCCTGACGTGACACATGATGATGGTGATCTTACCAATACCGGCGTCCCTTGCAGTGCCCTAGAGTATGATGGGAAGCCGCTCTGGAAATATTGATAATTAGGAGTACCTGCCAGTTTCCCGCTCTCTCCAAGGGAGCGATTATGTAGATACCATCAAATAGGGAGGCTTGAACCAGCCCACCTCAGTCACTGGACCAGAGCAGGGAGTCACCAATGCCTCTAAACTTAATCAAGACTGGCCTGTGTGGTCCACAGCGCAGTCGATGGGGTACACAAGCCCCAAAAGGACCGAGAAAATCCAGGAAAATGATTGGCAGTTTGTAAGCCCACTCTAGGTGAGTTAAATATATTTAGATGGCTTAATTAAAAGTAGGATAGTGGTACCTCTACCAGTCCCCAACTGAAATCTCCAAACTTATAACATTCACCAGGTTGAGGTAGAATTTGGTGTAGTTCGGTTTATAGTTTTACAGAAGTCTGAGGAGCTCTTCTGCCCCTGACTGACTAAAATTAGTAGACTTATCTTCGCATGTAAAATGGCGATAACCGGCAGGATTATGACAACATAGGTTTGCTTCAATGAGTAGCGGTGAAAGTGCTACTTTGCAGAATGGCTGAGGCGAATGATCAGCAGTGATAAAACTTGGCAAATATGAACTGCACAGCCAGAGGCACCCCCACGATGTTATATTGTGTTTGAAGTCAGATGACTTATTATGACTCAATAATGCTAAAACTATAGTAATTGTTGGCGTACAGAGGTGTAGAGTGGCACGGTGATAGCAATAGATATGCGGTGCTTGATAACCATGACTGCTATGTTCTCCTAGATAAATGTAGCTATAGTAATAATTATTCGTGACTGTGTACAGTGATGAAGGTGCCAGGTTGAACACTACACATATGATAGTGTTGTTTATAATTATAAGGGTGTTCATGATTATGAGGATACTGATCTGTGTTGCTCAGGTTTGACACATGTGAACTAGGTAAGAATAGTCTCCTGATCAGCCAGAGCAAGAGGTGTTGAATATAGCACCCATAATGAATCTTGGGTATTATTGTGTGAGCTTGATCATTGTGGGGAGTAATATTGTGATGGTTTTATTTGGCAATGTATGGCATATGTCTGAGTTGTGTTCGGTGTTGATTTTGACAAGTTGATTAGTGTTGCTGTGTAACATTGGCATTATGGGTGGTATTGTCAGCCTGTGGTGTTGGGGATGAGAAGTTGTGTTGTGTCAGAGATCTGTAGGTAATGACCTCCCTGAACTGAGAGTATTCTGTAAGTAAATACTGAGTTAGATGAGAAGCCAGAAAAAGCTGCGAGCATTGTAACGAGGGATGGTCCGCCCTCACATTAAGATTGTGTCATGATGTGGAAATGGCTGTTGCACTAATTGCAGACTTAATCACCCCGAATGATGCACATGGGAAAATGGGCATGGGTGATCAATATGGGGAATGTATATATGTGTTGATGCAAATAATGATTCTTTGATGATTATTAATTAGATGTTGTATTTTGTCATGCATTGCAGGTAGTGACCCCTGGCCATGGTTGTTGTTTGTAGAGCAAACTTGAGCCCCAGCTCTGGTTAATGTCGTTTTAGGCCACTCACACCTCCATTCGTATACCTGTTTATACCTGTTTATGCCACTATATCGCTGCTGTTAGAGTTATAGTTCTGTTATTAGTTATATCACGGTTCTTTGATGTATCCGGTCCCAGTCGGCCCATGTGGTGCGGGTGTCCTGTGTGGGTACTGAGGGTACCCTTCGATTCAACTGAACATGGTTGGATTTCCACTATCATTTAGACACCGCCCCTGTGGTTGGCGTTAGGCAGTAGCTGTCTCTAGCTGTGGGATTTCAGATTCCCATTTCTGTAAGTACCGACTGTCCATGAGTCCTATGATGGGATCAGTAGATAATCCATACCTGTGGTTACCGTTGTTGTTTACGTTGAGGCTCCTTTGTTGCCATGGTCTTGCTGGTTTGTGGGGATGGGTACTCGGTCATGTTCATAGCGATATTAGGCAGCATTGATATCCACTGTGGGAACATAGGTTCCCATTTCTGTATATGTCAGTTGTGTGACATGCCAGGATGCCTGTTTGTCCCTGAATCATGCAGTTCTGTCAATTAAAGTCTAATTTTGTTGTTCTTAATTTGTATCGTTTAGTGTGTAGTTTGTTGTGCAAACTCATTGATCTTGTTACAGTCCAACAGTGTAATCTTTTGTCTGGGGTATACAACAGTATATCCCCGCCTAAATAACTCTTGGAATCTTCTGTCTAACTCTCTATCCCTTTTCTTGTTAACTGAGGAGAATATATAAAGTGCTCTTCCTCTCTTTCTTCTTATTATCCTTTTCTTCTCTGGCCCAATAGAAGTCAGTGTTGCGCTTCTTCGTCTTTGAGTACCTAAGTATAGGAAACTTTGTCTTCCTATCCTTGATATTTCACCTCCTGTTACATATATAATGTTTTGGTTTCATTAGCCTGTCTCAGGCAGACGTTGTTAGTTACTCTGGCAGTCCCAGGAATTCGCAACATTCGTCTCAGGAACCACATCTCTGTTGCTTCTAATTTCTTCTTAATTTTTTCATTTACATTCCACAATTCACTGCCATACAGCAAATCTGGTTCTACACAGCATTTCAGCACTCTCTTTCTTACATTCAGAGTGCTGAAATGCTATGTAGAACCAGACATCTATAATTAGTAATAATATATATAACACCCTTCTCCTCCTCAAAACGGGCGGATAATGGCATATCTCGTATCACCAACTCTTATTATAGAACATGAACAGTTAAAACAGTGAAAAATTACTATGAAACACTGACTGAAAGAAGAAGTTAATAGCAAGTGTGTTGTGTTTTCTTTTCATGCTGTAAAGGTGTTGTTTGTTGATGATTTTTTACTCGGCTGAGATAATTATTTCTCCTACTATATTTATTTCATTGTGTTCTTTCCTTTCTGGGTAGGGGATGGGTGGGTTGGTGCGTGTATATGTGCCTGGGTTGTGTATGTGTGTGGGTGGATGTGTGTGGGTTGTGGATGGGTGGATAGGTGGGGACATGTATATGTGCCGGGGTGTGTGTGTGGTGGGTGGGAGACGTGTTGGTGGGTGGGAAACGTGTCTCATAACATGGTAATATGTATTGTTTATGTTTACAGCATTCATTTGACAATGTTTGTTTTCCCTATGTTAATGTTTCATGCACTATTGATGAACGAAAGATGAGTGATTGGAAATGCCGAATGTAAGACGGGCCTACGTGCCCAATTTGTTACCCTTTGAAAATAAAGTTCGTTCGTTCGTTCTTTTCCGCTCTCTCTCCACTCCCTTTCTCTCCCCTACTATTACAGCATTACGGGACAGGTCTGCATAAGCAGATATATTACATTTGGCTAATTTTAGTTCTAGCAGTTATTTTTTAAAAAGAATTTAACCAAACGACTAATGAAAGACAGACTAGCAGAAGTCAAGAAGTACTTGAAAAGTGGACATTTACTTTAAGGAACGTCTGTCTTTTCTGCCTGCCGTGTTCTATTTTCTCAATTTCTGGATTGAAGAAGTCCTTCAAAGCCTGCCAACCATAGAGCACAGACTTGGGCGTGGGAATCATGTTGAATGGCACTGGAAGGGTGCTACCATCATCCATGTAGTTGAGCCAGAGCTTTGTGCGTGCAAACTTCCACTCCACGTCGCAGTCAGTCTGATAGAAACATCACATAAAAGCTAGTTTAATTTACATTAAAAAATTAACAGAACAAGGGAGAAACAAAAGGCAGTGTCACTGAATGTGGGAAAGAATTACTCGAAGAATTTTCAACACTGGTGTTATAATAAAGCAAGTTACGTAACACTGTTACATGAAATCTCAGTTCATCCGATTTCGACATGCATGTTTTCGGTGCTTCTTTCCCCAGCCTTTGACTGTCCACAGTCTACTTATAGGACAACAGATTTGCGTCTCACTTTGTCATGTCCCTATCCCCTGACCTGTCAGACATGGGAAACCCTCCAATAGCTATGGTACCATCAGTCTAGCACTGTGGTCTTTGGATAACGCAAGTCCCTCTACCACTTCAAAATAGAGGAGATGCAGTAATACCCCCACCCCAGTGTATTTTTGTGATATTCGTACAACCTTGCTGCCGAAGTGCAGTGGTTAGTACCTTGCTGTCTGTTGTCTGGCCCGGAGGTCATGTGTTAGAAATCCCACCACGGTGGGTTTTGTTTAAAAACAATTGATCTCGTTTCTCAGGTAAACCCATCCTAACATAATATTTGTTTTTAACTGGCATATCCTATTTACAGGACATCGCTGACAACACAGGCATTTTACTACTGTTGTTGATGTCTTGGCAAGTTTACGTTCAGTAGTTTGCCATTACTTTCTGAACGACCGGCTCCCATACCAACACGTTAAGACATAGCGGACGCGCTCTGCTGCCAAATCGTTCGCAGCTGTGTTCCGAACGCAGGTAAGCGGGCTCACGAATCGCGTCCGCAAGCCCTTAGCCGCGGAGACGGCCCTAACATAACAGATATCAGAAAATATTATGGAAAGTAAAAGGCAGCCTGCATGATATTGGCTATCTCACATACCGAGTGTCAGTTAGTCTATAAACTACAACACGCCTCATGACATGAAAGAAGTTAATTGGTTTTACATATAATCTTTGACATGACATTGCTGACTATAGAATAACGTTCTCCTGGAATAATAATCATATATATTTAACTGTTAGTATAATAAGACAGCATTACAATTTGGCGGACATCATCAAGAGATCAAATGGAAGAAGTTTATATTAGAGCACAATACAGATGCAGGACAGAGAGTGTTGGAGACCTATTACAGTCAACATTCAATGTAGAGATGGTACTCGATTGATTGCTAATGCTCACACATCACGATTTAAATGCGTATACAAACACACACTTGTTTACAAAGACAGAGACGTGAGTTCAATCCACAAGAATGGCATCTTTTTGTTTCTAGATACGTATTCATTTAGAGGCGATACAATGGGTGCCGAATAATGTTAAGTTTTTTTTATACATATGCATTTAGAGGCGGTACAATGAGTACCGAATAAAATAAAGAATCGCCTGGGAAGGAAAGTCAGCAAGAAAGTGAACTGGCCACCCATGTCATTATACTACAGTCTTAAATATGCACAGGCCAGCATTTAACATCCAAAGGGAGTATATACATTCTTATTTGTTCTATATACACACACGTACTTTATATATATATATATATATATATATATATATATATATATATATATATATATATATATATATATATATATATATATATCATGTGCCATGCCGGAAAGCGTGGGCGGTCATGACTCACCATTTCACTCGATCACCAGAGTCGTGAATCAGCTCAGTGTTCCTGTCTCGATAATGCCATGTGGCCAAACCATCCAGGTATTTTCTTCTTGGTCTTAGACTTGGTCTGTTCTCTTCGACCTTGCCAGTTGTCACCAAGTTCCCCAATCAATTTCTTCTCATAACATGTCCACAAAATGTTGACTGTCTATGTGTAATTTCTCTAATCAATTTACGATTTTCATTTGTCTCCTGTAGTACTTGGTCATTGGTTTTTCTGTCTGACCATGGTATTCTTTGCATTTTCCTCAGAAACCACATTTCTGCAGCCATCAGATGTTTTTCAGCTTGACTGCTCATTGTCCAAGTTTCAAATCCATACAAAAGAACAGGCTCTATGTAGCCCCTCAACACTCTTGTTTTATCGTTTCAATTGACATCTTTTTATTGGTCAGTATGTTTTTCATCTTGCTAAAGGCTACTTTCGCCATGGCGATTCTTGTTCTAATCTCTTCAAGGCATCTCCCATCAGATGTTATGACTGTTCTGAGATAATTGTACCGATTCACTTGTTGAAGAATATTCCTATTTACTTGTATATTACATTGTGGTATTTCGGTCTTCCTAGTGATGACCATAATCTGTGTCTTTTTACAATTTAATTCTAACCCCAGTTGTTCACTGTTTGCAACAACCGCATCTACTAATGTTTTCAGATCCTGCTCATTGTCTGCAATCAATACTGTATCATCTGCATATCTTTATGTTATTGATGTTTCGTCCTCCAATGCTGATTCCATTTATATCTTCTACATTTCTGAAAATATGTTCACTGTATAAGGAAAAAAGACCTGCAGACATTACACATCCCTGCCGCACACCTCTCTTATTAGGCTAATATTGTCCCACTTCATTACCAATCCTTATGGCAGCTTGTTGTTTCCAATATATGTTTTTTATAAGTCTAATGTCTTTCACATCAATTCACATCAAGCATATCCACCATGTCAACATGTCTAACTCTATCGAAAGCCTTTGTTTAGTCAATAAAGCAAAGATGTATATCTGTGTTTACTTCAATAGCACGTTCAATAACTGATCGCAGTATATACACAGCATTTACTGAACCCTTGCCTTCTACAAACCAACATTGTTCATCCCCTATTTCAGGTTGTATATTCTCCCTAACTCTTTGCATGATAATTCGTAGCAAAAGCTTTGTGATGTGACTCATTATACTAATTGTTCTATGTTGATCACATTCCAAGGCTCCTGATTTCTTGGGGATTGCAATAAATACGGAGTTACATAATACATATGTAAATAAATACGGAGTTATATATATATATATATATATGATTATATATCGAAGAGTTATGTACAACTCACCAAGAGTTATCATGTACAATTCACCAAAAGTTATCATATGCAAAAATCCTAGAAATTTCGTATAAAACTCACCAGATGTTATCGTGTATAATTATCCAAGTGTTATCAGGCACAATTACCCAAGAGTTATCATGTAGAATTGTTAGATACCACGTACAACTTTCCAAGAGTTCATTCATTCAGTAGCATGTCCTAGAGCCTCACTCCCTTAACAACCTTCCGGAAAACCTCTCGATCATTAGCAAGATGTCCCGCGTCCGATACACCCATCTGGAGATCATTCGCCACATCCTGCACCCATCTTCTCTTTGGCCTTCCTCTTCCTCTCTTCCCAGGCATATACCCCTCCATTATTGTTCTCTCCAAACTTTCATGACGTTTCAAGTCACCAAAATATTTCAGTTTTCTTTGTTTTATCGTCTTTAATAGCCAACCTTCTTCAATATTCAGCTCTTGAAGTCTGGATGGATTTGTTCTTTTCTTTACCCAAGATATTCTTAGAACTCGTCTATAACATTTATATTCAAAGGCATTTATGCGCTTCCAAGAGTTATCAGGTACAATTATCCAAGAGTTATTATATAACCCACATCACACGTTATAATGTACAACTAACAAAGGGTTATCATCTACAAGTATCCAAGCAAGATCATGTACACATACCCAACGAGTAATAATGTATTACAATCAAAGAGTTTTATCATGTACAACTATCCAAGAGTTATGTACAACTACTCAAGGATTATTATGTACAACTCTTTAAGAATTTTGCACAACTACCCAATAATTGTCATGTACAACTACCCAAGAATTGTCATGTACAACTACCCACGAATTGTCATGTACAACTACCCAAGAATTGTCATGTACAACTACCCAAGAATTCTCATGTGCAACTACCCAAGAATTCTCATGTACAACTACTCAAGAATTGTCATGTACACCTACCCAAGAATTGTCATGTACAGCTATCCAAGAATTGTCATGTAGACACGGGCGTCCGATCTCACTACCCAGACACCAGAGGAAATTTTGTTCTTAGAAGTCCACGTGAAAAAGAAAAAAAAAACGTCCCCCACCGGGACTTGAGCCCGGGACCTCCAGCACTCGAGACGGACATCATACCTCGAGACCACTCAGCCTCGTTCAATATTCAAGAGTTATCATGAACAGCTAACTATCCAAGAGTTGTCAAATACAACTGTACAAGAGTTATGTACAACTTACCTGAATGTCCTCAAACGAGTGAGACATCATGGCAATGAGCATGTTGATGAGTACAATAATGATCACCACGTGATAGATGCCAAATAGATACATGCCCACCGTCTCCACCAGAAAGGTGCTGTTCTGCATCTGAGGACTGTCCGCTGTGTACAGAGGCGCTGCTGAATTGTCTATGCGAAAATAAAAGACGTGTGTCAATAGTAACAAATGGCGTTGCAGTACATTTGGCATCAGGTAGTACACTACAGGATGCATTTTTAATGACGGTGGGGTTTTTGAAAAATATTGCCGTTCCAAGTTTTGTATTTTACTTTTATGTTGCATGAGTTCACAGAGGGTAAATACAAAACTTGGACCAGCAATATTTTCAAAAACTCCACAGTCATTAAAAATACATCCTATATAAAGAAGATGGTTTTAACTGATTAAGTGTTATGGGAAAATTAATCGTCTTAAACGACTTACCGTATCTACCAAAGGCTTATATACATTATTTTCCATAAGCAGTCCCTTTAATTTGATATATAATACAACACGTCTTCCACCATATTAACAACTTTTAAGTCATAACTGTGACACTCCTATTTCCAATTTTCCGCCATACATTTTTATTTGGTTCAAACATATTTGTTGTTTGACTGGCACATAATCTGTTAATAATGGAAAAAATACCAAGTAAGTAATGATTCTGTTGATACTAAGTGCACACAATTACAAAAAGGCGATGTGTTTACATAAACTATGTGCTTTAATAAATAAAATATTCTTCTTCAGGCGAGTTGTCTGGAGCAGACTTCAACGATCATGAATCTCCAATCATTTCTATCGTTTGGTATTTATATGAAGTTGATGCTATTTAACATTATTACTGATTGTCAATATGTTTACGTTTTCCACACACTCAGTTAACCTCCCACTTGCCTAGTACCCAAATGCCCCCTTCCCGCCCACACTCTCAGAAGGCTAACTGTCTCATTTTCACCTCTTATGGGGTCATGCCCAACAAATTTCATGTGTCCTTTATTTATGGCTTTTACGCGTGATTCTGCAACACATTCAGATCTTAATACCCCAAAATCTGTCTTCCCTCTGTCCACGATGTTCTAATCATCATCATGTTCAATGCTGATAAGCATGGGCGGATATGTTTCGCCATCTCACACGATCACCAGAGTCGAAGCTTAGCTCTGTGTTCTTGTCTCCTCATTCATGTAAAATAGGTGTAATGGAAAATAATTTTCCATCTTCTGTGTCAATAATCAATTAATTTTTATTTCTATATTCAAGTTTTCTTTACTCCTTTATCTTCCCAAGTTGTACATGCAGATTTTTCTTTACTTGTCATATCTTTTCTTTTTTCTCATTTGGGCATGTGCTTATGTTATAACTGTTTGATTAAGTTACATTTTCAAACATCTTTATTGCGTTGTCATGGCATGTGCAGACGGCACCTGCTTGATTGATTGCTTTGTCAGTTTTGTACTGGCATTATTAAGAACCGTACTTAATTTCTGTAGGATTACGCCATCCAATGCTTGTTTCACCACATTCAACTAAGATAGCTCTGTTGATTTCAGAATCTTAGCTTGGCAAGAGGTTAATACAATGATGTCCTATTAATGGTTTTAGCTTTCCTTGAAATAATCTCAGCATGTCCTTTTTATAATAGTTAGGTGCACATCGTCATCATCATCAAGTGCCTGGTCGACTGGCGTGTGTGATCATGCTTCTCCATATCTTGCGATCTCGAACAGCCTGTATTAATTCTAGTAATGAAGCTCTTCCGAGCCATGATATAAGGCTGTCAAGAATTTTCTCTCGTTGTTTTCCACTATCTCTCTATCTAAAGTTGTCACAACATGTTCCCACTATTTTTGTTATTTCTCTCATCATGTCGCAAAAATTCGCCCTCTTTCTGATATTCCGCGCCTTTCTGCATTATGGGTATATAGTGCCGGCCCCATATTTGCACAGACTAGCCAGCACTAGATGGGTGCTGTAGTCAATATCACACCGATATTTCTGGCTCCCATTTTAGGCTGGGTCCATATGAGAGCCCAGACTGATTATTTAAAAAAAAAAATTGTTAACACTATATATAATATTTATTAAAAGTACACAAATCTGTCATCTGTACATGAAGCTCAGTCAAACAATCCAAAGCCCATATCCTCATCTGACTCCTCAGACTCTTCCTTCTTCTCTTCTTTCTCTTCGTCAGCTGCTGCAGGTTTTCCATCGCCAGCATCTGAAGACGGAGTGGCAGTAGCAGGAGCAGATGCCACAACAGGTCCAGATCCAGCAGAACTGCCTACGTTGCTAATCAACTCTTTCACGTTTAAGCCCTCCAAAGCTTTGGCAAACAAACCTGGCCAGTAAGGCTCAACGGATACATTAGCTGCTTTGAGAATTGTTGCAATCTTGTCACCGGTAATCGCAACTTGGTCATCTGACAAGATGAGAGTCGCATAAACGCAAGCGAGTTCGTCAATGTTGGCCATTATTGTCTTTTTTTACTTACGAATTAGTAAATAATTGAATGCTTTAGTGTACGCCGCCGAATAGGCTTGATTAAAAAAAATAATTATGCCTGCCATAGCGCTTATGCGGCTCATTTCAGTTGTTAGCATAGTTAGTTAATTCCGCATATACATCCCATACAATTTAAAAACAAAAGTGTCTCTAAACAATTGATTATAATTTATTACATATATAAAATTTGTTCAACATTATGAAATATTTTGTAAAAACATTAATAACCATGGATAGAAAAAAGGCATATTTATTAAAGATTTAACAAGATAATATAAATGTTATGTTAAACTGGTATCAATATGCAAAAACACTGAACATACATTTTTATTAAAAAAAAATAAGAACTAGGGTTGAATATAAAAACATCTATAAGGTTTAAAGAACGATGTGTTGTAATATTACAACCTGTTTAGATAAAGAATAACATATCGTTTGTGAGAACAGTTCTGGACACGTATATCCACCATATTTCAGCTTAGACTAATTTTATATACATTGCATTTGAACTAATTTTAAATAAACTGCCTCTTTGGCACAACCAACCACAATCAAAGACAATTAATTCTTAATAATTAAATGAAAGCAAATGTTAATCAATGTCAACCTACAAGTAAGTAAAAAAAAAAAGCCATACTTTTTTTTTTTTAAACCGCATAAGCCAATGATATTTATGCCATAAAAATATTAATAATTACGTACAACAATGAATATGCATGCAGTGCAACTAATGATTAGCTTCATGCAATAATATGCACAACATGCAGACTATCTGGTACTTAAAATTCCCAACTGCTAATACTGTCACTGTTGTTCACGTGTTTTAAGGGATATACACTGCCACAATAGAGACCTCAATAGTACCATGATTATTATAAAAAGACAAGGTAACTCCAGGGCAGATACTATATTAGAGATATGAACTCGTTAGGCCTTCACATATGCTACGTCACTTTATAAATGAGGCTCTGTGACCAGCACTTTTCTAGTTGCTGTTCCATCTCAGAGGAATCTTTAGCACCACATTTACGAGACTAGATTCAGCCTGGACAAGAGAGAATACTCATTGCTTGTAAATTATTTATCAGGATGTGCAAAATAAGGGGAAGCCATCACAATGTCCCAAGGATATATTTATAGGAAATCACACTGCTAAACTCGTGCATCCGTAAGATACCAGCCTTCACTCAGAATCATTCACCATGTGAATGACTAAGCAATACTGTCACTGTCATTTACTGCCTATGTCATTTACTTGCGGAAGGGTGGAAGGAAGGGTGTCCTTGAGCTTGAGGAAGTAAAGCCGCCTGGCTAGTGCAGTCACCACGAACTGTCCAGGTTAGGGTTTTCATTTTGCCCCTGACAAAAAAAAAAAAAAATCCACACTTTACCGAGGATTCGAACCCGGGTCTCCCGAAAGAGATCCCATCACTCTTTGATCCAGGACAATTGCTTTTTATAAGCTTGAAAATTTACCATATTATTTTGACTTCTATTCTACTGCCCGTTATTCTGCATTGGGTCATAACCCTTCAACGACACTCACATCAAGCCGCCATATTTTTTGCAGTTCCTTCTTCTTTATTGTACGATAGTAATGTAAGTCATCTACAAATCGTGTTTTTTAAATTTATTTAATGCTGCTGGTTAAAAGAATCGCAGTATGCTTTTTATTTTATTCAACTAATCAGGGTTTGGTCAAATCTCTGCATTTTCCCCTTAGATGAAAAAATTACACGAGATACCTTTTGATGACACAGAGCACATTAATTCTGTTTATTTTAAGAAGCTGTTCAATTCTACAAGCAAAATAAGCGAATTAGTTCAAAAGAAAGTAAATTACACGATAATGTATTTATTTCTGCATTCAGATGTTCTCTGAATGTGAAATTTTCAATTTGTATTTTTCAGAAACATGTTGTAATAGATACAGAGTCAACTCATTCAGTTCCAATAACTACACGGATTGTGGGGCCTTTTCACGTGAATTCTAGCCATCACATAATATGTGCTCTATGGTTTTACATTTCATCAAGAGCATGCTAGGCACATCCGACAACCCTAGCGGCTACTCCCCCTGGTAATTCAGCATGTTTGAAAGTAATACATTGATGGCCTTTAATAATGGTTATTCTTGCTCACTGGACAACATTTGTGAAACTTGGGACACTACTGGGCTTTGAGTTAAGCCATATATATATATATATATATATATATATATATATATATATATATATATATATATATATATATATATATATACCTATACTACTGGAACTTGAGTTAAGCCATATATATATATATATATACCTATACTACTGGAACTTGAGTTAAGCGACATACCTATGCAGCTGGGATGTGTATTTAGCCATATACCTAAACTTCTGAACTTGAGTTAAGCCATATATCTATACTGCCAGAACTTGAGTTAAGCCAGTGGTTCTCAACATTTTTTGGGCCCGTGCCCCCCTTCACCATATTTTCAGAATGTCATCCCCCTCCCCCTTTCGTATTTCCTACCTAACCCTCCCCCCTAAACAGTATATGTAATAATGGAAGATAAATGTAATAGCACATACTAAAACAAGTCTAGACGTCCACATAAAACGTTATTTGTGGGTCTACTTACTTTATAAAATGAATTTTAGAAGGGTGAGACGTACAGAACCGTAAAGTATGAAGGAAAAAAACAATAACAAAGTAAACAAGCATCAAACAAAGTAATCGGTTCTTGTATTAACGCGATATTGAAATAATCTTAATTCCCCCCCCCCCCCTGGAAACCCTAAAATTCCCACCTGGGGGGGGGGGGGGAATTCCCCACCGGTTGAGAACCACTGAGTTAAGAGATATACCTATACTACTGGGACTAGAGTTAATTCATATACTATACTGCCAGTCTTGAGTTAAAACATGGGTAAAAAAAAACTAAACATAATTCAACAGCCAGCCCCTTTTTCTCAAGAACCAGCATATTTGTTTTCCAACTACGGGTTAAAAACTGATTAAAAATTAGGGCGTATGGTAAAAATCTCCAGGCGCTATGTCACCTTGGCACCAATGGGTTTTTCTACCCCTATTAAACCATATACCTATAATGCTGGAATCTTAATTAAGCCATATACCTACACTGGGCCCTAGAAGATAAAGGCAAGAGAGGAAAGCAAAGTGCTTGTTGAAGAGACACAGAAAAAGGTCTCATGGGTTTGTTGGAATTGATATGGACGCAGCTGGAGACAGCTGACTGTAGAAATGAAAGGTAAAGATGCTGTATATATTTTATCTACATACAACATAGATGTTTGAAGATAATGATGATGGGGATGATTATGAAAATGCTACCAGGGCTTCCATATAGCTGTACGGGTGCATGCATATACTATACCTATCAACATCTAGAGCGACAACATTCTGTACACTGATGAGTGGTTCAGGGGTTCGGCGTCCATGCGTGGCTTTTGCAAATCTGCTTCCATTTATGATTGATTGATTGCTTGATTGATTAAGGAACCGACATCACCGCATTCGGGACATTCCCATAAGTGCTCCGATCCCATCCTCAGCAGCCAGCGAAGAGGTCCAACACTAACAGTTCCAGTAGCAATCTGATTATATGTCCGTCTCGCCTTTCCTCTCAGCGTCGAGCATCGGCCAGATCCCCACGTCACACCTCGCTGCCGCATTCTTGCCAGACTATGGTGATTCATTTGCTCCTCCGAGGTGTATACGTGCTCCCACAGGACCGCAACCACGTCTGTCTTGTCATGCATCAATACTCCACCAAGTTATGCCGAGCCAGCCAATCTGTCTGCCTGTTTATTCCCCAGCACACCGGCATGCCCCGGAGAAAAGATCCAGATCATGCTTGCCACCCGTGACCTCCGAAGCGAAGCAAGCCACTCTGCACGAAGCCTGCCTGTCCTCACCCTCCTCAGCATGCTTTCTGAGTCAGTTACAATCACAATGTGTGTGTATGTATCGTATTCTCCATCCAGCGGAAAGCTGCACTGACCGCCTCCACCTCCATTCTTAAGCTAGATGTTGTGTCATCATACGCCAGGCTCTACTGCACCAAACGTCGACCATTAGCTTTTGCTAAGAATCCCCAGGCACTTCTCCTACCTCTCAACGCCGAACCATCCGTGTAGATAATCACATCACTCGGGCGAGAATTATCCTGAATTAGTTGCTGGATTTCCACTTCCGTGGCCCCTGCTGGCCAACCCATGCACTCCCGGCTCAATGTGTTCCATTTATGGCATGGACTGTGTGGAATTTTACATGTAAAGAAAAGGTATACTCCGTCTCCCCTGATTCTAGTGTAGTGATCAGGCATATAGCTTTCTTGGACAAGGGCAAAAAACTGGGAGGGCCAAGTGCATGAAAGGCACATAATTACCTTACAGTTGGAAGAAAAAACATGCTGAATAGGCCGTTTCCTATGCTATATTTTACAATGAGAGAACCCACGTACAGATGAATGATTATAGCATTTTACAGTGAGAGAACCCACGCACAAATCACAATTATAGCATTTTACAATGAGAGAAACAATGTACAGATGACTGTTTATATCATTTTACAATTAGAGAACACACGTACTGATTATGTTTATAGCATTTTACAATTAGAGAAACCACGTACAGATAAATGTTTACAGAATGTGTGATTCTGGTAAAAACACATATGGATCCTTATGGGTGCTACGAAGTTTGTACACTGTTTTGAGGTGCTCATATTGTGATCTATTGGAGGAGTTTATTGACATTCCTGTGTGCAGTAAAAGTGAACCTAAAAAAACAAAACAAATCTTCTCCCTCCCCCTCTCTCTCTCTCTTTCTCTTTGTCTCACTCACTCACTCACTCACTCACTCACGCAGGCACGCTCGCACCCACCCACTCACTCACTCATTTAACCCCCCCCCCCCCCCTCCCCCGCCGGTAGTTTGGTACCAAGTCGGGAGGAAAGTCCCTAAACAGGATCACTAGACTATGCCATCTAAACACCAATGCATCAGACTTAAGAGTTAACACTTAAAGTCTTCTAAAGGATTCACAACCAACCAACCAAACTATACTAACAACACATAGTTTAGAAACGGGCTACACTTTATTTACATAGTATATTTACAAACGGATACAATGTAATCAATGGATGTATTTTATATATTTTCTAAACACCAACATATTACCATTGGAAAGATAGTACATTATATTCATGGCAGTAAAGCAAACATGAACTAGAAAATTAGAAACTACTTTCTACACCACTGTTTCCCAGCTTGGATTGTCACACACCTTTGAAAAATCTATTGACGATCCTAAAGTAGTTCATGACCGTTACATAAATAAACAAAGAAATACTGTGAACAGCTTTAACATATTGACAAGTAATTTCATGCAACAGAGCGAAAGCTACTTAAAGCTAGTATTCTGCATAAAGATTTAAGTTAGTTTTAGCAAATAATACTTCAAAAGAAAGATAACAATTCACAATAGCTGATTATTAATTAAAACCCAGTCCAGCCCAAAACCTTGTTATGCATTTACATTGTTTGTACAAACACTGCCCAATGAGAACCTAAAATGAGTGTATTAATATGTTAAATAAGGCCATGTATATAACATGAGCATAAAATTATCTTATAAAACATAATTTAACCTATAAAACTTAATTAGCACACGTGTGCTGTTTTATGACATTCTAACCCACAGACGTACATGTTGAAGCAGCTGAAGTAACACTAATTAGTGATCTCTACGGATACTAGGATAGGGAAACACTATTCTAAATAACCCTACAAAATGCCATGTGATGTAACACACTGTCTATGACTCTAGATGAGGATTTAACATCTGTCTAATTTGGCACTTGACATAACAAACATTCTGTGGATTCTAGGAAATAGCAAGATGATCTACAAGCTGCTGTACACTGATGCAGCAACGATAAGTATCCCATGAACTACCTGTGGAGTTTTTCTCTACATCAGTAAAAGGTCCATCTTTACAGTAAAACTTGCTCCTGTCTCCATCCAAAGTCATGCACTGTCGGACTGCGAAATGAGGCAGTAGGGAGAAAAGGCTGAGACGACTAGATATATAGTCGAAAATGTGGTGTATGTGGTCACAATAAATTGATAGTGGTAATAGAAATATTTTAATAACACTTCTTTCATCTTAGGAAACCAAATGTATCTTTGGTACATCCAAGACATGCAATGTTCATTGTACAATAAGCCACCAATGCTTTCGTTGGGAAGAAAAGGTGGTCAATAATGGAGATCTTGTTTATCAGATAAAACGAAACAAATGTCACCAAAACATTGTAAGTACACTAATATTTCCATTTTGCTGACTGAATGGAGGAGATGTCCTAATATTTATGAACAAACAGCTGCAGAGCGTTGAAAGTCAGTTAAGCTGGATATCCAGTGCGTTCAGTGACAGGCAAGATATACATAGAATCATGACCAGATGGTTATTCTACATAACTAATCTCAGTTTGTCTGTTGCAGAACTGTAAATATAAACATATATGAACACTACACATGTGTTTTGATATGAACATTACACAAATGTTTTGATATTAACACTACACAAGTGTTATGACATCATTGTATTTATTCCAGTGTTGTTTTCTCAGGGTATCGAGTTGGAGTCTGTTCACAAAGAAGAGCCTAAAACCTATGGTGATAACATCAATTTTGGCCTAACCCTGCTTGTCCGCGTGTGCTGTGCTAAATAATAACATGGCTACATCCTAATATACTAGTCCACAGTTTCGGTACTAGTATTCCAAACAACACTGGCGTAAAACAGTTTCCTAGAGAATTCAAAACCAATCAACCAATCCATTGTTGTAAGTGGTGACTTTATTAAAGATCTACTATGCAACAAAGATTATAATTACATAGGTATTTAGAGCAAAGACTTAATAATTAAAACTAGTGTCAGTAATAGAGCCTCATTTGTGATGAAACTTAAGAAACACAGATCATTTAGAATCATCTGGTATAGTTAATTTTACAGCAAACGTTTTTGGGTTCTACCCCTATTTAAAACGTGATGTTTTTCTAACTGCATAGAGCTCTAAGATTGATCCAGGTTTCTAACATGGGTACCAGATGTTTCCCCAGGAAAGGAAGGCGAGGAGTAGTGAAGATGGTACCACAACGTATGATGTCTTCATTAGTATTTGGAGTCCTACCATTTCACAGTTCAACTGTAAGCATATCACTGACAAATGCAGCCCAGAAATGCTTTAGGTACGTATTTGTTTTATCTTAACCTATATATCATTATAGTGATATTAGTCAATCAAGTTTTATTGTAATATCTTGTTAGAGTTCAGAGTTAGTGTGAAGATTTTAATAGATTTTATTAGCTATACAAATACAGTCCAGCCGATGGGGTTATGAGATGTGGTGCTTATTTGTTCTTTGCTGAATTTAGTTTATCTAACTTGAAACATGCCGGTCTCTCTGGCCGAGGGGTTACAACACTTTCTCCGTAATCCCGTTTATCACGCAGAGTCTCGTAGCGGACGAGAGCTGGAAGCGGTTCTACCGCCGCTGGTGACTTGCGGGATAACTGAGCCGACCGCTCAGAAAGCAATGGCAAACTACTGAGCGTAATCTTGCCAAGAAATCAACAGACAGCTGAAAGATGCTGCTGTTGAAAGCGATGTCCTGTAAATGATATGCGAATTAAAAAAAAAAAAAATTTGAAACATATTTAGATGATTGTTGTTAAAGTTTTTGGCCGTCAATGTCATGACATTAAATCAGATTGCACCAATAAAGCATGAGACGTTACTGTGTTTAGAAATCCGTAACGGTTCAAGGAGGGTTTGGACACCAGCCCCTCATTCGCTTGAACTGATGTTAATGTTTACACCAGTTTTCATAGCAAAAGTGCAGTCATCGCCACGTCTGCTATTGATAGTAATCTTTTAGCGCTTGATCTCTCTTGTACACATGTGTTCTTGGCAAGACCTTTGCGTGGTGACCTCGTTTCCACAGCACTTTCTACTGGGAAGTCAAGTTCGTATGTTATATCTCTGTTCGGAGCAGTTTGCTGCACTGTAAACTAATGACGCAGTACCTACAGGTGAGTGGAAAATGCTCTGCCCAGCACCCAGTCCGCACTCGTGGGTTAAATTAACGTGCCACAGGTCAGTTAGACTCAAATGGCGGATTTTAGTTCAGAAATAAATGGCAAGCTACTGAATGCAAATATACCTTGAAAATCAACATTGGGTTTGAGCACAACGTCCTGCAAAGGCCATGCACCATTTTTTAATAACTTCAGTAAAACTGCCTAGAACAGTGGTTCTCAACTTTTTTTGGCCCGTGCCCCCCTTCACCATATTTTCAGAATGTCATTCCCCCTCTTTCATATTTCCTACCTAAAAATTTGGCCCGCGCTCCCCCTCCCCCTTTCACCATATTTTCAGAACGTCATCCCCCCCCCCCCTTTGTATTTAATACCTAAAAATGCCCCCTCCCGCCCCTATACAATATACGTAATAATGGAAGCACATACTAAAACAAGTCTACACGTCCACATAAAACGTGATTTGTGGATCTACTTACTTCATAAAATGAATTTTAGAAGGGTGACTCGTACAGAACCGTAAAGTATGAAGGGAAAAACAAGATCAAGTAATCGGTTCTTGTATTAACGCGATCTTGAAATAATCTTCATTCCCCCCCCCCCCCCTGGAAACCCCAAAATTCCCCCCCGGGGGGGGGGAATTCCCCACCGGTTGAGAACCACTGGCCTAGAACATCTAAACCGCCAATAAATGCTAGGGTGATTGTGACGTCATGTAATGGAATGCGAATAATTGCACACCAAGAAGATTCTTATAAGCCAATGGTATTCTTCATGACTGTCACGAAAACCACTATAATTCACGATAGATGATGAAACAACAGAGGCAGGCTATATTCCAACTTACAAATGGTTTGCAACTAGTGGAGACATTCCGTTGGATCAAAGGCACCGCTATTCTATGATGATTCCCCGGAGAAACGGGAAAAAGAGTTTCCCGGTTGTCTTGGATCAGACTCAAGATGAAAGGAAAAGCGCCGCCATGATTCGGTTGCCACACATTGTTGACAGGAGAATGACGTCACGAGGTCAATCCCAGATTATATAAAAACAAACTTGTTGTCGGGAGTGCACAGTAAAGTTAACCTAGGCTGACATGTTGAATAGCTCAGTGCTCGTAGTGAAAAGAATCCCGCATGTTTATTATCAGTGTATTTGAGGAAAAAAACATGTGTCTTTCATGGCAATTTGGAGATTAAATTCGGATTATGAGCTAGGAATTCATAGGGTATCTACACTTAGCATTTAAATGTTAATAATGTAGAATAGTAAAATGTTAGTGAAGTTTAGAACTTTAACGTAGTGGTTGCTTTGTAGTCAAGTATAAAAACAGTGTCGGCGACAATAGACAGTCGCAGTGTTAAACTAACTAGTGTCAGATGTAAATTAGCTCAGCTAGTTGAGGATAGTGAAAGGGGATGATATTTAGTGTGATTGGGAATGGTTGGGGGATAGGGGAAATGTCCAATGGTGGGATCTTCCAGTGGGGGTATACTGGGGTTCTACACTTTATGTATTGGTTTTTCCTGGTCTTGCCCTAACTAAGGCCCGGGTGATGAGCTCCTCTGACATGACAGAGATTGGTTCACTGTCATGGATCTGAGTAAGATTGTAAGCCCACACTCATCTAATAGGAGTCAGTATCAGATTGCTCTCACCGAGTCTGTTGTGTCTCTTTCACAGGTTCCCCTCGGGTTTTCAAAGAACAGATGCTGAATTGTTCGTATCATGGAGAACTTGGTACGAGGAGATCTGTTCAGTGGCCTGGGCATTTGGCCCATGAGAAAAGGGTTTTATTATGTCACACCACTCGTAAAAGAAATAATGGAGTGTTATTATGTCACACCACGGGTGGAAGAACAATATCGTGTTGATTTTCACACCACAAGTGAAATAACATTAGAGTGTTGCTTTTCACACTACAAGTGAAATAACATTAGAGTGTTTTAACATTTTCACACCACCTGGGAAATATTAATAGGAATTAATTCAAAGAACGAGAACAGTGTAATAGTGAACACGGTAGGACTTGTAAGAATGAATCATTTCTTCCAAGGAACAGTGTTACTTGTTTTCACTAGGCAAGGAAGGTTTATGTCTCGGAACATGATATACATTTATTAACAGGGTGTATGATCGCTGCCGGATCATTATCGGATTATATTCTTAATTGGTGACCAGTTATCTGGATTATCAAAGGGGCTACCGGAGAGAGTCAACATCGCACAAGAGGGACACGGCGTGTGGTGAGGTTTTTGTTTACTGACCTGTGATGATGTGGTGAAACTCGTACAATGATGATCAGACTGTGATCCGGAGCTTTGTGGTCTGATGTCTACATATACACCTTAGAATATGCGACACACATTCTACACACACACACACACCACACACACACCACACACACACACACACACACACACACACACAGACACACACACACACTTCTCCCACATATACTCTTAGCTTTAATAAATTTCTTGTATTTATTTGTTGAGGCTAGAGTTGTCAAGTATGTTATGTTGGGGAAGAATGAGAGGGGGCATGATCCAGGGGTGAGCAAGAGTGAGAAGAAGGTGTCCTTGGACTGAGGGAGTGTTGTGGACGGAGTCTGGTGGATATCTCCAGAATAGTGATATGAAAACTGAAATAAATGTGGGTGTTGATTCCCCTCACTCCAGGGACGACTCTATAGAAGTAATATCTCTCAAGACACTATAGTAGAGAGTGAGTACTTCCTACGACAATGACTGTCTCCAATCATGAGAGGTCCCAGTGTCCAATTTCAGCGAGGTCACCGTTGGATGTCAATCATATCGTTTTCAACTTTGACATATGGGTCGTTTGCTGAAACCACTGACATCCGGTAGGATTAAAGAACGACTGTGTTGCAGGAACCAGGAAGACATAGACTGAAGGGCGTGATATAGCATAGTAAAAACTCAACCCCATAACTAATATATGAGGCCTGCAATATGAGTATATGATACTAGTAGGGCATGTATCTTTGTGAACATCACCCAAACCCATATATTAGTAATCTTCTCCTGAGCCAGATGTAAGAGTGACCATAACAACTGCCCAGCAGCACAGAAAAAGTCTGCATTTGTGTCCTTAGGAAAATGAAATGCTTCCAGCATCAACACATACTCTGGCAACTGTTAATGTGCTGTTTATTTAGTACATTTTTATTACTAAAATCCACACACTATTTTTTTTAAACCCAGTACTAAATTATTCATCAGTGCAGAAGTCAAGCCACAAGTGATAAATTACATGTTTATGCCTTCATTCGGACACCACTGCAAATTATGGGTGCTGTCTAAAGTGCAAGAGAGGAAACTCACCACATGCAAGAATAAATGCGTGAGAAAAGATAACATCTTTACCAGAACAGACAGAATTAGTTAATTAGTTGTATAACTTTTACAGGACGTCACAGTTAACTCCAGCATTTTTGGCTGTTTATGATTTCTTGGCAAGTTTACCTTCAGTAGTTTGCCATTGCTTTCTGAACGGCCGTCACTCATATCATTGTATTAAAACCAATGCAAGGCGGTCTGTTTTCAAATCTCCCGCAGCTGTGTTTCGAACGCGGTATGCAGGATTACGAATTGCGTTTTTTAACTCCTTGGGCACAGAACCTCTGAATTAGACATGGTGATAATAACAATAGTACAGGTACCCTCCAATTATTGAAAACGCAGAGAGACAACAAATTTAGAGATTGCAACATCTTGCAAGAATATAGACCAAATATTGAATATGAAAGAAATACAGCAAATAAAGCGAATCCAACATCTTCTGAGAATGAAGCGTTTGGGTCAATAACTAAGGAAACTTTGGCTATAGACCTGTAGGAAGAACAAAGAAAAAAATAAAAAGGATGGAAAGATTCTATCAATTGAATACTATGCAGACACAAACCCAAAGCAGCCCATCATCATCATCATCATCATCATCATCATCATCATCATCATCATCATCATCATCATCATCATCATCACCACCACCACCACCACTACCACCACTACCATCATCATCATCATCATCATCATCATCACCATCATCATCATCATCATCATCATCATCATCATCATCACCACCACCACCACCACCACTACCACCATCATCATCATCATCATCATCATCATCATCATCATCATCATCATCATCATCATCATCATCATCATCACCATCATCATCATCATCATCATCATCATCATCATATAGCAGGTATTGTGTAGAAAGTCGCTCTCAGATCTTCCCTTTGAAAAGATTCTCAATTTCCTGCCACTTCTGGTGCCTGATGCATTACCATGTATGTCTGCAATATCCTGTGTCCATCTTTGTGCTGGTCGAATGTTGCCTTTTCTTTCTAGAACCATGCCTTCCATCTTCATCGCAGCTCTTTTCAAACCAGCATGCCTTTCTTTAAAATGACCAAGGTATTCTTTTTTCTGAGACATGATACTGTTAATGACCTAGTGTGCTTGTATGTTCAGATCTTTAATAATGTCAGCAATGTTTCCTATTACGACATTCTTATGTTCATGACATTCTAAAAACATTTCTGCAACATTTTCATTCAAATTCCTCAGTTTTCTTCTTTAGTGCAGACGATACGATTGTCTCATGATAGAAAACTTCAGCTGCTTCCCCTCCCAATTCCACTCTTCTTGCACGAAGCAAATATGGGCCAAAATTAATCTTACATAGAGAAATAGATTTTTCTAGCTAATACATCTGTTAATTTAATGTTCAAGTCCCGAGAAGATATGTTTTGGTTTCTTCAGTAGAGAATTAAAAAAGAAAAATCAAATTATAAAAGAAAGTGTGCTTGTAAACGACTTAATGATTCAGCGCCCACTGTACTGATTATTTTAACAAAGTATTGACAAAGCAAGCCCTGAGAGGTTGTTTCATAAGTAAACTAAAAACAATTGAAAATAAAGTTCCTATATACATAACACTAAAGCATATGGGAAATGTGATGTTTGGTATATATTTTTCTGATCAAATGGCACAAACGGTTTCAGTATATAACTGAAAAATAGAGGTCTGACAAGATTTATTTCAGTAAAGAAAAACTGAATATGCACGTTCTCATAATGTTTAGTTGAATAATGTATTGCATGATCTAGTTCTGGGAGAATTTCTTACATGAAATAATCAAATACCTATGTCATTATTAAAGGATTTGTTTCAGCAGAGAACTGAACTACAAAATCAGAAAAACTTTGGAAAATTTGTTACTGCACAGAATCAAATGATCAAGTCCTGAGAGGCCTTGTTTCATTATTTGAGTGTTGATTAATCAAATCTTGATAATATTTGTTTGTTAGTTTCTTGTTGCATTTGCATACATAGTCCAGTATGTATTACTTGGTTATGTGACTATTATGTATAGAGACAGTTAATATTCTGAAAGTTAAATACCCTGAAAGTTATATATTCAAACAGTTATATATATATATTCAGAGAGTTATGTGTTAACAAGTTATATATTCAGAAAGTTATATATTCAGAAAGTTAGTGTTCCCACAAGCAATACATAACAACTCTTACATTCCTGAATATTACTGCAGTTGATAGACTTCAAACCACCACAACGTCTACTGCTGAAATCTGAACCAAATACTTCAAGTGAATACGTGACGCCTAATACTATTTACTTTCTGTTTGTCGACATATGGTTGATAATAGCTATGAGAATGATTAAACTGAACAGAAAATTATAACATATTAGAACTGAAGAGTCTGTACTTGCTGGTGCCATTAAAATGAGCAGCAGGATGTTTGAAAAGATATTCCACATTTGTGAGGTTATTTTAATCTTTTTCTACGACCTTCTTTAAACAAATAAAGTGGCATGTGCAAGACTTTCTGTACCAATAACCAGGTGCATTTATGGTCTTCGAGGATGGTACATAATTAATCAGTTGCAGCCGTCCACAAATAACCAGTGATATTTAAATATATATGGCTTTCCATGTGTGTCCTCAATTAACCAGTGGCATATATACAACTCCATGTTGATCCAAAAAGAGTCAGTGACATATTTGACACTGTCAATGTTGGTCCACAAAATAACCAGTTTTGTATGTTAGATTCTTCTTGTTGGACCACAAATAATCATTTCTATATGTGAGACTATCCATGTGGGTCCCAAATAATCAGTGGCATATGAAACACTCTTCATGTTGGTCCACAAATAACCAGTGGCATATATACGATTCTTATGTCAGTCCAAAAAATAACCAGCGGTATATGAAAGATTCTTCATGTTTGTCCACAATTAATAAGTGACATGTTTGAGACTACACGTTTGTCCACAAGTAACGAGAGGTATATATAAGATGTTTCATGTTGGTTCACAAATAGCCTGTAGTATATGTACGATTCTTCATGCTAGTTTACAATTCATCACTGACATATGTGAGGTAATCCATGTTGGTCCACAAATAATTAGTAACACGTATAAAATCCTCCATGTTGGTTTCAAAATAACCAGCCACACACGAAAGACTGATTAGGCTGATAAAGATCAAATAATCCAAATAATAGGTTTATAATTTTAACAAAAGAATTAGTGGCATGTAAAACTTTATATCCTTACTGATATACAATCAATCAGGTGATGTACAGTAATGCTGTGATATTAGTTCACAAATAAGCAACACATTGAGTGAAGATACTGACACAATCTGATACTCACCACCATTTCGCTTCGGGTGGTTGATGGCAATGTCACTTATGCTTACTTGTCCAAACATTGACCAGAATAAGCTAAAGAATGTCTGTTGTAACCTGAAAGGTACATCGACACACGTCAGTCACTCTTTAACATTATTACGAACATAGCCAAATGGTATGAACTTACAAGTCTTTCCACAGTTCTCTGTCCTTGGTGTTCAGGAACAATTCTTTTGATGATTATCCTTCACAGGACTGCCATGGACCATCCAGCATAATTTCTCTGGGTCTTTATTTGCCTTTTCTATCCATGACCTTCCCAGTTGTCACAATGTTCTTTATTGCCTCTCTTCTCATCATGTGACCAAAGAACACCGCCTTTTCCCTTTTCTAATAATGTTCTACTTTCAATAGCCACATTCAGACGATCATTATAATGAATTAGTCAAGCTGTTCTAGGTGTTTAAAGCATTTGTTCCAGAAACTACAGCAGTGCTGCCTCCAAGCTCTTCCTAATTTGTTCATTCACGTTTCAAATTTGTCTGCCATACAGTAAAACGGGTTTCAAATAACATTTCAGTGCTCTTTTGTCTGACATTCAATGAAAGAACTTTATCTTTATTTCACAACATACTTTTCATGTTCTAAAATACAGCTTCTACTTGACATATTAGACTTTCAGTCTCTGTCACACACAATATATCTTTTATTATAAGTAATTGATTTTAGTAAAGCCCACTTTCACACAGCTTAATGCACAACGAACATATGGTAGGAGACCGCATGTCTATAGAACAATCAGCACCTGGTGGGTGATGTGATGTGGAAAATATATCAAGCTGGCCGCCTTTATTGTCCAAGACATTTCCTGGTACGCACGTTAGGCTGGGTCGATCTGGGAGCCCAGGTCAATTTAAAAAATCTGCATCTGTTGTTATGATTGCCCTTTACCTTCTTTTGAAATATCAAATTTTGGTGTTATCTTTTTATTTCACAGAATCGTTTTTCCTGTTTTCGTGATATTCAGAAAAAAGCCCCTTGCTGCACTTTATATTACTACAATGTCTTAGAGGTGTTTCATACCTTTTACTGTGAACTTAGTGACAACTGGCAAGATCGAAGTGAACAGACCAAGAGGAAGACCGAGAGGAAAATATCTGGATGGCTTGGTCACATGGCATGGAAGAGACAGGAACACTGAGCTGAACCACGACGCTGATGATCGAGTGAAATGGCGAGTCATGACCACCCACGCTTTCCGGCATGGCACATGATTGATTGAATGATTGATTATACTGTCCACATATGAGGTCTGCTTTCATTACTACATATCAGCTGTTATACTATTTGGTTATAGCTTTGATGCATTTCTAAGATTCTCCTGACAGGTGTATTAATATACCCATCATAGTTCTACTCTTCGTTAAGCTGACAAGATAGAAGGATATCTACACATCAATCTATATTCTGTCCAACTATAAGCGACAATGGACACAACAATATACCCTTACCCTTCAAAGGCCTTTGCTGCATTAACTGCTACGAGTTGTCCATTTACCTCCATCTTGATCTTCTGAGCTCCGTAATACCAGTACAGATTATGTAGCCCAACCATGAAAGCAAACAACACCTAGGAACCATGGCAGTGAAACTGATATAAACATATAAATTACTTGAAACTAATGTTGTAGGGTTAATTATAATTAATGAGCATGCAGCTCCTAGACCCCTACTTCAAACAGTCTGCCTTTAAGATAACTTTTCTTGTAAACAAATCTGGTAAATACATTCATTCTTAAACTGAGTACGAATTAAATGCTACCATTCATCACTATTGTCATTAAATGAAATGAGATGATTCATAGTATGTAAACTTCAAAGTGTGGTATATTCTAATGATGAGCTGCAGTTCAGGCTATTTATTTAGTCTGACATCTATCTGTTTACGATAGGAAATTTGCACTGTTTATTTATGTGGTATTTAATCTGACATCTATCTATTTAAGCTATGAAATATGCAATATGTTAAGTTATATTGCACTGTTCGTAATCCCTTATACCCTCGTGCGACACACAGCTGCGCGAGATTCAGCAGCGAATCGCGTCGTGGTGGTTTCTTACGAATAGGTATGTGAGTCGGTCGTTCAGAAAGCAATGGCAAGATACTGAACATAAAACTTGCCAAGACATCAACTGCAGCTGAAAAATGCTGGTGTTGACTACAATGTCCTGTAAATAGGATATGCAAAAAAAAAAAAAATATGCACTATGTTAAGTTATCTGGCATTTTAATACCTTACTTAAACAATCACTAGAAGTAGTATAAAATAGGTTTCATGAAATTGTATATCAAGTACGTTATAATATATTTAACACCTGTTATAAGTAACCACTGTTAATTTTCTTGACACTGTCTGCACATTAATTAATTAATTCATTCATTAATTCATTCATTCAGTAGCATGTCCTTTGCAGACCTCGCTCCCATAACAACTTTCCGGAAAATTTCTCGATCATAAGCAAGATGTCACGCGTCCGATACACCCATCTGGAGATCATCTGACACATTCTGCACCCATCTTCTCTTTGGCCTTCTTCTTCCTCTCTTCCCAGTCATATACCCCTCTATTACTGTTCTCTCCAAACTTTCATGACGTTTCAAGTGACCAAAATATTTCAATTTTCTTTGTTTTATCATCTTTAATAGCCAACCCTCTTCAATATTCAACTCTTAAAGTATGGATGCATTTGTTCTTTTCTTTACCCACGATATTCTTAGAACCCGTCTATAACATTTATATTCAAAAGCATTTATGCGCTGTTCAGCTTGTTTAGTAAGTGTCCAGGTCTCACATGCATATGTTGCAATAGGAAAGATGCATGCTCTTAACAATCTAATTTTTGTAGTTCTATCTGTCCCACACCATAATTTATTCAGTTGTTTTAGTCTTTGAAGAGCAATTGATAGTCGTGGTTTAATTTATTTCATTGTGTCATCATTGTTGGTAATCTATGACTCAAGATATTCGAAATTTTCCACCACCTCCAATCTTTCCTCACTAACATATATTTCTTTTTCCATAGTAGTTTTATCTGAATGCATTATCTTTGTTTCTTCTACTTCTTCTTTTCGTTCATCCGGAGTGTTTTTTCAGATGTCATTGCGGTGTGCGTTAGGCACCCTTGGGTTGAAAACCCTTAGGTCAACACATCCGGCTTATGCGTGCATTTTTGACCAGGTTAGCATTCCTGGATTATCTTTGTTTTTGCTATGCTTAAGATATAAGTTGCGATTTTCACTATTTCTTTGGGTTGAGGTTATTACGTTTTCTGTACCATTCTGTGATGTGGATAGTAATACTGTATCATCAGCATATCGAATCTCTGGTATTTCATGACCACCGATATTTAGGGCATCATATTGTTCGCTGGTTATATCATCTCTGACATTTCTCATTATATTTTCCGCGTACAGGTTAAACAAACAGAGTGACATAATAACTCATAATACAATCAGTAGCCTTATGTTGTTTATTTTGTTCATTGCAAGTGATGGAAACCACTCAGCTCATCTAATCATAAAAAAATATATTAACTGATTATGTGCCGAAGGATAATATTTCGCCAAATATGACATCCCATCCGGACAGAAGGATGATATATCACCATACTAGAGTCATCGGGTTATTAGTTTGGTTTGCGATATCTTTCGCAATGTTAATGTTCATTGAATAGACATTTACATTATAATGCTTGTTCATTTAATTGTGCACCACGTTTGATCCAAACCTACTTTTTTATTTGGCGCTGAATCAGTTAAGTTGGTCTATGGGTGCAAAAGTGATTGATGAGCCCAATGCGCACCTGAATGCATTGAGTGTCTTTGCGCCAATTAAACAGATGTGCACAAAACGGTGGATCAGTTTCACAGATAAGAATTAATGAGAACGGATTTTAATGTAGTTTGAAACGCGGTCAAGAGTCACTTCTGCTCACCACAATGTGTATATTGAGGAGTATATTTGGCACTGATTTAGCATGTGGGCAACATGGTCAGTCCACTGTAACTGAATTAGAATATTATGAGTGCAAGGGATACTAGCTCTGTTAAGAATGGTAGCATCTGGTAGCTTGTCTTGTGATGTTCATTTGATGTTATAATTGTTCTAAGACAGACTGTAGAATTGGTAAAGCTTCTTTATACTGTGCATGTATACAGCCCAGTTTCATATATCGACAGCAGTATTGGAGCACCTTTGTTCTGTACAGCTTCGGCTTTGCCCGGAGCCTAATGCCACGTCAATGTGGATGAACAGTTTGACATCATGGCATATTGCAATATCGGCATCAGAAATAAATGGTAGTACATGTGACAGAAGGCTATGGACAACTATGATAACAATAGTCACACGGTAAAGACTATACAAATAAGTAGGCATCAACATAACAGAAAACATTCTTTTTTCTTAAGTTGCATATCCCTTACAGGACGTTGCAGTTAACAACAGCCTGTTTCAGCTGTTGTTGATGTTCTTGGCAATATTATGCTCAGTAGTTTGTCATTGCTTTCTGAGCGACCGGCTCACATACCCCTTAAGTAACCAACTCGACGCGACCCGCTGCCGAATCTCGCGCAGCTGTGTTCCTCTGTGAATGATACACAGGCTAAATGTAATTTAGGAAACATTAAAGATCGAAAAATCAACGATTAAGAATATCTTACAAGGGTAAATAGCACCATGAACCTTGTGATGTCCCCGACCATTCTCCCGAGTGATATCTGGAGTGGGCCGAGTACTTCAAACGCTGGCATGAGTTGGGTTGTGCGTGCAAAGCTTATAACATTGGCTATGGCAAACAAAACGTCTGACACAATCTCAGGGTCGTACTGATCCCACTGAAAGCGAGCTGGTCAAGAGATGATAAAATAATGTGAATATTTAACTACAAAACTAAAAAAAAATACTTTGAATAAGAACTGAAATGAGGAATTTACACAAGAAAAGTAACATGAATATAAATCGTTTTAAATATACATTTTATCATCATCGTATAATGGGCTGGTTATGAAGCTTACTGTTCATATCTTTCCATAGTTGTCTGTCTTGTGCCGTTGTCTTTAATTTCATACATATCTGCAATGATAGATACGTGCATGCCTCTAAATGTTGCCCATGGTCTATACTCTCCTATCCTCAGTATTTTTCCTATTAGTTATCATCGTGTATCCTGCCAGCTGGCTTAGGCGTTCAAGACTCCCCACATATCTCGGTTCATGGTTTTCTGGATTAACTCTGTTGATAATATTCCTCCATGACACGGTCTCAGCCCATTGGGCATCTTTCCTCTTGGTCTGCCTCTGCCTCGTCTCCCACTGATCTTTCCAGTCGTCACGATGTTTTCCAATGCTTGTCTTCTCTTTATATGACAAAAGACGCTGGTATCTGTCTGAAAGTTGTATATAATGTTCTAATCTCACTAGCCTCTACCAAGCAATCCTTGGTGGTTACTTTGGCCGTCCATTCATATTCTGGAGTGTAGAGATACAATTTGCAACATTCATCTCAGAAACAACATCATTCATTTAGAACTCTCTTTGGTATGTCTTCATGTCTTAGAGTGTGACCAAAACACGAGAGCCTTTGCATTTGGATTACTTTAAGAAGTTTTCTTCGTTCTGTTATTTTGTTTTAAATGCATGACATATATTGATTTTGTAACAGTATGTGTAGTTTGGGTTATAATTAGGATCTAGTGGGGAATTAGAGATACAGCACGATTGAGCATTATGAGTGAAAGCGGAGAGAGATGCTCAATCGTGACGTATTGTTGTTGTGAAGATGAGTCAACATCCGATATTCCAGCAAGGCAGACACGGCTTGTCATCTTACGCAAATAAACAAACTTTTATTCAACCTTCGACTTTATTACTTCTTTCCACACTATGACAGAAGTAAATATGGAGCCGTATGTCCAGGATTCTGAATTGAGCCGTCCGGCTACCACGCGAAGTACTATATAACTCAGAAGATAAAAGTATCAAGAGGCTTTTCTAGAGCCGTGGCTGAATTGTAATGTCATCAGGGAACTGATAATGGCCGTTAACTGAATCTCAGCCTTCAACGCTTTCCAGGGCCGCGATCTGAACTCTGGAGTTTCAAAAGAAAAGGCTTACTATTTCCAAGCGCCAGCCAATGAACGTTATCAAATTCAAGGGGCCTCCCATGGCCGTTGCATGAATCCTATCGTTTTTCAAGAAGAGCCATCCTGTCCTGGGACCTTGAGAAAATCAGAAATTCAAGTTGAACATTTGTCGGGCTCAACTAATCATGGAAAAAGCCTCGTAAATTCGTGATCGGGCTTCTTGAAACTAATTGTCATTGGGCTTCGGTTGACCTTGACAATTTTTTGGGCCTTGTCAATCCTACGACCCAAACACACCTGATCCATTTTTGGGCCTTGTCAATCCTACGACCCAAACACACCTGATCCATTTTTGGGCCTTGTCAATCCTACGACCCAAATGTATGACCCATCCCAAATGACGATGAAATACCCACTCGAGAATCAAGGAAGGGACCCAACCAGGGGTCGAAAATAATCCAGGCATCCCATGAGACGGGACCCAAGCAGGAAGAGTGTCCAGCAGCCCACGAGAAGGACGAAATTATCTGAGGACGAGAGGGGATATCTGAACTCCGCCACCGGAACTCTGGAACTAATTGTCAGTTGATGCGGGCTCGTGTAAGTGAACTGGATCCGTCAGCGAGCAAAAGAAGGTAACTGTTTAATTAAGGAGACAATTTGTATTTCCTGGATCTCCGGTGATGTGCCGTAATTTCTTAGTTAGAGCAGAGTCTAAAACATTATTGTACTCTAAGAAACAGGTACGAGGATTTTGGTTTCAATATGAGTTATTGAAGACAGGGTTCTTCCTTCCTCTACGCTGACAGGATATTGATGGTGATTCGTGTAATTAATATTACAACTGGTGCTCTTTAGGGATTAACAAAGTGAAATTTTTGCGATTCTGGAACTAAATAACTAATTGAACAGTTTTATGGACTGTGGGAATTGTGTGTTGTAAATTAGTAAATTTATGTGATTCATAAATAGCGTAATTAATTAACCAGTTTTTAGAAACAAATAATTTGAAATTGTGTGCTTCTTGGTTCTTTGCTTGCTTTCTTTCAGTATTTTCAGCATGGCGGAACAGGACACCCTAGCGCATCCTCCTTAAATTTAGAGCTTGAAATTGTGTGTTTCTTTGCTTGCCTTGTTTCAGTATTATTTCAGCATGGCGGAACAGGACACCTTAGCACAAGTTTAGCTCTGTTTAGGAATATTTTAGCAGAGCAGATTCATCACGACACAAGTGAGAATTATTGCGGCTGAGATAGCATAAAGAGTAAAAATGTACTTGAACAGAGACTTAGGACACGTGACTGCATGGTTAGGAGAATTAAAGGTGGCAGTCAGCGAGGTAGAATGTTTTGTACACTGGTTACAGAGCAATGTAAGAGGTAATGAGATAAAAGGGAACAACAGAGTAGGAGGGAATAACAAGAGACAGCCAGTGCTTAATGAAGACAGAAGACGATATGGGTCTATGTGTGCGGCTGGTTATGACGAACCAAGTCCAAATGCTTATAGGGTAAGAGACAGTAAGAAGAACAGACATAATAGTGAAAGGTCAAACTGGTATAGTAGTGGGCGTGACAGAAATCTTGCAAAGAAATCGTGGGACTGGCCCTCTCATAGTGAAACCGCCAGAAAAAGACGTAACGACTGGTTTGAAAAGAGACAAGGACAATATTTGAAGTCAGGATCGAAAGACAGAGTGGAACACAAAGATAAGAATTATAAGAATTCAACGACACCTAAAGTACTTGCCAACATTAATATGGGACAGGAAAAGAAGACGACGGGATTGGTAAAGAAAATAAACCGAGAGACACAGACGCAGACAAATAATACAGTAGAAAGTAGTACGCAGACTCAGGTACAACCAGTCAGCAGGTTAACAAAGGGAACTCAAACTGACTTAATAGAGAATCAGTCAAAACCAACTCAATTGACTAAGAGAGACAAGGTTGAGGATAGGAAAGATGGACAGACGAGGACCAAGAACGAAAGAAAGATAAAGAGAAGAAGTATTGAAGAAAGAAACAGTATGGTTGTAAATAGAGGTAGTGCCATGTCTAGTTCTTCAGCTATAGACAGGAAACTAATTCCCAAATGGTGTAGGAATATTAGCTGCCAGAGTTCAAGTTATGGAGAAGATATTCCTACAGCCAAATATTATAGTGATGCTGAAACGGATATTATTACTGAGGATTCGGAGAATGAGAGCGTTGCACTACGAGCAGATCCTGAATCGAGGCGTGATGTTCCCTCATATGGAGTAGTTGCTGATGGACAGACGGACAGAGCTTTGGTTAGTGACTATGTAGATACTGGATTATATGACAATAAAGTAGGAAAGACTAAGGGACGAAGACCGAGAAAGAGAAAGAAAGTCAGACGTTCTAAAGGCGACTATGAGAATAGAGTCGACGTGGCTGCGGTGAACTACTATAATGAATCTGATGAGGGAACAATTGTTAGTGTGTCATCTGAAGACGAGATGGGGAGGTACAAACGTTACATAAGGTTGACAGGAAACAGTGAGCAGACCGATGACAGAAATAAAGGAAATAGAAATAACTCATTTAAGAAAAAGAATAGTAGTAGACAGTTAGCGGGAATTTACTCAACGACAGAAAGTGACTTAAGGAAAATAGAAGACCTTATGACCTTAAGACCTGAATACTTTAACAGGTTGACAACAGATAGTGATGAAGACATAATAAGCGAAAGACGGGTGAATGTATTGAAAGACAGTGAAGTGTTTAATTTGGACACACTATATAACGCTTAAAATTCCTTGGGTGAAGAAGGAAAATGAAATAGTTTTGGCTTAGGAGAAGAACTCTAAAATAGACAGATGAAATTTTTGGGGTAGAATGGTACAGGGTAGGTGATAGTGGTGTTGAGGATAAGGAAGTACGGCAAATGATATTCCACGTGGATTACGTAATACAGGATATCTACTATTTGGTCACGATGTAGAGAGAGTATATTAAATAAAATAGGGTGGATTCAGCACTTAGTAGAGAGAATTAGTAGAGGGTGAGAGATAAATTAAGTATGAATGTTCGTATTAGAAGTGGTTTGACTCAGAGCTATGACGTGATGTCCGAGATAGTTTTGCTTGTTGGTTGGAGAAGAAAGAATAGTATTGTTGACAGGTGAACCGAGAGTGTCTGGTGAGGAGATATGGACCGAGGTGGTACTGAGTATCCTGTGTGTGTAAAATAGCCAGTTGAACGTGAGAGTAAAAGTAATAGACTGTAGATGTTGATACTTGAAGAATACGAGTTACGTCGTACTTGTGGAGAAAGAAGAGTTATTATGTGGAGAAATATAGAAAGTGGAATGAAGTTTGTTTTGAAAAGATAATAGATAGTGCTGTGAAAGCACTATAAGTTGCGAGATGTCATGTATAGGGTCTGACCTTCGTATAGGAGTAGAGATATAAGAAAACAGTGAATTGAGAAAGTCCTCTGGTTATGCGTTGTTCATACGTGAATATAACTGTAGTCAGACAGGTGTTCGGCGTAATGAAGGAAGTAGGAGAGAGGTGTGATGAAGTCGCCTAAGTGAAATACGTAGATAGAATGTAAGAGTGGCGTTAAAATGTCTTGTGTCAATGTGTGTAGAGGAGATCAATGATTGCTGGAATGTTGAGGTGGCGTCTAAAGTATTTTGTTGTAATAATAGTATGGAGACGTTAGGTTGTCGCGATGCGAGAGTAGGCGTGAGATGAGAGCGAGGTTGTGTGTCATTGTCCGTGTGAATATGAGAAGAGCGGTTGATAAGTGACGTTGATAAATCGTGGTGGAACATAGAGCATGCGAAAATCGAGAGATGGAAATAGAAAGAAAGTTGTAATGTCTTTTCGTAGGATATCTGAACTTGGAAGGAAATTATGGAAGTTGTATGCTGAATTAACATTATGAATGTTTAGTATTCTTGACAGGAAAATGGCGAAGCAAGAGTGCATAAGACTGAGAAACGAGGAAAGAGAGGTATATTATGTGAAGTGATCTGTATTTTTAATTGTGTCCTCGGGACGTGTTTTGTGGTTGACATTACAATGAGAGGTTGAAGTAAGGTTCAGAGACATAAAAGTAGTAGTGTCTGTAATATATATTGGATGTGAATAATGTTTTTGATGCTGTAGATAGCAGCGTAAACGTTTACCATAATGAGTGGTAAAGGGGGTGTGTGATTTAGGTGAGTGTGGTTTTAGACTTTATTACATAAAGTCTCAAATGACATAGGAGGGTAAAGGAGTATGGTTTGGTAAAGGGGGTGTGTGATTTTTAGCTGAGTGTGGTCTTTGTGTGGAAGAGTTCTACTGCTTCTTTTAAATACCGGTGGCCACCGATTCTTTGTCTTCCTATCGTGTGAAAGTAATTTCAGGTTAGGTTGCTTGAAAAGCTTTGAATATATAAGTAGAGTATAAGTAGATAGAAGTTTAAGGGAAAAACTGTGAATAGCAGCATATAGAAGAAATACATAGGGGGATAAAGGGCAGATCATGGGACATGAAGGGGGCAAGAAATAGGTGCTGTGAAAAACCAGCTTTAATTATATTAAAGGTGTTCATAAAAATTGAACATGATCTCATGCTAAAAGGTGAGATAACGCAATTTGGACAAGATTGTGGTTGGAAATTTTAAATGTTGAAGATATAAGGCTTGAAACTTACGTAAAAAGGTCTATTTCATAAAGGGTTGTATATATAAAGCTTGTAAAACATTATATCAACTTGGTTTATAGAAAACAAAGATCTATTTTTGTATGACGTATTTATAAGAAAAAAAAAATTTGATTGTACAAATTTTTTTATTGGCAAAGGAGGTGAATGTGGTTGTGTGGAATATGCGTTTCTTTGTGCTTATCTTGACTATTTATTCCTTTTACTGGGTGCACCCCTTCTTTACTTCTTCTAAATACGTTGTTCTCGTTGTTCGGGTTGTCTTGTATTGAGAAATGCGAGTGATTTCCTAATGCCAGTTGTACTAATACGATTTTACGAGCCATTTTGTTTATAATATGCATATTTTATATAGGAACTTGAGGAGCCAAGGAATATATAGTGGATCGCTATATAGTTTGGGGAAATGAAAGAAGAGTAGAAATGGTAAGTTCAAAAAGGGTTACAGTACATGGTACGAGGTATAGAGGTAAAATGGAAGAAGAAGTATATAGGAGTTACTACTTGACAAATCTAGAGAAGAATTAGGGGGATTAGGAGTAAAGATTTTTCCTTCTAAAGGAAAATTCTTTATCAACATGGGGAGGTGTAACAGTATGTGTAGTTTGGGTTATAATTAGGATCTAGTGGGGAATTAGAGATACAGCACGATTGAGCATTATGAGTGAAAGCGGAGAGAGATGCTCAATCGTGACGTATTGTTGTTGTGAAGATGAGTCAACATCCGATATTCCAGCAAGGCAGACACGGCTTGTCATCTTACGCAAATAAACAAACTTTTATTCAACCTTCGACTTTATTACTTCTTTCCACACTATGACAATTTGTATTAATAAATTAAATATCACGACTTTAGAAAGACATATAACTTAAAATGCTACCATATGTCAACACACAGATTATGTGTCAGCGATAATTATCAGACGTGACTTGCTCGTAGAAATACTAGAATGGAACACTAGCCACATATTTCACCAAATCTGGACTTGTAGTATCAGCTAACAAAGCTACTTTAAATTAAGTGGAGCTTGGTAAGATTTGGGCTCCTTTGAGCCACACTCAGCATATGGTCTGTTAACTGTTACACAAACACGATTATGAAAATGATGATCTAAATTATAAATGCTAACCCCAAGACGAGTCCCTTTAATTCTATCTGTAGAGACTTATCATTGATATATTAAATTAACTGTATTCGTTGATGTCTGTCCAGGCAATGGGAGCTCCATGTAAAAGTTTTTTTTAAACTCATAACCTGAATTGTGAATGAGTGTGCAACTTCACACAAGTGACACCATTGTATGTCTGTTCGCAGGGAATCAGCTGTATTTAACGCTAACTTGATTATAAAGACACTTTGTATTAATACATATGTCTAATAAATATGAATATTTTCAGTTCTTACTTTTACAAACTGTTACTGAATATGACTTTCATGCACACTGTAGTAAATTCCATGTAAATAACAATATATCTTCCACCTTTTCTTCATTGACGAAGAAAAATAGTAAACTAGTCTTCATAATACATACTTCTTTAATAGTCTGTTTCAGCTATTGTACCTTACATAGCTATATTGGAACATGAAATAACGCTGGAAATTAATTAATTTGTATAATTCTGGAGAACAGAATGAAAGAGGTTGCAGACTTGTACAGTGGGCAAAAGAGCATGATGTGATTATTGGAAACACCTGGCATAAACAGCACCTAAGGAGATTATGGACATGGGGGGGGGGGGGGGGGGGCCTGATCATAAGATCAGAAATCAGATTGATTACATTCTCATCAATATAAGATTTCGAAATGCCTTAAAACTCGCAAAAACTATACCAAGCGCAGACTGCTACAGTGACAATAGATTAAAATTAAGCAATATACGTATACAATTAAAGAAAGTCAAATATACACCAAGAAACACAAAATTTGATCTACGGGCACTAAACAGTGAGGAGATAAAAGATAAATTCAACGTAGAGGTAAAAAAACAGATTCAATGCATTGTCCGATATGGAAATATTATTTCAAGATGTCAACAACCAATGGGAAATATTAAAGAAATCAGTCAACCAAGCTACTGAAACAACCATCACAAAAATAAAGATAATAGGACGCAAGAAATTGATTACTGAAGACATATTACAACTCACGGAAATAAGAAGAAATAACAAAAGTAACAAGGAAAAATATGAAGAGATTCGCAGGAAAATTAGGAAGCTATGCAAAGAGGCAAAAGAAATATGGCATAAGGAAAATTGAAAGGAAATTGAAAACCAACACAATACACGGCATGCCAAATTAATACACAAACGAATTAATGACATTGCTAACAAAAGAACACACACATCAACGGGTTGCCTAAAAACCAAAGATGGTAAAATAATAATAGAAAAAGATAAGATTTTACTTGCGTGGTCAGATTATGTAAAAGACCTTTATGATGATACCAGAGAAGAACAATATGATCATCGGGATAATAATGAAGGACCATCAATTTTGAAGATAGAAATTCAGAATGCTCTTAACCATATGAAAACTGGCAAGACCCCGGGTACAGATAACATCACAATAGAAATGATCAATGCCTTAGAAGAATATGGAATAGACCAAATCACCAGACTGCTGAACGCAATATAGGATACTGGAGATATACATCCTGAATTATGTAATTCTATATTCATTGCAATCCCGAAGAAATCAGGAGCCTTGGAATATGATCAACATTGAACAATTAGTATAATGAGCCATATCACAAAGGTTTTGTTGAGAAGTATCATGCAAAGAGTTAGGAAGAAAATACAACCCGAAATATGAGAAGAACAATGTGGGTTTGAAGATGGCAAAGGAATAGTAAATGCTGTGAATATACCGAGAGCAGTAATTAAACGTTCTATAAAAGTAAACAAAGATCTATATCTTTGATTTATTGACTACACAAAGGCTTTCGAAACTAACTTCCTCCCGCAGGAGACAAGAAAGATGGTTGCAGCCACCATGGTGGAATGGAGAGGTCGAGAAGACATGGCTGGGAAAGAGGCAGGCTGTCAAAGACTGGCAAAAGGCCAGAAAGGCTAACATGTCACAGGTTGAGTTGGCGAACCTGAAAACAGGTCGATAGGACGATGACTTTATTCAAATCCTGCGCCAAATAGGCCAAGGCCGAGAAATGGGACGAGTTCTGCAGGAAGGTGTGCTCCGAGCGATCTCTTACGACATTCTGGCGCCTCCACAAGAGCATGAACGGTGCTGCACAACGTTAGGGTATTCCAGACTTTCAAGGCACAGACCTCGCATGGAAAAAGTCGGATGCGGATAAAGGTAAGGCCCTTTTTGCACGCTACATGGAGCAGACTGACCAGAAAGACGAGCCCGCCAGACAGAGGACCACAACGACACTCTCTCAGTTGTGCGAGGGGGTCGGGACAGACGAAGAATGGATAATCACAGCTGAAATAATGCGTGCGATGCTCAAGAAATCACCTAACACCGCCCCAGGCCCAGACGGCATCCGATATGGTGACCTACTGGTGATATGAGATGATGACATGGAAGAACTGGCCAGAGAATTCAACACCAGTATCCAGAGGGGTCAGGTCAAAGAAGAATGGCTACTCAGCTACTTGCTGCCGCTGCCAAAACCGAACAAAGACCATTCCAAGATAAGCAGCTACAGAATCATTACGATGCAGAACACTGTTAGCAAGCTACTGGAGAAAATTGTAGCACACAGACTTGCTTGTGACTTGGAACAGCTCGGCTGCTTCCCGCCCACACTTGGAGGATACAGTCGCAACAAAGAGTCATGGCTGAATGCGGCCGTCTTTGCTCAAGATGTTTACGAAGGATTTCAGGTCAGAGAAGAGACATGTGCGGCCGCCATAGACTTAGAGGACGCATATAACAGAGTATCTTTCGAGAACTTGATGCAAACCCTCCTCAGACTGAAAGTGCACCCTCACCTTGTACGATGGATAGCTGCAGTTCTGCTCCAAAGGAAGGTGGTGCTAAGATGCGGGAGTTGGTCTTCTGAGCCGATAACGATATGTCCAGGAGTGCCGCAGGGTTCACCACTGTCACCAGTACTATTCAACGTGTATACGGTGCCGATCACTGAACAACAGTTGGACGGGAGGGGTAGGACTCTGTCATTCGTTGACGACATCCTCGTGTATCGACAGGGTCGAGATAGACAGGCGGTTGCCAATGATATATGCAGGGCGAACTAGATCGAATTTCCTCATGGTGTGCTGATGCCGACGCCCTTGTCAACCCTGCAAAGGCACCGGTTACATGGTTCTCACTAAACAACCATATTGTGAAAACAGACCTGCCGGCAGTAAGAATGGATGGGAGCATTTTGAGTAGAACCCAGTCAATGACATATCTTGGCGTGAGACTTGATCGTAGCCTGTCCTTCAGAGATCATGTTGATTATGTCATAACGAAGGCTCGAAAAGGTCTGTCAGCAATGAGAGTCATGGCGACTGCCAATATCGAGCAAAGACTGCTAATACTTCTGTTCCAAGGACTTGTGCTTTCACGCATCGAGTATGCCCTGGCCATCCTCACTGTCAGCCCTACACAGATTGGAAGACTTGAAAAGGTACAAAACGAAGCCATGCGCATCATTTTGGGCTGCACGAGAGACACCAGCTGTGTAGCAATGAGATACCTCCTTGACTTCCCGACAATGGAACACAGGATCAAGATCTGGAGAACTCGTGCATACTTAAAAATAAGTGCAGATGAGCAGCACCCTCTGCATGACGCTATATTCAGAGAAAAGGGTGACAGGCTAAAGAGGGGCAAATCATGGATGGGTCGGGCGGAAGATGTCGTCAGACAGGTCTGCAGTCTTACCAGAATCAACCCCGGCAAGGAATGGGTACTGGTGCCTCCAGCTTTTAAGTGCACTTTCTCCTGCATTATCACACTCGACAGACGGTGCAGAGAGCAGAACCCTGCCGCTGTCAATGCAGAGGTTAACGGGCTCATCTATGAACACTCAGATAGCCCCGAAGTGCTCATCTATACAGATGGATCTGTTGTAAAGCAGCAGAGAAGTGCGTGGGCATTTATAGCCCGTTCAGCGGGCCGAACCGTTCAAGAATCCAGTGGTGCCCACTCTATGACCACGAGCAGCATGACGATGGAGGTGATGGCAGTTACACAGGCTTTCATATGGCTGGAATCACAGCATTATACCAACGTGTGTGTACTAAGTGATTCAATGAGCATGATTCAGAAGGTCGAAGCTGGATCTGTGCGTAGACAGTGGACTGAGTCGCTGCGGAAGTCTGTTGTCCGTAAAGTCACCTTCATCTTCGTCCCGGGACATGCAGGAGTCGAGGGAAATGAACGAGCTGACAAACTGGCTGGCTCTGCACCCCCTGTAGATGGCGATCCCATGGATCGTGCCGATGTTATTAACGTCCTCAAAGATATGGCGAGAACAGAGGACTTTGACGTCAGTGATTCCACATCGCTGTCCAGGATGAAAGACTGGGAGTAAGAATCGGCACAGCCAGACGCGAGAGGTACATCGGGAAAACAAAGCGCCTCGTCAACCAACACAGAACTGGCACTATTAGCCACCGGACGCTGATGCATATGCTGGGGGGGGGGAGGGGGAGGATCTGAGCACATATGGACATGTCCGGAGTGCAATGAAGATACCCCAACTGATATACTGATAACTGATAACTGATAGGCTTTCGATAAAGTGAGACATGTCGACATGATAAGGATGCTTGAAGATCTACAAATTGACGGAAAAGACCTTAGACTTGTAAAAAAACATACATTGGAAACAACAGGCTGCCATCAGAATTTATAATGATGTAGGTCAATATCAGCCTATTAAAACAGGCGGGAGACAGGGATGTGTAATCTCTCCAGATCTTTTCCCCCTGTACATTGAAAATATTTTCAAAAATATAGATGATATTGAAGGAATCAACATTGGGGGAAGATACATCAATAACATTAGATATGCAGATGATACAGTCTTGATTGCAGACAATGAACAGGACCTGCGACATTTAGTAGATGCGGTTGTCGCACACAGTGAGCAACTAGGGTTAGAACTGAAGTGTAAAAAGACACAGATTATGGTCGTCACTGGGAAGAAGGAAATACCACAATGTGATATACGAGTAAATGGGCATAATCTTAAGCAAGTTAATCGGTACACATATCTCGGAACAGTCATAACATCTGATGGGAGATGCCTTGAAGAGATTAGAACAAGAATTGCATTGCGAAGGTAGCTTTTTGCAAGATAAACAGCATACTGACCAATAAAGAGATGTCAATTGAAACGAGAAAAAGAGTGTTGAAGTGCTACATAGAACCTGTACTTTTGTACGGATGTGAAGCGCGGACAATGAGCAGTCAAGCTGAAAAACATCTGATGGCTGTGGAGATGTGGTTTCTGAGCAAAATGCAAAGAATACCATAGACAGACAGAAAAACCAATGAACAAGTCCTTCAAGAACCAAATGAAGATCGTAAGCTGATTAGAGTCATTTAACGTAGACAGTCAAAATATTTTGGGCATGTTATGAGAAAAAATGACTTGGAGAGCTTGGTGACGACTGGCAAGATCGAAGGGAAAAGACCAAGGGGAAGACCGAGAAGCAAATACCTAGTTGTCTTGGCCACGTGGCATGGTCGAGACAGGAACACGCAGCTGATCCACGACTCTGGTGATCGAGTGAGATTGTAAAACATGACCGCCCACGCTTATCGGCATGGCACATAATGGATGGATAATTCTTTATTCTCTACCCCCTTGAAGTCATTTTCTAAGTTGTTATGTTAAAATTCACATCCTTCATGTAAGTACCGTGATTGGGGCTGAGTGGCTACAGGTTACAACATCCGCTTCTGGCCCCAGCATACTTGGAATGATTCACGACTTGGACTGCGAATGTTTACACAATAAGAAAAGAAAAACCCCACACCTCCCTTTCTCCTCCTAAATCCAGGGGTAGGTATTGCAAGTCTCACCCTCTGGGGTAATGGATCGGAAGTCTCAACTTCTGGGATAATGGATCGGAAGTCTCAACTTCTGGGGTAATGGATCGGACGTCTCAACTTCTGGGGTAATGGATCGGAAGTCTCAACTTCTGGAGTAATGGATTGGACGTCTCAACTTCTGGGATAATGGATCGGACGTCTCAACTTCTGGGGTAATGGATCAGAAGTCTCAACTTCTGGAGTAATGGATTGGACGTCTCAACTTCTGGGATAATGGATCGGACGTCTCAACTTCTGGGGTAATGGATCGGAAGTCTCAACTTCTGGGCTAATGGATCGGACGTCTCAACTTCTGGGGTAATGGATCGGAAGTCTCAACTTCTGGGGTAATGGATCGGACGTCTCAACTTCTGGGGTAATGGATCGGAAGTCTCAACTTCTGGGGTAATGGATCGGACGTCTCAACTTCTGGAATAATGGATCGGACGTCTCAACTTCTGGGGTAATTGATCGGAAGTCTCAACTTCTGGGATAATGGATCGGACGTCTCAACTTCTGGGGTAATGGATCGGAAGTCTCAACTTCTGGGGTAATGGATCGGACGTCTCACCTTCTGGGGTAATGGATTGGACGTCTCAACTTCTGGGATAATGGATCGGACGTCTCAACTTCTGGGGTAATGGATCGGACGTCTCAACTTCTGGGGTAATGGATCGACCTCTCAGCCTCTGGGGTAATGGATCGACCTCTCAGCCTCTGGGGTAATGGATCGGAAGTCTCAACGTCTGGGGTAATGGATCGGACGTCTCACCTTCTGGGGTAATGGATCGGACGTCTCAACTTCTGGGGTAATGGATCGACCTCTCAGCCTCTGGGGTAATGGATCGGAAGTCTCAACTTCTGGGATAATGGATCGGACGTCTAACCTTCTGTGGTAATGGATTAGACGCTTAGCCTTCTCGGACCAGGGCAGACAATTCACGAGGACCTGTATGCACTTTAAAATTTCCTTGAAAATTAGCAATACGAAAAAGCAAGCCGAGTATTTGCTTCCCAGGCAACATCTCAAACCTAGAACAGCTGCCCACAAATTAATATTTACAGCATGTGTGATTCTGATTTACACACATCTGGATCCTTGCCAATGCTACAGAGTTCGAGTATTGTGATGAAATTCTTCTTGTGTGATCTATGGGAGGAAACTGAAGCACTTAAGGAAATATCCCTGCAATGAAAGTGATTCTATTAAAAAAATCCAAAGGTTGGGGTTCTTCAAATTTTGTCAACTTCTGAATGGAACTACAGATATGCTATGTCGTCTGTCTCTTAGATACGCGCTTTCAATTACTTGAGCATTCTTTTTAATGATTGTGTTCTCCAACATGTTCATCTTACGGAACATGCGAGTTCTTTATTACAAGCACTGTCTATGTCTTCAGTATGCAGCTCTTGTGGATCCAGGTACTTATGTCCATGTCTTCTTCATCTTGGCCACCAGAAGCCTGTATCTTATATATATTATATATATATATATATATATATATATATATATATATATATATATATATATATATATATATACTAGCTGACCCTGCCCGGCTTCGCCCAGACCCTGGTGGGGAGCATCTCATTTAATTCATATAAGTAGTCATATAAGTTCTCGTTCCCGTTACCGACTGTCTGTCTGTCTGTCTGTCTGTCTGTCTGTCTGTCTGTCTGTCTGTCTGTCTGTCTGTCTGTCTGTCTGTCTGTCTGTCTGTCTGTCTGTCTGTCTGTCTGTCTGACCCGGCCCGGCATTGCCCAGCTCCTGGTGTGGAGCATCTCATTTAATTCATATAAGTAGTCATATAAGTTCCCGTTCCCGACTGTCTGTCTGTCTGTCTGTCTGACCCGGCCCGACATCGCCCAGCTCCTGGTGTGAAGCATCTCATTTAATTTATATAAGTAGTCGTATAAGTTCCTGTTCCCGACTGTCTATCTGTCTGTCTGTCTGTCTATCTGCCTGCCTGACCCTGTCCGGCTTCATTAAATTCATACAACAAAAAAAATGTAACTTAAAAGAACGTTCTACCACACACCATCCATTATTTTTAATGAAAACTCTTTCTAATCACCTGCATGACTACAGTAACTTCTTAAGCAAAAAAAGATGAGTTACAATGTTATGCATTGTGCATCATTTTTATGAAAACTTTGAAAATGCCTTACAGATTGTATCATTATTTATTATAACTCATATGCCGGTACATAACTATGGACAAAGAGTTTATAAATCTTTGAAAACGATGCCACAATATGACTATAAGTTATACAGAAAAGTTATGCCCCTTGAAATAACTTTTACGAGTTAGATCCCCTGAAATATATGACATTATGATGAAAAATGAAAAATGAAATAATACTGAGTAAGCAGGCGATTTCACACTAACAAAATATCACAGTTGGCTGCTCTGGACTGAAAGGAAGGCGTGTAGAAAATTTCATCTCAATCGGATGGGCCGTTCGCGAACAAATAAAGGACATACAGAGATACATAAATACATACAGAGATACGCTCCTTTTTTATATATAAGAAGATATATATATATATATATATATATATATATAGAGTCTTCTGAGAAGATTGTGTAAGTTTGACAACAGCTCGAGACATAACTTATTATTTTATTCGTGTCGTTTATGATTGCAATCAACCTAAACTATTATGATTATGATTATTATTACCATTTCTTTTTTAACAATAATGGTAGTTGTAATTAGTATTTTCATAATTTCGTATTGCTAAATTCATGTTGGTTTTGTGAAAAATGACTAGGGTAAAAAAAAATGCTTCCTATCTCTGATCGTTTTTCCCCCATAACTCTGGGAAAATATAATTTGTTTACTCGTTCTGTCTGTCTGTCTGTCTGTCTGTCTGTCTGTCTGTCTGTCTGTCTGTCTGTCTGTCTGTCTGTCTGTCGGTCGGTCGGTCGGTCGGTCGGTCGGTCGGTCGGTCGGTCGGTCGGTCGGTCGGTCGGTCGGTCGGTCGGTCGGTCGGTCGGTCGGTCGGTCGGTCGGTCGGTCGGTCGGTCGGTCGGTCGGTCGGTCGGTCGGTCGGTCGGTCGGTCGGTCGGTCGGTCGGTCGGTCGGTCGGTCGGTCGGTCGGTCGGTCGGTCGGTCGGTCGGTCGGTCGGTCGGTCGGTCGGTCGGTCGGTCGGTCGGTCGGTCGGTCGGTCGGTCGGTCGGTCGGTCGGTCGGTCGGTCGGTCGGTCGGTCGGTCGGTCGGTCGGTCGGTCGGTCGGTCGGTCGGTCGGTCGGTCGGTCGGTCGGTCGGTCGGTCGGTCGGTCGGTCGGTCGGTCGGTCGGTCGGTCGGTCGGTCGGTCGGTCGGTCGGTCGGTCGGTCGGTCGGTCGGTCGGTCGGTCGGTCGGTCGGTCGGTCGGTCGGTCGGTCGGTCGGTCGGTCGGTCGGTCGGTCGGTCGGTCGGTCGGTCGGTCGGTCGGTCGGTCGGTCGGTCGGTCGGTCGGTCGGTCGGTCGGTCGGTCGGTCGGTCGGTCGGTCGGTCGGTCGGTCGGTCGGTCGGTCGGTCGGTCGGTCGGTCGGTCGGTCGGTCGGTCGGTCGGTCGGTCGGTCGGTCGGTCGGTCGGTCGGTCGGTCGGTCGGTCGGTCGGTCGGTCGGTCGGTCGGTCGGTCGGTCGGTCGGTCGGTCGGTCGGTCGGTCGGTCGGTCGGTCGGTCGGTCGGTCGGTCGGTCGGTCGGTCGGTCGGTCGGTCGGTCGGTCGGTCGCTCGGTCGGTCGGTCGGTCGGTCGGTCGGTCGGTCGGTCGGTCGGTCGGTCGGTCGCTCGGTCGGTCGGTCGGTCGGTCGGTCGGTCGGTCGGTCGGTCGGTCTGTCTGTCTGTCTGTCACACACACATCCTTTTCATAAGTGTCTTAGCAAGCGTGCTACACATTCTCTTTAATATTTAACTTCTCTCCATACTTACATGCTTCCATAAAATAATTTTTGGGCGAGCGTTTTGCATCTTTGATATCAGCAAGAAACAAATCAAAATACGTCAGATTTCTCTGACGTAACAGAGCACCACCTATTTTTGTGCCATTGAACATTCTGAAAAGGAAAATTATTAATTAAAATGTACACAGTAATGCAAAATAAACACATTTCACAAACAGAAAGTTTCATAATAAAATATTCCAGTCTCAACGAACTATGGTAATTCTTTCCCCAATACGGGAGCAGCGATTCTCCACCTATCAAAGGTGTTTCCAGGCATTTTAACGGGGCCTATTGATACCACTGTCAGCTATACTTATTTTTAAAGGGACTTTCACAACGAAAACGACAAGGTGTGGACCGCGCCTGGCCTTGCAGCCAGCAGGGTTAGGATTGGCTAGCCTCTCCCAGGAGGGGTGAAAAGTGAAAACTAGTAGCCTGCCGATGACCCGCAGACTACACAAGTCAACCCCACTTCCACGTTGTGTAGACCGGGAAACCATGACCATGAGATCATGGGCTAACGGGGCTATGGCTCGCTGTGGGGGACGGACTTCCTATGGTCAGATTTCTTCCTAAACCTGCGACTGACGTAGCAAGCCGGCAAGAGATCTTCGTACTGCTGGTAGAAAAACTAAGAAATATAAACGAACTGATCCAAATAGATTTAGGTAAACGATGGACAGAGGGAATAGCAGAGTCCATGGGAATATCGATACATGAAGCCTAGAAGTGGGCACTCTCCTATTGTTTATACTTCACCTCGACACCGCAAGGTAGAAGAGGATCATGATGAGATGAAAGGAGATCTCACAACAAATGTTTCTAGCATTTATTTATTTCAATATGGCTGCAATACGGTTGGCATCTTGTGGTTGTTTATCAAATATTTTTTTAATAATAGAAGATGAAGCTTGGAAGATAAAGGGTGGAGATGAAGCTTGGAGGGAAACGCTTGGGAAATTAAACGCTTGTAAGAAAGAGCGTGGAAGATAAAGCTTGGAACGTAAAGCGTAGAAGCTGACGCCTGGGAAAAAAAGTGTGGAATATGAAAAGCTTGGAAGGTAAAGCGTGGAGATGAAGCTTGGAGGATGAAGCTTGAGAAATGAAACTCTTGGAAGAAAAAGTGTGGAAGATGAAGCTTGGACAGTAATGCGTAGAAAATGCAGCTTGGACCGTAAAGCGTAGAAGATGAAGCTTTGAAGAAACCGTATGGAAAATGAAGCTTGAAGAATGAAGCTTTGGAGGACGAAACTTGGAAGAAGAAGCTTGGAACGTGAATCTTGGTGGAAGAAAAGCTTGGAAGTCACGCACTGCTTATAATGCAGATTTCTTAGACAATATACATGAGATGTGACAATTTTAATCACGGGCATCCATACGTGGAAAGTTCGTGATTTCAGACAGACAGATAGATAGACATACAATCAGACATAAAAAGAGACAGGTGGACAAAAAACCGACATTCAGATAGATATACATACAAACAGACATACAGATAGACATACAGACAGACAGATAGATGGATAGACATACAGACAGACAGATAGATAGCACAGACATTACTCATTAACTAATTCTGGCATATCATAAACTCAACACCATACACGCGAGCTCACACAAACACAACACTGCCACTAACCAACCTGTCGGCCTCAGAGACTTGATACTCTGTAAAAAACCTGAGAACAGACGAGGCCAGATACATAGACAGCACGGCAAAATCCATAGCGTTGTAATAATCCATAATATACGATCTTGCACCTGAACTGTATATCTGCTTGCATTCTATCCACAGCAAACCTTCGTAGAGAAATACACGTATACCAATTTATACACAAGCATTCAGATCTAGAGAGTAGCTGGCAAAACAATGATGATGATGATGATACAATACATTTAGATGGGAGCAAACAGCAATTTACAGCCCTTTGCCTCTCAAAACACATACCCGTATCAGTTGCGACAATGATGGTCAGAGTGCATGAATTATACTAGATTCCGCACAGGACACAACAGAATGAAATACAACATATTTAATAAACTGAAGATTGGAAATACTTATGAAGGAATGTTAACTGCGGAACTGGTAAAATGACAGGTAGACATTTGTAACTGGAGTATTCAAAATATGCAGGAAAGAGAAAATTGTTTTCTTCCATGCCCGCCCATTTGAGGACAAACTCTATAGAGATGGCAAAACACCCGAGTTGACTGCTGCTTTCTTTGGATACATTTATGTTGACGTCCGAAGGTGTTTACCCTAAAAAGTTTACAGTAGGATGTAGTGGGAATACTCTTTACTTGACTCAAATTAGTATTTCGGACTTTAATTGTACATTTGAGCAAGACCTATTTCTTTGATTGCAACACTGATTTTATTTTCTTGCTTTGCAACCTAAGATATTGATTATATATATTGTTTTCTTCTTCGTGCCCGCCTTCTTCTGCTCTAGTAATGTATACATAAATGTTCCGGTTTTTAAATGTATATGACCGTATCTGGGCGAACCTTGAGACTCTCAAATAACTTTGTGTGGATCATTGCGCCCCCCCCCCCCCTCTCTCTTTCTGTGTATGGGTCTGTCTGTCTGTCACCCTCTCTCAGTATTTGCACCAGACAAGGCACCTGAGGAAGATTACTAGGACCGATACGTTGGTACAAAATGGCCGGTTACAATAACAGAGGCTCAATATATGCTTACCTAGCACCCAGAAAACAATACATCTTTGTACGTGTGTGATAAGAGGGCTGGCAGGACGCAGCGTCTCCTTCAGTAAACTCTGTACCTTCTCTTCATAGGTTAAGTGTTCATGCCTTGGATGGTACAGATCGTCTGTGGGGATTGTAGATGGATAGTAAGAATACACATGGACGTTTATGTGATGAGTATCATACCAAATGCAATCGCGCATTAAAAAGAGTTAATTGCATATCCTTTACAGGACGCCGTAGTCAACCGCAGCATAATTTTGGGGCTGTTTGTGATTTCTTGGCAAGTTTACGTTCAGTAGTTTGTCATGTACTCTGAACGATCGGCACTCATTCAAGTGTATGAAGTTCAGCGCAAGGCGGTCTGCTTCCAAATCTCCCGCAGCCGTAACGCCTTCGCCACAATGCCAGCTATGTTGTCTAAAGAGTGGTCATCATATACAGATCTAATGGTATGCTGTGATGGAAGGCATGGTTCCTGAGAGAAGAGACACAGGTCGACCACCACAGTGACGGACACAGGGCATTGCAGACATCTTGGGCATGTGACTGCACCAGGCTGGAACGATGACAAGAGATAGAGAGACACTTCAGCGTGACATGATGAGAGCGACGTTGTGCGAACAATATACAACATATTCAAGACCTTCCTCTTGGCCGTACTATCAACTTCACGTACTATAAACACTTTCTCCAATAGTTGCCAAAAGATATCGAGTGTAAAGGAGCGGGATGATGCCCACAGGCGTTAGTCTGCTTCAGGACATTGCACAGACTCATGCAGTTCGTGGTACCATCGATTTTTATCCAGCAGTGCCGGTATGGCATCAATGCCCATTCACCATGCTCACAAGAATTGGCACTGAGTGTATTCTGTATTTACAAACATGAAGAATCCGCTTCGTGGACGTCGTTTTGCTAACTGCCAAGACTTAATAACTGAACTGGAGATATGGTCCTGGGCCAAGAAGGGAAGTTCTATAATCAAGGCAACAGACTGATGAAGAAGAGATGGGAGAAGTGCATTACCTTTAGGAGTAAATATGTAGAGAAGGACTAATGTGCAGACCTATGTCAAGTATATACCTTGACGACATAATAAAGTGGACAACTTTTTGACCACTCCTAAAATGTGATAACTAATAGAAAATGAATGGAAATTGCACTTGTGAATTTCAGCTATGGGAGACTGCTTAACTCAGTTAATTATTATGTAGATAGGAGAACGTGCAGTGTAGTACAGAGTAAAAGTAAAGGCCGCATTTTCACCCCATACGGTATCTGGTACTAACTCCACATGTTTACACCAGTTGGCACTCGGTTGGTTATTATCAGTCCAGCCGTATTTACTTTCCGGGAAATTTCTTCGTACCTATCTTAAGCTAGGTCGATATTCAAGCATTGGTCAAAGTAAAAAAAGATCCCATCCCGAGGGAATTGTGAAGTATGAAAATCGGGTCAGCAGATACAGTCTCCCTGACCAAGGTGTTAACGGCATTGTTCGTAATCCTGTATATCCACGTGGGGAAAACAACAGCTGCGAGAATCGGCAGCGGTTCGTGTCGCGCTTGTAACTTACGGGGGTATGTGAGCCAGTCGGTCAGAAAGCAATAGCAAACTCAATCAATCTATCAATCATGTGCCATGCCGGAAAGCGTGGGCGGTCATGACTCGCCATTTCACTCGATCACCAGAGTCGTGGATCAGCTCAGTGTTCCTGTCTCGTCCATGCCCAGTGGCCAAGCCTTCCAGGTATTTTCATCTCGGTCTTCCTCTTGGTCGGTTCCCTTCGATCTTGCCAGTTGTCACTAAGTTCTCCAATTCATTTCTTCTCATAACATGTCCAAACAATTTTGACTGTCTACGTCTAATTTCTCTAATCAGTATACGAGTTTCAATTGTCTCCTGTAGTACTTCGTCATTTGTTTTTCTATCTGTCCATGGTAGTCTTTGCATTTTCCTCAGAAACCACATTTCTGCAGCAAACTACTGAACGTAAAACTTGCCTAATACATCAACAGCAACTGAAAAATGCTGGTGTTGACTGCAACGTCATATAAGGGATATGCAACATAAAAAAAAGTAACAACTACAGGTCACTGTGCTATCGCGACTCTACAAAGCATAGTCTATATGTTTGTGCTAGTCAGTATTCTTGTGCATATGTAAACAGGAGAAATGACTTACCTGTTCTTGTAATGGCAACATTAGACTCTGTAATACGAAAAGTAGCAGCTGACAAGAGTATGAGGAAGACCATATGGGATGTTGTATGAGTAATGAACTTCGTCACTGGGCAGCGCATAATGGCGCCGAACTGTTTGAAGAAGGACAACATTAAATTAATGTGAATGCATCGAACATTTTAAGTACATGAGTAGCTTAAAGAGCGGGTGTATTAGTGCAATCGTTAGGCGGTTACGCTTAGCATGTCCTGAGCATGGTCGGACGAAGAGTTCAACTCCTGGGTTCATCGCCCGCTAAGGGAGGGAACGACTAGCCACAAATTCCTCCATGCACAAGTAGACCACAACATGTAATAGTCCTAACTCATTACAACATCAAAGAAGGTTCCTGTTTCGGGACTTAATTTTAGTGTTTTTGTTTCTTTTCTTCATAACTTGGGTAATGACAACATTCCTGTAATGTGAGTGTCCCGAAATCTTCCTGTGCGTGTATAGCGTAAAGAAGGAAAATATTTAATACATGTGAATGTTACGAACATTTTCAGTGCATGCATAGCTTAAACACGTTGAACTTTCAATTAATGTGAATGTAACGAAAATGTTAAGTACATGTATTGTAAAATAATTAACATTTTAACACGTCCATACGACACGACAGCGTGGACAATAAACAATACATTGAAGAACTGCATCAACCCCCCTTGGAGATGGTACTGCAGTACCGAATAGTCTGTCTGTCTGTCTGTCTGTCTGCCTGCCTGCCTGCCTCCCTGCCTGCCTGTCTGTCTGTCTGTCTGTCTGTCTGTCTGCCTGTCTGCTATACAAGAATCTGGTTTACACACGTTCCTGAACTATGATGCGATTCTCCATGTGTGATCTATGAGAGAAGGTTGAAGCAATTTTGGAGGTATCCGTCTGTACTGAACGTTATCTTTACAAAGGAAACCCTCAATTTTATAGGAAGAAATGAAGGCGAGGAAGGTAACTGGTTGCTCCATCTCATTATGCCGTGGCCTATTATATGAATGTGTAAGACATAATATAATATCCTCGCTACAGTATCGTCATAGACATATCTTTAAGTTTAAGGCAATGATTTACATATAAGATAGTACTTGTTGTCAGTATTATCTATAAAGCTATTTAATGATGCCAAACCGTGCGTTGTTTCTGCGAAATTGTCCACATTTGGAAGTAACAGGTTAAAATTCCAATGTGACCACCACCACCACCCTCCCACCACCACAATCATCATTATCATCATTATCATCATAATCATCATCATCATCATCATCAAGTGCCTTGAGGAATGGCGTGGGCGATCATGCTTCTCCACATCTTACAATATCCAACGGCATGTATCAATTCATATGCTAACTCCCTTCCGTGCCAATTATCTCTCGTTAAATTCCTTTATCTCTTCCCACAAATCTTTCCAGTTGTCACATGTTTCAGTTTTTGACTTCTAATGTGACCACACAAAAAAAGATGTTTGTGATAAGCTATCTTTGTGACTTAGCTTCCCTCAAAATGTCCAGATTACTCATTTTGGCTGTCCATGCAATGTTCAACATTCTTATATAAAACCACATCTCCAAAGTCTCCCAGGGATATTTGTACTTGTGTCCGCCTCTGTCATGAAGGGGTTACGAATGCAATTCGCAATCTCGTATACGGCGTTCAAAACACAGCTGCGGGCGATTTGGAAGTTGATCGCCTTGCGCTGGTTTTCATACAATTGTATGAGTGTCGGTCGTTCAGAGGAAAAAATATTGAAAGAAAAATTGTCAAGAAATCACAAAAAACCAAAAAATGCTGGAGTTAACTGCTACGTCCCGAAAAGGATACGCAACTAACGTTTGAAAAATAAAATAATAATTGTCTAGGATTCGCAGGATATGTTAGAACTGATTCTGTGTAACATTCAAAACACTTCTTTTTCTAACTTTCAATGAGAAGATTTATTGCATAAAATTTTCTTAATTTGATAGAAAGCAGCGTTTGCTGGTCATATTTTGTTCTTTATATCTGTAATGCATCTCCCATCTGATGTTATCTATGTGACTGGATATATTCATTTCTGCACTTGCCCCAAAATAACGCATTTTACTGTTACTTACAATTTACTTACAATTTACTGTAACTGTAGTTACGATATGATTCTATTATATCGTCATGGCATCGGTTTTCTTGTTATTTAAGCTGAGATCCATTTTGTACGTTCTATAACCAGTGTGTCTATCATTTCCTGAAGTTCCTTCTGACTTGTTACTATGAAGACGGTGTAATCAGCTTAAGGTAAGTTCAGTTATTCAGTTAGTTATCAGTTATCAGTTGGGGTATCTTCATTGCACTCCGGACATGTCCATAGGTGCTCAGATCCTCCCCCCAGCATATGCATCAGCGTCCGGTGGCTAATAGTGCCAGTTCTGTGTTGGTTGACGAGGCGCTTTGTTTTCCCGATGTACCTCTCGCGTCTGGCTGTGCCGATTCTTACTCCCAGGTCTTTCATCCTGGACAGCGATGTGGAATCACTGACGTCAAAGTCCTCTGTTCTCGCCATATCTTTAAGGACGTTAATAACATCGGCACGATCCATGGGCTGGCCATCTACAGGGGGTGCAGAGCCAGCCAGTTTGTCAGCTCGTTCATTTCCCTCGACTCCCGCATGTCCCGGGACGAAGATGAAGGTGACTTTACGGACAACAGACTTCCGCAGCGATTCAGTCCACTGTCTACGTACAGAACCAGCTTCGACCTTCTGAATCATGCTCATTGAATAACTTAGTACACACACGTTGGTATAATGCTGTGATTCCAGCCATATGAAAGCCTGTGTAACTGCCATCATCTCCATCGTCATGCTGCTCGTGGTCATAGAGTGGACACCACTGGATTCTTGAACGGTTCGGCCCGGTTAACGGGCTGTAAATGCCCATGCACTTCTCTGCTGCTTTACAACAGATCCATCTGTATAGATGAGCACTTCGGGGCTATCTGAGTGTTCATAGATGAGCGCGTTAACCTCTGCATTGACAGCGGCAGGGTTCTGCTCTCTGCACCGTCTGTCGAGTGTGATAATGCAGGAGAAAGTGCACTTAAAAGCTGGAGGCACCGGCACCCATTCCTTGCCGGGGTTGATACTGGTAAGACTGCAGACCTGTCTGACGACATCTTCCGCCCGACCCATCCATGATTTGCCCTTCTTTAGCCTGTCACCCTTTTCTCTGAATATAGCGTCATGCAGAGGGTGCTGCTCATCTGCACTTATTTTTAAGTATGCACGAACTCTCCAGATCTTGATCCTGTGTTCCATTGTCGGGAAGTCAAGGAGGTATCTCATTGCTACACAGCTGGTGTCTCTCGTGCAGACCAAAATGATGCGCATGGCTTCGTTTTGTACCTTTTCAAGTCTTCCAATCTGTGTAGGGCTGACAGTGAGGATGGCCAGGGCATACTCGATGCGTGAAAGCACAAGTCCTTGGAACAGAAGTATTAGCAGTCTTTGCTCGATATTGGCAGTCGCCATGACTCTCATTGCTGACAAACCTTTTCGAGCCTTCGTTATGACATAATCGACATGATCTCTGAAGGACAGGCTACGATCAAGCCTCACGCCAAGATATGTCATTGACTAGGTTCTACTCAAACTGCTCCCATCCATTCTTACTGCCGGCAGGTCTGTTTTCACAGTATGGTTGCTTAGTGAGAACCATGTAACAGTTGCCTTTGCAGGGTTGACAAGGGCCCCGGCATCAGCACACCATGAGGAAATTCGATCTAGTTCGCCCTGCATATCATTGGCAACCGCCTGTCTATCTCGACCCTGTCGATACACGAGGATGTCGTCAACGAATGACAGAGCCCTCCCGTCCAACTGTTGTTCAGTGATCGGCACCGTATACACGTTGAATAGTACTGGTGACAGTGGTGAACCCTGCGGCAATCCTGGACATATCGTTATCGGCTCAGAAGACCAACTCCCGCATCTTAGCACGACCTTCCTTTGGAGCAGAACTGCAGCTATCCATCGTACAAGGTGAGGGTGCACTTTCAGTCTGAGGAGGGTTTGCATCAAGTGCTCGAAAGATACTCTGTTATATGCGTCCTCTAAGTCTATGGCGGCCGCACATGTCTCTTCTCTGACCTGAAATCCTTCGTAAACATCTTGAGCAAAGACCGCCGCATTCAGCCATGACTCTTTGTTGCGTCTGTATCCTCCAAGTGTGGGCGGGAAGCAGCCGAGCTGTTCCAAGTCCCACGCAAGTCTGTGTGCTACAATTTTCTCCAGTAGCTTGCCAACAGTATTCTCCATCGTAATGATTCTGTAGCCGCTTATCTTGGAATGGTCTTTGTTCGGTTTTGGCAGCGGCAGCAAGTAGCTGTGTAGCCATTCTTCTTTGATCTGACCCCTCTGGATACTGGTGTTGAATTTTCTGGCCACTTCTTCCATGTCATCATCTGATATCACCAGTAAGTCATCATATCGGAAGTTAAGTTATGTCCACCAACCACGATCTCTGGCATATTTGATGCTGATCTAATTACATGTTCATGGTACAATAAAAACACATTAGAAGACATTATACATCCTTTTCTGACGCCTATCCTTATTTACTTAAATGTTCCTAAAAGGTTTGTGATTCTTGCAGGTGCTGTTGGCTGTCAATATATGTTCTTTATTATTCGCAGATTTTTGCCGTCAATGTTTAGTTGTTCTAGTGACCACTATAGCTTTCTATTTGTATAAAAAAAGTATCTCTTGAAAGTCGATAGGGTCGACTTCATTGCATTGGTTTGTTAAAAAAAATCCCATATGGCTCAGTCTCTTTCCGCAGGGCGTAAAGCATCGCACAAAGCACAAACTCCGTAGCTCCAGCAAAAAACCCTCAGGTGTCTCCTAAAAATGCACTCGTGAACCGAAGATCGCGGCCCGGAATCGAACCCACAACCTTCGGAGCCTGAGTCAGAAGGCATGACTACTTCGCCAAGGAGACCCCGCTTTCTATTTGTATATTACCTAGTATGTCTTTTAAACATTTAAACTTCATTTATCGCATCTCTATAAATTCGGTGCAGGAAGTGATGCCTATGCAATTTCTAATGTCATCTTTATAACGCTGTTTCTTCTAGTAATGCCTGGAGCTTTTTGTGAAGCATTGATTGCATATGAATTTTTCCTCTTCCGGGTTACACAACGAGCATGTTTGATGTCAAGGTACAGTGCAGATAAAATCTTGTTAGTTATCACTTGACGTTTGATTTATGTACTGATGCCAGAGCTTTGTCATTGCATTTCGTTTTTACAAAGTTGGTCACATATGCATACTCTTAAGCGAGCTCATTAGCGTAGTTGATAGAGAGTTGAGATGTTAATGTCATGACCGCAGTGGGACCAGGGTTCGACGCTTGAGTTCGTCGTCTCGCTAAGTGAGGGAAAGACAAGTCAACTATTCCTCCATGCATTCAGATCTACAGCATGTGATGGTCCCATCACACCACAGACATAAGGCAGCAAACTGTTACGGGGCATGTTTATTATTGTCGTCTAATTATACACACTCTTGATCAATCTGCAAGACTTACCTTGCTGCCTGGTGCGATGATGTACAAGACACACATGAAAGGAATGGCGGGAAGGAAGATGATGAGATAAATAAGCTGCATGAGGCCGTTCAGTGACTGGAGGAAGCCCATCTCGGAACCGTACCAAATCGAAGTCATGTGCTGCTGGCAGTTAGGGTGTGCCACGAACTGAAAGGGATGAAGTGTTTGAGCCAAACTTTCATTGTAATATAATGAGAACACAAAAGGTGTTCGAGGGGGCTTCAAATGAAATTCTAGATAGTGTGATAGCAATTACAATAACCACACCATTGTCTTGTAATCTGTCAATATTGTAGTTAAGGATGTTAAGCGTGTTAAGCACGTGGCATCAAGGTGCAGACGAACCCGGTGACGTCAAAAGGATAGTTTAAAAATGGCCACCCCACTTTCAACATACACCAAAGAGGAGCAGCGTTCTGTTATCAGTTCTTTTTTTTTTTTTTTTTATCAGTGAAGGTGTGAATCCTTATGAAATTCATTGGCGAATAATCGCCCCCTCCACCCCCCCCCCCCCCAAAAAAAAAAAATGATACATTTGCACTTTGAGAATATATTCACATACAAAAACACATTTAAGGTTTTCATTTGAAGCCCACTCGTATATTTGCACGGACATAAATGTCCCTATGCCATTTTTGTATTATATCTGTGTCTATTTCCAGTTCTCGTTAATGTATATTCATGTGTTTTCTAGTGTTTGGGAGACTACGTGGTCGACAGGGTAAGAGCGCTCGCTTTTAAACCGCCGATGCGCTGATGCCGTGGTAATGGGTTTGCTTCTCGTTCATAAGACGTTGACTTCTCGTTCAGAAAGCGATGGCAAACTACTGAACTTAAAATTGCCTAGAAAATCAACCTGGGGTTGATGGCAACATTTTGTTATAGTGGTTATGTTACTCTTTCATGTTAAGTTATCGGGTCTTATGTTAGTAGTAAACCCAGGCTTCATCTCCAGTAACAATTCTTGATAGGAAACCATCATCTTCTTCTGCTTGAAAGCACTGGAAAGGTTCTTGACAATCATCAACGCGCCGTTGTGGAGTAAGCTGCCGTGGCACTCACCTTGCAAACACTCTGTGGCACTGTAGCACATCATGGATGATGTGGTGTGTTGAACCTTGACTGATGTCAATGTGCGGCAATGCCACTCACAGTCAATCGGCGGTTTTTCTGTACGAGGCCTTAAACGGCTCTGGGGTCACTACTCGGTGTGCCTGACTTGGTCGTGAACAGTCTGCCACAGAAGTCATAACGTTTTAATACTACCTACTCCACTCATACACTTCCTGGATTGACAGGCATGCATTACCATTCTGGATCTTTATTCGTTGTTGAATTTGTATAGGTTTTACTCCTTCACTGACCAAAAACGGACAACAGAACGCCGCTCCTCCTTGGTGCATGTCAAAAATAGGGCGGCCATCTTTAAATTGTCCACAAAACATTACCGTGTTCGCATGTGAAGCCACCTTATTGTTCAAGATGTAAAAAAAAAAAATTATCCTACTGGGGCTAAAAAGTAATGTCTACACATTTCAAATACAAGCATCATAAACTCTCCATCACACCCATTGTGTTATCAATAAATCCCAAATATAGAAACCAGTTATCAGTTATATCAGTATTATAATAGGTAATATATAGTTACCTTTTTTTCCATGTACCTGATGGCCATTTTTAACCTAGCCAGGGGATCCCTGTCTGCACCCTCGTCGCTTTCACTGAGCACAGCTTCAACCTCCTGAGTTCCGCGACACAGGTCCATTAGCTCACACGCAAAGTTCATACACTGTTCTACCAAATTCAAGTACTCACTCTGCATGGGTTGGATGGTGGGAATGACAGAAACAATGTTTCGTAAGTACAAGCCAAACATGTAGGGCAAATGAAGTCAAATATTCATAGTAATCAAAGTGCTTAACCAATTCTATGTAAAGAAAAAAAAAATCGCAGCCAGCGCCGAGCAATTATCCAAAGAAAGATATATTTCTTGTCTCGTCTGACTCGGTCGCTCTAGGGTGAAATCCCCTCGACCTGAGATGTTGTTGTTGTTGTTGTTTTTGGTTAGTCCGCTGGAAGACTTTAATCCGATACACTGGAGGTCAAAGCCCTGAACAGGGTTTGTATCTAAAAAGGAAAAAAAAAGTCGCTTAAAAGTCAACAGGGTCGACTTCATTGCACCGGGTTTTATCCTATATGCTCAGTCTCTTTCCGCAGCAAACTGCTGAAAGCGTCGCACAAATCACGAACTCCGTAGCTCCAGCGACGACCATCAGGACTCTCTGAAAAAATGACTCATGAACCGAAGAATGCGGCTCGGAATCGAACCCACAACCTTCGGAGCCTGAGTCAGACGGCTTGACAACGTCGCCACGGAGACTTCCGAGGGTTTGTATATGTCGAAGTGAAGCTAGTCTATATACTTTTTATCCGACCTGGTACCAAAATACCATCTAGACAGGGACTGTGTTGCGAAACTCTTCGCCCCATCTGAAAGCTGAGAATTAGTTAGTTAGTTAGTCACGGTTCCAACTTCACGGCAACGGGTCGTCCCCATATTGCTCCGTTCCTGTGCCAGTGAATATCATAAAATGCTCCTCACTGCCCCATGTGAACAATGGAATAGACAGGAGCGTCGGCAAGCCAACAGTCCGCACAGGTACACTGTGCATAATGCCGCCGCCAGAATGCCAACACAAAATCCTCCACGAAAAATAGAGTTCATCGTCGATGAAAACGGCAGTCATCAGAACGACTTCATTGACCGAGGTTTTATCCCATATGGCTCGGTCTCTTTCTGCAGGGCGACCCACCGAAAGCGCAGCACAAAGCAAGAACTCTGTAGCTACAGCGACGACTCTCAGGAGTCTCCTGAAAAATGCACTCGTGAACCGAAAAGGCAAACCAGTCAATCCAGCAACAGCCGGCCGTCATCAATGCAAAAGCATTCCACGCGAAATTCACAGCTCACAGTGTCGCGCCACGCACTCACTCGGTAGCAGGGCGATGGAACAATAGCCTCCTTAGTCGCCTCTTACGACGTGCATGGTAATCAACAGTGTTACTATTCTTTACTCCCCCGTATGGGCCCCGGCAACACACGGGCGTGAAAGCTGAGAAACGAACAGGCAGTGCAAGATTGGCATCTGCAGAGAGGCATAATCGAATGTAACTAGGTCATGATTCAGGACAGCACTTTGACGCTAGCTTGGACTGGATCGTATTTTAGTGTTTCCCCCACCGGTTTCAGACAATGGCATTCATTGTCAGCACACGGTAACCCAAGGCCTAGAGGGATCAAGGCGGGACTATATGCTTACTGACTACATGGATCCGATTTTCACATCATCTTAGAAAGTGGGTACCAGACATGTTCTGGGAGGTAATATGATCGGTGTGATTCAGACACTACTGACTGCCATTTGGTCCGGAATCTACGAGTGTAGCACTAAATCCTGGCTATAGCAAGATGTCATGGACACAGGGTTATGTACTTTTTATGGAAAATGTTTATTTGTGTACACTTTCACTGTAATTATATGTGAACAGTGTTTACTGCTGGAGCCCCTATTCGAAAGTTGGTTCATTTGGCTTTGCACCTTCATTATTTAAATTTATATAAGCCGCGATGCTGGCAGCTGCAATGCGTCTGTGATGTTCCACGACCATTACACAGGGTGTATTTTTAATGACTATGCAGTGTTTGAAAATATTATCGGTCCAAGTTTTGTATTTAACTATTATGTTGCATGAACTTTACAGAGGGTGAATACAAAACTTGGACCGGCAATATTTTCAAACACTACACAGTCATTAAAATTACACTCTATATTGTGTAGGCCTGAATGCACCGAGGAATAGGGATCCAACCTTTCCCTCACTGTAGCGGACGACGATCGCAGGTGTCGAACCCTCGCCCAAAGGCACGCATTATATTATCAGCATAGTCCCCTGGCGACTACACTAACGCACCACGTGGTACATTGAGTACACCATATGGGCATGCTTCCATGCGAAATGTCGGAATCTGTGGCTTAATGGTTAGTGAAAATCGCAGTTTCAAAACTCATCGACATACCGTGTCAACGGTTCGAAATCAGTCGCATCGATTTGGAAGCAGATTGTCGTGCGTTGATTTCGATGGGTTGAGGCGTCGGCATTCAGAAATCAATGGCAAACTACTGAACGTAAAATTTTCTAGTAAATCACGAACAGCCAACAAATTCTGGGTTGACTGCAACGCCCCGTGAAGGAGTACGCAAATACTATTTTTAACTAATCACCGCACATTTATTTGCTTGATACAGAGTCCGTTAAAAGATAAACATTTATCAAACATATTGAGCAGACAAAACATGTCCAGACCTTATCCCTCGACTATAAAATCAATATATATTAATACATATTAATAGACATTTCTAAAATGTCTTCCGGAGCAGTTTTCTGCTATGGGTCTGTGATATGATAGGGAAATGCGATTTTTTTAGGCCTAAATGTACGGAGGCATAGGTGGCCCACCTTTCCCTTACTTAGCAGACGATGGGCCCAGGCGACAAACCGTCGTTCAACCGCGCTTATGGTATTGTCAACGAAGTTCCCTATTAGCTTCGCTACCACACCGACTATAGATATTAAGACTAGGCATAATAATTATATTAAACAAACTTAAATATAATGCATAACTGTGACTTGCATTTATTCCCAACCATCACAGCATCAACGGCGAAGAAAAGACGAGGGTAGAACAAGATAGGACACACATTAAATAAACCTGTTAACAGTATAACCTGACACACCCTTGGCTATAACCCACAGGGCAAACAAATTACAAGCCTTAAGGTGAATTAAGCCACATGGTGCTCGACCCTATTTTTATAGGGTAGAGAAATAGAGAAGACCTAAAACATACGGAGAAGACAGAGAAGAATGCAATGGGAAAAAATGAAGAAAACTGAAAGAGAAAATACAAGAAATGATGGCTTGTTGGGTGTTGGTTGAGGGAGTATGTTTCAATGAGGGAGGCATGGCAGAAGAAGTCCACAGAATCCCGGCCCTATAGCTGAGAAGAGCTAGTTTTATACAAGAAAATGTTAGTTGCATGCCCTTTACAGGACGTAGTAGTCAACCTGTGTCAATGATTGAAGGGTGTGTGTGCGTCTGTGTCTGTGTCTGTGTGTGCCTGTGTGTGTCTGTGTGTGCGCCTGTGTGTGTGGTGTCTGTGTCTGTAGTGTCTGTGTGTGTGGTGTATGTGTATCTGCCTGCCTGCCTGTCTGCCTGCCTGCTCGCCTGCCTGCCTGCCTGCTACTAGAGAGAGAGAGAGAGAGAGAGAGAGAGAGAGAGAGAGAGAGAGGTGGGATAGGGGATAGTATTATGTATGTATGAGTGAATGTTTGGTAGTGGATTTGTGATTATGAGTGGTTATGTGTGTGTGTGTGTGTGTGTGAGTGAGGGAGAGTGTGTAAATGATGTATGTATTGAACGTGTGTATGTAGGTATGTATGCATACATTTATGCATGAACGAGTGTCTGTGTCTGTATGTATGTGTGTCTGTCTGCCTGCCTGTCTGTCTCAGTAATTGTAATGTGCATTGCTTATGCTCACATGATTCATTTTACAATGTTTTCCCCATGTGAATGTAACACGCATAATATATAATTAATGTGCGAAAGATGAATGGTTGGGGGGGGGGGGGGGAGTGCGAAATGAAGACAGGTCTGGTCGCCAATTTGTGAATCTCTCAAAATAAATTTCATTCGTTCGTTATCTCTCTCTCTCTCTCTCTCTCTCTCTCTCTCTCTCTCTCTCTCTCTCTCTCTCTCTCTCTCTCTCTCTCTCTCTCTCTCTCTCTCTCTCTCTCTCTCTCTCTCTCTCTCTCTCTGTGTCTTCGGTGTCTTTCTGTCCCTCAAATGCGTATATTATTTGTGAAGCAACACCCCCAGCATGCTGCTCTCTCAGTCTACACACATCATACACGCACGCGGCAATGGACAACCCTCGGCTGTCCCTAAAAGTGAAAGTAAATCCTGGATACAGTAATACATGTTGGCTGATGCTCACAGAAGAAAACATGAATGACATAAACATTAGTGACAGAACAACAAAAACTTCGGAAGTCATAAGCACACTGGATATTACTTTGTCATATATAAGTGACGTCATCGTTTTCCCGAGGGACAGTCTCTGAAGGGACACTTGCCAAAGGGACAATGACTCATGGTATACTCTCAAATATTGGCTGACGGGACATTTGAAGGCGGGACAGTGACTATTAAGACAATCTCTGATGAGATAGCTTTGATGGGACAAGCGTTATTTGGACAGTCTTTGATGGGGCAATAAATGTTAAAAGAATGACGTATGAGACAATGACGCAAACGACAATGATGGATGAGAAACTTCTGTCGAGCAGATCTCCGATGGGATAATGACAGATGGGATAATGACTAATAGGACACTCTTTTCCAGCGACTTATGGGGAAACGATTGTTGGGACATTGTTTGATATGATATTGGCTAATAAGACAATTTTTATTGGGCAATCTGCGATGCGACAATAACTGATAGAACAGTGACACATGGGTCGATGATTTAAGGGGCAATGTCTGATTTGACTATGACTAATGGCATCATATCTTATGAGACAGTGATAAATGGAGCAATTTCTGGGTCAACAAGAATGGTACAATATCCGACTGAAAAATTGCTAATAGAACAATGACTGAAGGGACAATGATTGATGGTGATTTCTCTGATAGAAAAATCGCCGATGGTATAATTAATGACAGATAAGATCATCTCTGATAAATAAAAAATGCAAATTGTATATCCTTTACAGGACGTCGCAGTCAATGCCAGCATTTTTTGCAGCTAGTGATTTCTTGGCAAATTTACGTTTAGTAGTTTGCCATTGCTTTCAGAGCGACCAGCACCATTGTAAAAAAACCAACACAAAGCGGTGTGCTGTCAAATCATCCGTAGCTATTTTTCGAACGCAGTATGAGGGATGCGAATCGCGCCCGTAACTACTCCGCCACAGCGCCTATCTCTCATAGGGCAATGAATAATGGCACAATGTCTGTTGGGACAGTCGACGATGGGACAGTGACTTATTGGACAATGTCTGATGGGACAATCGCCGATGGGACAGTGATTTAATGGACAATGTCTGATGTTACAATCGCCGATGGGACAGTGACTTAAGGGACAATGTCTGATGGGACAATCGCCGATGGGACAGTGATTTCATGGACAATGTCTGATGGGACAGTCGCCAATGGGACAGTGACGTAAGGGGACATATCTGGTGGGACAATGACTTAAGGGACAAACAAAAGCCGATGGGACAAAGCCTTAAGGGACAAGGAGTGCGAAATGAAGACAGGTCTGGTTTGGACTATGACCGATGGGCTAATAAGGCTTATATATGTATTTCTCCTCCGATTGATGCAAATCATTTTTTGCCTTACCGAGGATTAGAAACTGCGACACAAACACCCTAAGTGCTCGGGCACTCGCACTCCGGGTATGTATAAAATACAAAGATAAGCGACTGGAATCTGATGTCATTATTGTCCAGTTATGAGTGTAGCTTATCAGTCGCCATTTTATCTCTGTGCTCATTTAGCTCCAGACAGATAAACACCACCACCACACACCAAGCTACGTACTGGCACAATGTTATAAGCGTGGGCTACAGAGAATCAATATCACGTTATGAGTCCCGAATGGGTGGGTATGGATGAATTACGGGTGGAATTGAGTCGCTGAGGAAAAGTCTTCTAGATATACAACATAGGCTATCTCGGTTCGAAACCGTATCATGTATGGGCACGTTCCTTCGTACCAATCTATGAAATTAGAACTTGATAAGGGGCAAGTTTTCAGAGATACTATGTCCGCCTCTCACTTGTGATAACTTGGTGCAAATCAGGATGTAAACTTTTGCATAACATGGAGCCCATGGATGCTAACCGTGGAAGGCCATGGTTCGTAATCTCACATGATCACTAGTCTTAAATCAGATCTGTGTTCTTCTTTCAATCTGCCATGGTATCTATCTCCTTACTTTCCTCGTGCTCTTTTCCCATCAATTTTGCAAGCTGAAACTACATTTACAAGTTTATTGCTGCTAATAACGTGCCCCAAAAACTTTGGCTATCTTCGCCTAATTTCTCTAACCAATTTACGGCCGTCATTTGTTTCTTGACGACTGTCTCTTTAGTTCTTCTGTCTGCCCATGGGGTAAATGCGAAGAATATCATGGATGGACGGGGGAAAAACAAGTGAAATAGTCCAAAAATATTTTTAAAAATATACACATAGTAAATTAATTAATGAAGACCCAGGCATGTGCATGTTATGAGAATAAATAGTCTTGAAGTTAGCTAAAAGTTAGGTACATATCCTTTACAGGATGTAGCAGTCAATTACAACATTTTTTGGCTGTTTGTGATTCCTGGGCAAGTTTACTTTCAGTAGTTTGCCATTGCTTCCTGATCGATAGGCGCTCATACCATTGCATAAAAACCGACGCTACACTGTCTGCTTCCAAATCACCCGCTGCTGTGTTTCTCACGCAGTATGGGGGATTACGAATTTCATTCGTAACCTCTTCACCACAGAGCCGGACTTAGCGAAAATTAGCAAACCTGGTGGGAAGAAGTCAAGGAGAAGACAAAGATCAATATCTGGGTAGATGGACAACTATGGTATTGATCCAAGACAATGGTGACAGTGCGGCTGCGACCGTCCGCGCTTATCGGCAAGGCGTATGATGATGATAATGATGATGAGTACCTAACTCCTGCACATCCCCCCATGGAGAGCTCACTGTTGGAAATGAGCGTGTGGTATGCGTCTCTAGATGAAATTAAGCGATCAACGGTTTGCGAGTCAATCCTCTCGAATTCGCCTGAATAGCGCGATACAGCCAGAGTTCTCAGTGAGTGAGTTAGTTGGTTTGACACATGTATCACCACGTGCAAGGCAGACAGCTAGTCGACAGGGCAGATGCGTGTATGAGTTAGGATAGTAATAGTTGTTCAAAATATGGGAAAGGTGGAAACTGGACAGACAAAACTGACAAACAATCTTCCTGAAGGTAGCGGAAGAATAATCAGACAGACAGAGTACAGACCGACAGAATGTTCGTCCGACTCACCGAGGGACAGGCAGAGACAGACAGAAAGAGAGGGAGGCAGGCGGAGATGCGACAGACAAATTATAATGCAGGCGGGCAATCAGCTGACCAATCGATCCAGTCAGACACACAGACAGGTAGCTAGCTAAGTAGACAGACAGACGACGGACGGACGGACGGACAGATAGATAAATTGATAGACAGATAGATAAATTTACATACAACCTTGTTCAGCACACACACACACACACATACACACACACGCAGAGAGAGAGAGAGAGAGAGAGAGAGAGAGAGAGAGAGAGAGAGAGAGAGAGAGAGAGAGAGAGAGAGAGAGAACTCTAAATCTTGATCAGTTGAATACATAACATGTTTCCGGGGAACTGTATCCAGGAAGTGACGAATGCTGTATACACGTCAAGCCAACAAATGGGCAAACAGCGTCATTAATCTTGTATATTCTGTGATATATTTAAAGCATCTCCTACAGCACCCACTTGATCAAGTTGGCTTTTTAGTGACATTACTGGCCGCAAGTGTCCCGGGTCGAATGAATTAGACCTCGTCTGTGTTGTCGTGTCGTATTATGCCAAGCCGTAGCATAACTATTAAATTCAAACTGCGAAAGTGCTACATCGCCAAAGAAAAATGGAGAGCTGGAGCTCATGCAACGTCGGTCATTATTGTTTGTGTGTAATCTGTTAACATAATGGAGCCCAATACTAATATCACGTACAAAAACTAGGCATCGCAGCTAATGCATAAATATTGAGAAAGAGAAAATTTTAATTATTAACAAAGATAGTAGTGTACTAAGCCAGTGTAAAAAAAAAAAAATACATTGACTTGAACAGTTCACGAACAAGTCAATAGATTTTCTGGTGTGTTTGGTTGTGCATTATTTACAGAAAGTTGCAATCAACACCATCATTTATTGGCTGTTGTGATTTACTAGATAATCTTAGTTCGTAGTTTGCCTATGTCTTCTGAACGCCAACACCTCATACCAACGATTTCAATGTAGAGCGGACTGATTACAAATGGCCCACGACTGATATCGAACACTCGATTCGGATTGTCAGGGTTTTATGAAACGCAACTCCGTCCATGTCCTCCCCAAAACTTTCTGATGTAGTACAACTAACAACAGATCACGGCGGGAGTGGGGGAACAATAAAAATTAGAACGCGAATGGATAAAGTAACATCAACACCTAACAATATCAAACTGATTCTTACATCTAAACAGCTCAAATGCGAATTAAATTAAGAGTGAACATTGTTATATTTACCTACTCTTTGTTGTTGTATGACCGGCTCTGTGTCGCGATTCGTAATCCCACATACCACTTCGAAACACAGCTGCTGGAAGCAGACCGCCGTGCGTTGGTTTTCATACAGTGTATATGTGCCGGTCGTTCAGAAAGCAATGGCAAACTTCTTTTTTTTTTGCATATCCCTTACATGACGTTGTAGTCATCATTAGCATTTTCAGCTGCTGTTAACGTACTAGGCAAGACTACGCTCAGTAGTTTACCATTGCTTTCTGAGCGACCGGCTCACATACCCCCGTAAGTTACCAACACGGCGAGAACCGCTACCGATTGTGGCGCAGATTAAGTTATTCACGAGAATATACGGGATTACGGAGAAAGACGTAAACCTCTTGGCCAGGGAAACCGGCAATGGCAAACTACTGAACATAAACTTGCAAAGAAATCACAAACAGCCAAAAATTACTGTGGTTAACTGTAACGTTCCGCAAAGGATATGTAACTAACAATTGTTTTTTTTTTTTTTTTGGGGGGGGGGGGGGAGTGTTATGGTGCACAATTCATGATTTCGAAATGTGATTCCATAGACGAATATGTAGATTGATGGCAGAAGAAGATCACAAGAAGTATTGCAAAACTGCAATGTTTGAAATTACTTCTGACCATAACAGACATTAAGAGCGTTAAAACTACCCAGCTACCGAAACCGATCTAATTGGTAGAACAACAACATACCCTCTTGCTACCGTGGACGTCTCAGGGATAAATCTCCCAAGATGTTTTTCACCTACATTAGTTATGCGGTGTGAAAGTAAGGACCCTTTTCCACACCACGAGGGCATTTGCTATGTGTCGCTAGCCCCATATTCTCGTAGACCAATCGTCACTTGATGGCTGATGTGGCAACAGCACGCCGCTCATCCTTACTTCCCATAACATTTCCTAGTAGCCATGTTAAGCTGGGTTGACATGAGTCCAGGTTAAGTTAAAGAAAACCCCGCCGTGATGGGGACTCCCACACATGAAAGCTGGTTGTACGAGGTGGCTTCAAATGAAAACGTAAAAGTGATATAAATTACAATAACCAAGCCATTGTCTTTTAACCTGTCAATATTGTTGTTTAGGATGTCAAGAGTGTTAATCACGTGGCATCCCGGTAAGACGAACACAGTGACGTCATAAGGACGGTTTAAAGATGGCCGCCCCACTTTTGACATGCACCATAGAGACGTAGTGTTCTATTATCCGTTTTTTGATCAGTAAAGCGGTGAAACCTATAGAAATTCATTGGCGAATGAAGGTCCAGTTTGGTGATTCATGCCCGCCTGTCGGGCAAGTGTATGAGTAGAGTAGGTAGTTTTAAAGCATTTTGGTCCGATGAATCGGTACAGCAGATGGTGGATGAGTGATTACACACTCAACCAAGAGAATTTTTTTTTTCTATATCTATCCAAGCACTTTATCGGCGCTGGAGAACTTGCATTAGACGCTGTGGTGACTACATCGAAAAATGATACATTTGTTCCTTACTTTATCAGAATATATTCACACACACACACACACGCACACACACATACACACACACACACACGCACACACACACTTAAGGTTTTCATATGGTTTTGAAATATCCTGCAACCGACGTGGCTCGTGGGTCGACCTACCCCCCTACAATGTGTATACGAGGTGGTCGTATTACAGAGCTGGTCGACATACTACATGCGCGCCCGCTTTGATTGTATCCTGCACGTATGTTTACACCTATACCCTTTCTTGTCTTCATAACAAATGATTCCCTTAATGAATTTAAACGCAGACGTCATACATAAAATATTGCACGATTTCTTGCCTGACACATTTCGCTGCATCTCGTCAGGTGCATACTGCAGAGTTATATATCTTGTTATGTGACAAATGAAAAAGAGTTTGGCTGAAATATGATGTGCATTGTCGCTAACACTGCGCGAATGTGTAGAAAGTTATTTCCACGGAAGTCTATCACTTAGCAGGAAGTCCTTCTGTTTACATAATGGCGGCTTGAATAGACTACTATATAGTGCTTCGATGTACTTGAGCAATCGATTATTGTTAGAGGAATATAGTATACGAAATGTGGATATCGTATTGACTATGTGGTTGCTGTTAACGAAAAATATACCCGGCAAACAATCGTGCACTATTTTTATTTTATTTATGGCAGGTGTGTCTTTCTGTATCTGGAAGATGTCATAGAAGAAACCCCCAAACAGGACATCCTGATTGTGCTGGGAGACTTCAATGCAAAAATAGGTAGAGAGCAAACTAATAAAAAAAAAGTGGCCAGTATGGAAAGCCTACATACAACTTCAAGTGATAATGGATGGAGAGTCATCAACCTGGCAGAAGCCAAAAGACTGCAGATTAGCAGTACCAGACTACAAAGAAAGGATATACACAAACAAACTTGGAAATCATGTGACAAGAGAACCTATAATCAAATAGATCACATTTTAATTAACAACAGAAATGCATCAAACATACAGCAAGTCAGAAGTTATAGAGGAGCTGAGTGCCACAGTGACCACTTCCTCGTTGGAGCAAAATTTAAAATAAAACTTAAGAGAGCTTTCTATACTAAATTACAAAGATTACACCCAACATATAACAGAGAAAAACTACAAGACATTACAGTCAAAGAGAAATTTACCGATGAAATAAAATGTAAACTTGAAACTCTGCAAAACCCTTTGGAGGAAAGCGTTGATCAAACTTGGTTGAACATCAAGAATACAATTCAATCTACCGCAGAAGAATGTCTCGGTGTGTTAACCACGCATAGAAAGAACAGATGGTTCAATCAAAAATGTGAAGAAGCAGTCATTAGGAAGAAGAATGCCAGACATGTATGGTTAAATGACATCAATAACATCCAAAAGGAAGAGCATTATAGAAATGAATGTAAAGAGGCTACAAAAATAGTCAAACAGCAGAAGTGAGAATATATGAGTAATATAATCAAAGATATGGAAACTAATCACCAGAAAAATGAATCCAGAAATTTTTTTAAAGAACTGAAGTCAATGAAACGAGGGCACCAACAAAACACATATGGTTTAAAAGACAAAAATGGGAATATGATAAATACCAATGAGAAAATGTGCAACACGTGGAAAGAATATTTTATTGAATTACTAAATTGTGAAGCTCTGTAACATGATGTATCAGACCCCCACATTCCCAGCCCGACACATTCATAAAAATACTTTAAGTATGAACGGGGACCATCCCTCTTCTCCCCATAACATGCTTGCAATACTGAGGGTTAAGATGGTGAGCAATGATGGTTAAATTCATAGGGCACCCATAAAGACACCACAATAACACACTCTCGGTTATAGTCAGTATTCGTACCGGCTATTGTCCAGTGTCGATTCGACGTTGGATTTATTCTTCAGTGTGTGATCTTCTCAGTATATCCTGATAAAATTGCTGGGAGGGGAGCAGATTGAAAATTCCAGGCGAAAATTCTTAAGAACTCAGTCACTTGCCATTCTTGAAGTAGTGGTATTATTAAGCGTACTTGATACGTGATGGACGAGATGAAAGGAAGATTCTACCTGATGTTATGGTCGGTCATATAAAACCGACCACAGTCTGGTGTCTATAAGTGGCTATTGTTCGATGGTGTAATCTCTCTGGTGTACTAGGATCCACGTCACTAGGAGTGAACTCATTGAATCTCCAGGAAGGCCATCAAAATAACTGGACCCCTGGCCATTCATATGGCAGTGGAGAGCGTACGCAAAGTATGTGTCTGGGAAACGATGGATAACCAACCTGATGTCATTGGCGTATCATACGACTAGGAGCATATCATAGACAACCTGAAAAATTTAATGAAGAGATAAAACAGGATCCGTCTCCGACGTCGGCTGTCAATTCATCCTCAATTGAGAAAGCGTTTCTGCCTTAAAAATGGTGGAAATTAAAGAGCGGACAAAGTTGCGTGCAACTGATGTCATTCCTCTTTTTCATCCTTAATTGAGAAGACTTTTCTGCCTGAAGAATGGTGGGAATGTAATAAGGATTACTGTTTTCAAACAGTTAACTCTTATATGGTAGAGATCACTGCAACTCCAGCAGTTGATACTCTATACACAACGAAAGATCACTGTTTTCAAACAGTTGACTACTTTCAAGGTAAAGATCCCTGCAACTCCAGCAGTAGACTCTTTACACAATAAGAACAATGCATTGCGCAGTGGAATCTTATATTAGTACTGAGATGCGAGGTATATTCACAAGACCTGGCCAGTCCTATCCTCAAAGTCAGTAAAATTGCTTCCAAAATCCCAGTCAATATTGGGATCCATGAAGCTATACCCACATAATCACACCCCTTCAATGGCTGTGATAATGACGGACTTCTCTAATGCTGAGAGGAAACGCCTTATATTCGCCAATAGTAAACGTTTTGCTCATGTGAGAGAGAAAGAACGGATACTCCAGCCACTCAAAAGCACTTAGCTAAAGCATGGCTGAAGACAACTAGTTGGAAATTCCACCTGGAATTCTATATTAGTAGTAGTAGATGTCACAGTCTGGCTGCATCTACAAACTCAGTTGCTACGTTAGAAACAGCTTACACATAAATGGACGCTGCGCTGTCAATCCACGACAAGACTGAAGTGGGATTGCACGATAGAGCAACTAAGGAGAGAAAATGCTGTCACTTCTTACAACAAATCAAAATAGAGGCCTAACGGAATGAGAAAATCTCAACCGACAAGTGCACCTTTAAATCTATGGTAATGACTATAGAAATAAGTCAAGGAAATATAATGGGAAATTGCTACCATCTGCGAACCCAAGAGGCTTATTGGGAAGATAGACCTTTTTGTTCTATGCTAACCCAAGGTTTACAATAGTAGATTTTAGTCTTAACAAGTTCTGCAGTGGCTGCTTGCACAGTTCACCCGGAAGTGATTGTATTTGCTCCGGTGCTGGTCAAAAATTTTAACCCAGTTCCAAATGCCAAGATTACTGTTGGAGAAAGTTGTTCAGTTAATACTCTCACAGGATTATCATTCTCCTGTGGCGAAGGGAAGGATGAAGTTCTGATAAAGATGGAAGGGTGAGAGATACATGGAATGCAACCATTCTCTCTAAACCTCATCTGGAAGTTGGCTTAATTGCAAAGCCATTACTTCACATAATGAATCTCTATGGTCCATTCATACATTACGAAATGGTGTGACTCAGAGAGATCATTTATCACAAACAGGAGATATAGCAATGGATGTCAGCAGTGAAGCACTGTCAGAAGTAAATAGAAGGGCAGTTCACAGATGAGTGGAGTCAGGACTCTTAATGCTCCCAGTGACTTAAAGGAACTTAATGCAGGGCTAACTTCATGGTCTTTGCGTTTGCCACCAAATTCATCAACAGATGCAATGTTGGGGCAGATTTTCTTTTAAAGGAAAAATCACTTAGTTCCAAATGTACTACTCTAGTAGGGTAAAGGGAGACAGGGAGTAATTGACAAAACCACCTGAGGGATCTGGGAACTGTGGATTTCTGAGATTATCTGTCATGCCTATGAACGATTTAAGAGAGGGGCCATGTAACATGATGGATCAGACCCCCACATTCCCAGCCCGACACATTCATAAAAATACTTTAAGTCGGAACGGGGACCATCCCAGATAGAAGGGCTATTCTTAGATTCGAAGGTTCCAGAGCGAGTTGGGGGAGGGCAGCGGTATGCGCTCGCTTTTTCATTGGCTAATACGTGACAGCCCACGCTATTCACTGGGCCACATTTGAATATCTATTAGTTTGAGGCGGGATTCCACCTGGAGCAGTCACTATCTGTGATGTGGAGACGCAAAAATGCCCTAAAGATTCTGTAAAAATATTGTTCTCTGGATAACAGGTACCACATTAAAACATACTTTAATGTTGTAGTTATGCCTAGTGAACGAAAGAGAAGAATATAAGAGTATTTTATGAAGAAAATGTGAAAGTGAAAACAGAACTTCTGTGTGCCAGTATTTTGAACACTGCAACTTCAACCTGTCAGGTCTTTCACGCTGTAATACTCCAAGTGCATATCATTCCTCTGTTGTGACTGATTGCGTATGCTTGATGATTGTAAATTACACTCAATGCAAATTCGCAAACCATTTGGGCATTCCTTAATGCCTAGCATAACTCATTCTAACCAAACTGTACACTGTTCTTGCAAGTTAACATTTGGCAGTCTGAGTCGGAATGTGTGATGTAAACATGTACAAGTTCCTTTGTAAAAGCTGAGAATGTTGGAGTGAGTGAGCTGGTGCTTTGATAAGTAGCCTCTCACATTAGTAGACAGAAAGATGCTTCAATATCCATATGTAAGCAGGTTGTGATGGCACGCCAGAATTGCAAAGTTCATGTGATGCCTGGTGGCTATATGCTCAAGAGAATTAATACAATTTCTCTTTGAAGTATTACACTGGTACCTCTACTGTTGGTTGGTTCATATAAACTAGTTCCTAAACGGACCATAGGTGTGTGAACCTGTGTCTTAATCGGCTGAATATAATGTATGGCTCATGCAAATTTACAAGGACTAAACATGTTTTTCCCCATATGTGCTTTGGTGCATATGTGAACAATTGCTCATGCAATTGGGTTTCTTTTACCTACTGTAGTAGATATGGACATTACTCAGTGGGGAAAGGACACATGATGATGGTGATAGTATGATGTACTTGTGAGCCAAGTCTGATTCACAATGCCTGTCTCATGTTGCTATGTCACAATGCTTGCTCATGCTGCTTGAATTAAAATGCTTGTAATTGTGTAGGCTACCCCTGTCTCAGGATATAGGCTTGTGATTACCACAAACAGAGGTGAATAATAAAACATATCACCCACAGTACATCAGTGAAATACACTTCATTATCAATCAGGAAAGGTGTGCTTGGACAACACCCCTCCCTGAACCTCCCCATCTCTAATCTGTGTATGTTGATGTATGATAACATTATCTTTTAACAAATGTAAAGAGATGTTGTGCTATTTTGTATATCAACAGAGAGCAAAAAGGATGGTGGAGAGGCTTTCATATATCATCTGGGACAACTAACCAGAAGTCCCAGAATCCAGAACCAACTCCTTATAAGTACCCTAGGGAAAATCACAGATGACCACAAGCTGAATTGCCAGCCTTTAAACCTGTGCCCCAAATGGAATACTTATTCATTTTCCTAGAATTCCAAAATACAGGAATGTCTTGGAGGATTTAATCTCAGATCTCTAACCGCTGAATGTCAAAGGGAGAGGAATAGTTCTGAAGACTTCAATGATTAGAAGTATAGTGACTCTTATAATGATCCTGACAGTGATCATAATTATCAGAATCATCTGAGAACGAAAACAACAAGTCTCTGGTTGTTAACCCCATTCAAGAAGACTGGTGAAATGACTAGTGCAATGGATTGTTTGGCTAGGACTTGTCTTGGTTAATCTCCAGCCTGGTGCTCACACAGTGTTTAAGAATGAAGACTTGAAGAGTAAGTGAGGTGGACTAGATATGTGAAGTCCCCAGTGACAGTTTTCACAGACAGTCTGGTCAACAGGGAGATTCAGTACCTTATCATCACCACCAATTCTGTGCTCAAGAGGAAATGATCTGCCATGGGACTTATTACGGGAAATCTGCTACCTGGACCTTTTCCAACCTCAATTGCTGAGGATAACAGGGTGCAAACTGATCCAGAACAGGAGTTCCTTCCATAAGTTTCCCATTAGTAGGATTTTCATAAACTTCCCAGAGACAGAGCATGATGATAGATACCGAGAATCAGTGTTGTAGTTAGAGAAGAGAGGAGGAGGAGAGTATATTGATTGGTTGGTGGAGTAAAAGGGGAGGTGGTGTATCATGTTTATCTACATGCATGTGTGACATATTTTGTACATTTTATGTACCTTTTTTTGAAGTGTTGACATGACAGAAAGATGAAACAATGGTCATCACTCGACTCACCATCAGCTCAATAAAGTGTATTTAAGGAATCAGTGTTTTAAGTACATGTCTCAGGAGAATGTCTTGTACAGTTGCTGTCAAGTATTGTCTCTGGTGACTGTCTTAAGTGCTGTGGTTGGTTACACATATTGTGAAAAGTCCTGTATAGATGTTGTTAAGTATCTAATGATGTATGTCTTGTACAATGGTTGGTGTAAACATTTCCTTGTGAATGTATGTTCCACTTTTGTCAAGAACCTGTCATGTAGATGTCTTGTTCAACAGATGTTATGTACAGTTATTGTTGAGTTTGTCTACAAGAATTGAATCCTACAGTCCCAAAGTAAAATGGGAAAACTGATATAGGTCACTTTTGACACAAAATAAATAAGGGAAGATCTAATGTGACGGACAAATAGCACACTGACAACACTATGATGAGTGAGTTAGATCCTCAGTTGTTCTGTGGCGAATAGTCCAGATCTCCTATTGGTCTTGAGGGAACCTTTTACTTCTTTTATAAATTTCTGTGTAGATACATGGTAGTCTCACAGTGGGGGTTGAGCCAAAGAAAAATGGTTCTCCAAAAAGACTATTGCGGGAATGGTTATCTCATTTGAGAGACCTCTAGACAAAAACGTGCAAAATCATATCCTTTATCTTGTCTATTTATTATTCAAGATATATTTCCAGAGAACACTATTAACTAGGTCCTCTGTCATCAATCAAACATGTCACAAGCTCCAAGTAACATTTTCCCACAGGAAGAGGTTCTAACATGCGAACCACAAATTGAAGAACCTACATTTGAAGAAATCCTATATGTAATCACACGACTTAAAAACAATAAGGCAACTGGGACTGATGGAATTGCAGCTAAATTTATAAAGGCAGGTGGCCATGCATTACATCTAAAGCTATACGAACTAATAATAAAGATCTGGAGGACAGAAGAATTACCCCATGACTGGAAAGAGTAATTATTGATACATATCTTTAAGAAAGGAGACAAGTTCCAATGTGGAAATTATAGAGGAATATCACTACTGTCCACAAGCTATAAGATACTATCCGCAGTATTACTAAATAGACGAAAACCATATTCAGAAGACATGTTAGGTGACTACCTGGCAGGTTTTAGACAAAACAGATCAACAATAGATCAGATATTTATCTTACGACAAATAGCCGAGAAACATTGGGAATATAACAGAGATCTCCATAACATTTTTGTGGATTTTAAAAAGGCTTATGATAGTGTCCATAGGAATAGTCTATGGAATGCTATGCAGGAATTTGGAATACCAAGGAAGCTAATCAACATGACCAGACTATGCATGGAAGATACTTATAATATAGTAACATATAAAGGCAGGAAATCAGACCCCTTCCAAATAACATCTGGCTTGAAACAGGGTGATGCACTATCGCCGATACTCTTCAATCTGGCTCTAGAGAAAGTTGTAAGGAAGGTAAAGGAGGAATGTGATATAGGAGGAACATCCAAGCTGCTTGGTTATGCAGATGATATAGATATTATAGGGCAAAGTGAACAAAAGACATTGGAAATATTGACTCACTTAAAGGAAAAAGCCCAACAGATGGGGCTGGTTATCAACCAAGATAAGACAGAATATATGGTAATTTCAAGAGACGGAATGGCTAAAAACTCTGGCCACATACAAATAGATAATATGACCATTAAAAGAACGGAAACATACAAATACCTGGGTACAATCTTCAACTGCTCCAACATCATAAGGGAAGAAATACAAACTAGAATCAACTCTGGAAATAAGATATACTATGCACTACAACATCTACTAAAATCAAAGGCGCTATCTCGTAACACCAAAATCACAATATACAAAACACTGATCAGACCAGTTGTGCTGTATGGCTCTGAAACCTGGAGTACAACGAAATGAGACGAAGCCTTGTTACAAACCTTTGAGAACAAAATTTTAAGACGCATCTTTGGACCCATTAGGGATACACATAGTGGAGAGTGGAAAAGAAGAAGTAACAAAGACATTTATGATCTGTTTAAGTCCCCGCTAATCACTGGTATCATGAAGGTTAATAGACTACAATGGCTGGGGCATATAGAAAGAATGGAAGATAATAGGGAAACAAAACTCGCTTACACTCAGGAAATAAATGACCGCAGACCCCGAGGTAGACCAAGAAGGCGGTGGAGAGATAATACATGTACAGACCTACAAGCACTTGGAATCAACGACTGGCAAGAGAAGGTCCACCAGAGAGACGAATGGAGACGGGTTGTATTTGCAGCAAAGAACCTCAATGGCTCGGAACGCTGAAGAAGCAGAAGAAGAAGAAGAAGAAGTGTCTTTCTGTGTTCTGTCTTGTTCACTTTGTAAAGACAGAGAGTGCCGCAGTGACTTGTGCACTCGAACATATGGTTAGGAAATATTCTGCAACAGACGTGGCTCGTGAGTCGACCTACCCTCACATAATGTCTATACCAGTGGTTCTCAACCGGTGGGGAATGTCCCCCACCCCCCTCCCCCTCCACCAGGGGAGAATTTTTAAAGTTTCCGGGGGGGGGGGGGTGAGGGAGTATTTCAAGATCTTGTTAATAAAAGAACCGATTACTTGATATTGTTTTTCCCTCCATACTTTGCGGTTCTGTACTTATCGCACTTCTGAAATTCGGTGTATAAACGTAAATAGACCTGCAAATCACATTTTATGTAGATGTCTAGACTTGTTTTAGTAGGTGTTATTAAAGTTAGCTTCCAGTTTTACGTATACTGTGTAGAGGCAGGGAGGAATTTATAGGCAGGAAATAAAAAAAAAAAGGGGGGGGGGGAATGACATTCTGAACATATGGTGAAGGGGTGTATGGGCCAAAATAAGTTGAGAATCACTGGTCTATCCAAATGCTGTCTGGAAAGCAAGGTAGCCGCCGTGGCTATATCCATATGGCCATACAGTATCTTTTCTTGGCAGAAACCTCTAATATTATGTCAATCAATCAATCATGTGCCATGCCGGAAAGTGTGGGCGGTCATGACTCGCCATTTCACTCGATAACCAGCGTCGTGGATCAGCACAGTGTTCCTGTCTCGTCCATGCCATGTGGCCAAGCCATCCAGGTATTTTCCTCTCGGTCTTCCTCTTGGTCTGTTCCCTTCGATCCTACCAGTTGTCACTAAGTTCTCCTATCCATTTCTTCTCATAACATGTCGAAAACATTTTGACTGTCTACGTCTAATTTCTCTAACCAATGTACGATTTTAATTTGTCTCTTGTAATACTTGGTCATTGGTTTTTCTGTTGTACATGGTATTCTTTGCATTTTCCCCAGAAACCACATTTCTGCAGCCATCAGATGTTTTTCAGCTTGACTGCTCATTGTCCAAGTTACGCATCCATACAAAAGAACAGGCTCTATGTATCCCCTCAGCACTCTTTTTCTCGTTTCAATTGACATCTTCTTATTGGTCAGAATGTTTTTCATCTTGCTAAAGGCTACTTTCGCATGGCGATTCTTGTTCTAATCTCTTCAAGGCATCTCCCATCAGATGTTATGACTTCCGAGATAATTGTACCGATTCACTTGTTGAAGAATATTCTCATTTACTTGTATATTACATTGTGGTATTTCGTCCTTCCTAGTGACGACTATAATCTGTGTCTTTTTACAATTTAATTCTAACCCCAGTTGTTCACTGTTTGCAACAACCGCATCTACTAATTTTTGCAGATCCTGCTCATTGTCTGCAATCAATACTGTATCATCTGCATATCTAATGTTATTGATGTTTCGTCCTCCAATGCTGATTCCATTTATATCTTCTACATTTCTGAAAATATTTTCACTGTATAAGGAAAAAAGACCTGCAGACATTACACATCCCTGCCGCACACCTCTCTTATTAGGCTAATATTGTCCCACTTCATTACCAATCCTTATGGCAGCTTGTTGTTTTCAATATATGTATTTTATAAGTCTAATGTCTTTCCCATCAATTTGTAGATCTGCAAGCATATCCACCATGTTGACATGTCTAACTCTATCCTTTGTGTAGTCAATAAAGCAAAGATGTATATCCTTGTTTACTTCTATAGAACGTTCAATAACTGTTCGCATCATATACACAGCATTTACTGTACCCTTTCCTTCTACAAACCCACATTGTTCTTCCTCTATTTCAGGTTGTATTTTCTTCCTTACTCTTTGCATGACAATTCGTAGCAAAATCGTTGTGATGTGACTCATTATACTAATTGTTCTATGTTGATCACATTCCAAGGCTCCTGGTTTCTTTGGGATTGCAGTAAATACAGAGTTACATAATTCAGAAGGTAAATCTCCAGTATCATATAATGTGTTCAGCAGTCTGGTGACTTGCTCTAGTCCAAATTCTTGTAAAGCTTTAATTATTTCTGTTGTGATGTTATCTGCACTGGGGGTCTTGACATCTTTCATATGCATAAGAACATTTTGAACCTCCATCTTTAAAATTGCTGGTCCTTCATTATTAAATCTAATATCATACTGTGCCTCTCTGTTATCACCATAAAGGGTTTTCACATACTCTGTCCATACATGTAGAATCTGATCTGTTTCTATTATGATTTTGCCATCATTAGTTTCTAGACAGCCTGTTTATGTACTTGTTCTTTTATTCGTAAGTTCCTGAATTTTTGTGTGCACTAATTTGGTATTTTTACTGTTGTGTTGTTTTTCAATTTCTAAGCAATTTTCCTCCAGCCATGCTTCTTTTGCCTCCTTACATAATATTCTGACTTGTCCGTGAATGAATTTTTTCATATTTGGCAGAATTATTTTTGTTGAGTCTTCTTGTTTCCATTAGGTGTAAAATTTCTTCAGTCATCCATTTCTTACGACACACCTTCTTTAATTTTGGAATAGTTGTGTCTGCAGCCAAACTGATTTAATTCTTCAACATTTGCCATTGATCATCCACATCCTGGAATATGATCTCTAGATCAGACAATATACCAAATCTGTTCTGTACTTCTTTGTTGAATTTGTTTTATATTTCCTTGTCATTACTCAATGTAGACAAATCATATTTAGTGTTTCTTGTTATATACTTGACTTTCTTCAACTTTATACTCAATATTCCTATAAGTAATCTGTGGTCACTATAACAATCAGCACTGGGAACTGTTTTTGCCATTGTTAGCGCGTTTCTGAATCTTCTGCTAATCAGGATGTAGTCAATCTGGTTTCTAATCCTGCTATCAGGACTCCTCCACGTCCATAATCTTCTAGAGTGTTGCTTAAACAAGGTGTTTCCTACAATAATTTCCTGTTCTTTTGCCCACTCTACGATTCTAGACCATAGTTTCCTACTGTGTATCTATCACCTTGATTTCCTACTTTTGCATTGAAGTCCCCTATTATGATGTTTATTTCCGAATTTTTACATTTCTTTAAGGCAGACTCTATGTCATTATAAAATTCCTTTACACTATCTTCACTGGATTATCCTGTTGGGGCATATACTTGAATAACATTTATGCTAAAAGGTCTGCCACTTAATTTAACTAGTAGAACTCTGTCCGACACTGCCCAATATCCTTGAACAGATTGTTATGTTTTCCGATCCAAAATAATTGTCACTCCCCTTTGTCGATCTTCACCTCCAGAATAAATAATCTCAAAATCTTCATCTATCTTGATGCCTGCTCCTGTCCATCTCGTTTCGCACATCCCCAAAATAATAATTTTTTTTTTCTCCTTCCATTTCTTGTTTTATGATCTCTAATTTGTCGTCGTCATTTAACGTCCTAACGTTCCATGTTGCTAATTTTAATGTCTCTGTCCTGGTTTTGCGATGATCAGTCTTTAGGCGAATCATAATGTACTAGGCACTTTTAAAGAGGTAGTTTGCCGTTGCTTTCCTCTATGGCAGTGACCGTACTGGTCGTGTAACCGCAGCCATTGTCTCGCGAAAGAGATCCTCTGCCTGCCGTAGCGAAGTTTGAGACCGTAATCAACAAATATCTGTCGGCTGCCCTCAAAATTGCATCCACCACCTGCCTTCCGTGGCTTCTTTTGAACACTTCCAGTAAACGAATACGAAATAACACCACATAATCCACAGGAAAACACTAAACAGCGTCTCCCCGAAAAATAAAAGCGTCACCTCGTTGCCATTTTGTACCGGATGTACAGCACACTAGTAACGTTTCTGTTCGGAATATAAAACGTTCACTCCCCAAAACAAATAATAATAATTAAAAAAAAAAAATAGTTGAATATCCTTTACATGACGTCGGAGTCAACACCAGCATTTTTTACTGTTGTGATCTCTTGGCAAGTTTACGTTCAGTAGTTTGCCGTTGCTTTCTGAACGACCGGCAGCCTTACCATTTCGCAAAAAAACCCAACGCGAGACGGTTTGCTGTTAAATCGCCTGCAGCTGTGTTTCAAACGTGGATATGCCGGATTACGAACTGTGTCCGTAACATCTTCGCCACGGAACCGGCCCAAACATACAAACTGGCATTAAATCCGCGACACCCCACTGTGAAAGAATGGACACCCTTTGGAGTTTGTTTGTTTGCTTGCTGACCGCAGAGTTAGCTATAATATCTTTGCGCTCCTTTTTTAAATTGATGGCTTTTCAGACGGCACGTCACTAAAGACACAGGTACTCTCTCTCTCTCTCTCTCTCTCTCTCTCTCTCTCTCTCTCTCTCTCTCTCTCTCTCTCTCTCTCACACACACACACACAAACTCTCTCTCTCTCTCTCTCTCTCTCTCTCTCTCTCTCTCTCTCTCTCTCTCTCTCTCTCTGTTTGTTTATTGCGGTTGTCTACATTTTACTGGGGGTGTAAGTCTGGTTACTTCACACGGTAGAAAAAAGTCAGCCAACATCTAACCAACCATTAACCTGCCGCTACATGTCTCAAAGGCATAAAGAGACGAAGAAGAAGAAGAAGAAGAAGAAGAAGAAGAAGAAGAAGAAGAAGAAGAAGAAGAAGAAGAAGAAGAAGAAGAAGAAGAAGAAGAAGAAGAAGAAGAAGAAGATGAAGAAGAAGAAGAAGAAGAAGAAGAAGAAGAAGAAGAAGAAGAAGAAGAAGAAGAAGAAGAAGAAGAAGAAGAAGAAGAAGAATGATAACTGAGACGTGCATGTCTAAATGTCCTTCACGCGTTCTTAACTACAGATGGTCTACGATTATTTTCTAATGGAGATACCCGGGTGCCCTGCATACCACCCTGGGGTTTAGCCTAGAAGAGCGGTCTTTAAGCTGAACTCCACGATAGCTCTCAGTGGGCAGCAGTAATAGTAAATGCATCAAGTAAGTAAAGTGTGTGTGCATGGTATTTACCCCCAAACGTTGTCCCGCTTGCAAAATCAATATATAAATCAGTTGCCGTCTCTCGTAACAATGCAGTTTTAACTGCAATGTATTTCCAACACTCTCTGCTCTTCGCCCTCGCTGTTCAATCTGTAGGACTGCTATTCATCCCTCTCTTGATGTTGTCTTCCCACTTGTATCGTTTGTCTATCTCTTGCTTGCCTGCCTCCAAATCTTCCTTCAAACAAGCATGGCTTTTACGTGAGTGCTATATCTCTTTAAAGTGACCAAAATATTTAACTCGTCCATGTATGAAAACTTCTTTCATCAACTCTCTTTCCACATCCTAGCCTGTCTAGAACTTCTGTTTGATTGTTTTTATTTTAATAGTCAGTGATCCGGGGTTTGTTTCCGATTCCGGTCAAGGATATGCACTACTGACGATCTCAAACGAGAGCGAAACTCGAGTCTAGTGCTTCCACATTGACGTGGATAGGCCTTAGGTTCATACCAGAATACGATCAGCGTTGCCAGTAGTGGGTTGTGCTCAATATTTAAATCTCAAATCCCGAAACAACCAAATAAATCAGTTTCTTTTAATAAATTACGATCAATTGTTCTGTTCATTCACATCTCCAGGACGTCAATTCGATTTTCCAATTGCTTGTTCATTATCCAGATTTTTGCGCCATATAGTAGTGAATATATGTATATATTATATTTGACAATTCAAGCTTGCAAAATAGGGGCGTCTGAGCTCAACAATAACGCAAAGTGGTCAGCATTACATTTGTGCAAGTCCAGGAGTGCATAAGAGACTATCTGGCGGTCAACAATGTATGTCTGGTCAGTCAAGCTGCGTAGGGCACATACAAACTTTAGGCTACCAGTTCCCAATATATTCATGTTACTAATTTTCCTTTGCCCAAGTTGAAATAAAGTGAAATAATGGACACTTATAGCGCATTGGGCACATGGTTTTAGAACCATGTGTGTATATATGTACAATCAACTCTTAGTGGATGCTGTGGTCAGAATCACACTGGCGCCTTTGCTTCCCAAGCCATTTCCGTGAGCCCAGTTTACGCTAGGCAGATTTGGGAGGCCAGGTATATTTAAAAAATCGGAGCGATGCGAATTCGAAACGATGACGACTAGATCACCGTAAGGCGAACTTAACATAGAAGAAGAACCAACGGCAAATTACACTATTAAAGAATTCTTATGAATTCATATTTGCAGACGATCAAACATTAATAGAAAAATCAAAAAGCAGAATTATAAGATCACATTTATAGTCTAAACGAAGTGTATTAGGAACATAACATCATAAAAAGTAGCATAAGTAAAACATATGTACTGACTATAACCAAAGAAGACAAATCAACAAAGATTCATCTAAAAGAACACCCCCTGAAATAAGTAAAGAGCTTCAGGTATTTAGGAAGTATAATATCACCAAATGGCAAATCGGAAGTCTATTCAATAAGGCAAACCATCTCATTGGACAAATGACACCATTACTAAAGAACAAACACGCATCAATAGATGCCAAGAAAGCACTCTACAACACAATCTTCCTATCAACTCTCTGCTACCAATGCCAAATCTGGACAATGCCAGAAAAAGAGAAAAAAAAAAATTACAGCAACAGAAATTATATTCCTGAGAAGAATACTCAATATATCAAGAAGACAGAAAATGAAAAAAAATGAAGAAAACAGGACTAGAGTGAGGGTTATAGCAGCGTTAGATTTTATCAGAAGGCAGCAAGTTAAATGGTTTGGCCATGCAACTAGATTACCAATTAATAGTAAACCACAACAAACAATGATGTACAGGCCAAATGGAAGCAGAAGAAGAGACCGGCCACGTAAACGATGAACAGAGGAAATAGCAGAGTCCAAGAGGATATCGATACATGAAGTTTATGCTTCACCTCGACACCGCAAAGAATAAGAGGAACAAGATGGGATTAGATAAGACCACCAGATCTGCAGACCACTATCCATCTGCAGGCCAATCCATCCTAAAATGGGTACCACGAAATTTCCTATGAAATAAAAGTGGCCGGCATGATATAGACCACATCACAATCGAGTGCTGATTGGTCTAAACACACCTGGGGCTAGCACTATATATCCCATACACTTCACGGCCGAGAGAGAGAGAGAGAGGGAGAGAGAGAGAGAGAGACAGACAGAGTGAGTGAGAGAGAGAGAGAGAGAGAGAGAGAGAGAGAGAGAGAGCTAGAGAGAGAGAGAGAGAGAGATGTCTCATGTAAATTTGCTTGGCATATTCTCTGTATAACTTTTCTTGCATTTCAAACAATTGCACATTTATCTCGTTTAATATCAATAGGTTCAAATTCCTTGATCATTTCATATACTGAAATTGATGATAATCTCTTTGCACTACTATTGAGACATTTCACTGAGCCATGTCTAGGAATCCGACATGTCATATGACTCAGGTAGCCAGTATCTCAATATATTTTGTGACAGAGTAGGTGCAGCAAAGATATAAGCCTTTCCATTCCGAGCATTCTCCTCAGATCTTCATGCTGTGCCAGAGAGAATCTTCATGAGGTCTAATCATCTCAGTGATTTATTTTTAGCATTCTCAATGTATGTCTACGGGGTAGTTATCGATCTAACTTTACTCTGAAGTATCACACCTTGTCCGTTCTTGTCAGCTAATATTTTCGAAGTTAATATTGGTGTGTTGTCTAGTGAAACTGGAGTAAAGTATGCTCATTTGCATGCCATTAAATACAAATTATCCAGAAGTAGTTTTCTGCTAGGGGTATGTGATGTGATAGGACCAACATATTTTGTATTCCTGAAATCAAGAAGGGATAGTGTGTCAATTTTTTCCCCTCACTTAGCGAGACGACGAACGCAGGTATCTAACCCTCGTCCGTTAGCGCTCATGACGTTAACAGTGCCGCTCTCTATCAATTACGTTAACGCGCCGGCTGGGTGTATAATAAAGAAGAGATTATTGCAGTATTTAGACTATGCAATACATTGTCAAATTGTCATTTACTGCCAATATAGTACATTGCGGTGTATGGTAGGGGGGTCTTTGAGCCTAAGGAATTAAGGCCGCCTGACTAGTGCAGTCGCCGCGAACTGTGGAGGTTAAGATTTTCTGTTTTCCCGCGACAGAAAAAAAAAATCCCAAAAAAAATACCGAGGATTCGAACCCGGGTCTCCCGAATCCGGCGTTCTAGCCACTCGGCCAGCCTCTCCTAAGCAATATACTATTAAGAATAATACTGGAAGAGACAATCAAAGCATGCAGGTAAGACACAGACAATGATACAATTAGAAAACTAACTTAAGAGATCAAAGAACAACAGTCTGCCGAGTTTACAACAAAGACAATAAACCATTATTGTAAGAATTTACTAGCATGCTCTTTTCAAAGACGTTGCAAACAATCCCATCATGTATTGGCTGTTTGTAATGATTTAAGGCAATCTTTTGTTCAGTAGTTTGAACTGCTTTTTAAACGATCGACGTTCACATCATCAAAATCATCGTAAAGGGATCTGCTTCCAAAATACTCGTGACAAGTGGAATATGTGGCTATGATAAACTGCGTTCACTAAGCCTTAAGTAATAGACACCGACTATTGCGAGGATGATACTTGGCTGACTGACTGAAGCTATTGACACGGCTTTAGTCCCGTATCTTCAACTGCCAAAAAGCAGACTAAGTATCACGTTGTCAGATTAAGTATCACGTTGCCAGACTAAGTATCACGTTGCCAGACTAAGTATCACGTTGCCAGACTCAGTATCACGTTGCCAGACTCAGTATCACGTTGCCAGACTCAGTATCACGTTGCCAGACTCAGTATCACGTTGCCAGTGCTAAACCACACATCTTTATATTCCCAAAAAATCTGTGATGCCTATTTTACGAGGCGGGGATGATCTCACACACCTACTGGTTAGAACTTTTAAGATTTGCAATCCTTCTTCATAGACTTTCCAATTCTTCTCCATTAACAGGCAATCCTTCTCCATTAGCTGCCAATCCTTCTTCATTTGCTTCCAATACTTCTTCTTAGTCTTCCAATCCTTCTGTTTAGACTTTCAGTTCTTCTTCTTATACTTCTAATTCTTCTGTTAAGATGTCCAATTCTTCTTCTTAGACTTTCAATTCTTCTTCTTAGACTTTCAATCCTACTCCATTAGCTTCCAATCCTTTTTCTTATATTTCACATCTTTCTTTTAAGATGTCCAATTCTTCTTATATTTCCAATCCTTCGCTTAGTCTTCCAACCCTCCCCCGCTGCCAACTCCCCCAAATTCTTCTCCATTAACGTCCAATTCTTATAGTATGATAGCACGTGTGGAAACTAGTATACACGTTGCGATCCTCAATACCTTATACTATTGGAAAGTTGGTGCACTGCACTGAGCTGAGAATCCCCTAGTAATAATCTAAAGCAGGAGAATGGATTCAAACGAAGTCTAATAATTTGATGAAGATGTGCCTCCAATGGTGTTAACCAATCAATTAATTAAACTAATCAGCCATTCATGTCAATAGTATGATCAGTCAGTCGATCCATTACACACACACACACGCACGCACGCACGCGCGCGCGCACACACACACACACACACACACATACACACACACACAGAGGAATATTTTGTGTTCCAATCGTCTTCGAGGCGGGGATTATTTCAGTAACTTGGCTCTTCTCAGGATGATGATCGGCTCTCTGCATGAGCTCCACATTGGTGATTGTGTCATACCATTTTATTCCTTCTATTTTGCGCAGGTACCACTTAATGAATGTTTGTAGTTTATTTGTAATCGTTTTCGTTGTTCTCCATGTTTCTGATCCATGCATTAGTACTCATTTAACATTGTAATTGAATATTGTAAATTTTGTGCTAGGTGTAATTTCCTTTGAATTCCCCAAATTTCCTGGTGCTATAAAACCTCCTTTAGCCGTCTGTATTCTTATTCTGTTATCTTTTATCGGTTCCACCCTCTTTGTCTACCGTGATACCTAAATAGGTATATGAATCCATCACTAGAAGTTTAAACCATAATTTTGTAACCTCCCATCCAATGTTGTTAGTTTATTTTAGTTCTGTGTGTGAGACAGCGGAGGAGGGTAATATCATCAGCGAAGTTACATTATCTAGATCCCTTATCAGAGGAGTCCATTAAATTCCATTTCTGGCGGTGCTTGTTGTCTAATTCATAATCTAGTCTATAGTCAGTAAGAATAGTAGAGATGACATATGTCATCCCTGTCTTACCCATTTTCATATTTCTAATGTCTGTTAGCGTTTTCTACACGGAGAACTCTGCACCTCATGTCTCTACATGTTACCCTGATTAAGTTAATGAGTTTATGTGGTATTCCATAATAGGTAGGCAATGAAATCAAAGCATATTGCATAACACACTGTCAACTACAATGAGTGATCAGTAAAAGGTCTTATATCCTAAACAGAATGTAATAACACAACACTTAGATCGTCACCATTAATTTCACCATTTTGAAACTGTCGATTGTCTGTAGGCACAAAATTGTATTATATGTTGGGAAACTATATTTCCCGTGAGGTGAGATAAAAGGCGTGAAAATAATATCCGCATCTGATACACATGTGCAGATATGATATCACTGGATGGCATTTGGCCAAAGGGAGGGTGCCTTAATGCCGCCGGATCAATATTAACAACGACAACACAATGCATTTTCTAAAATATGAAACTGTAAATTACACAAGCCTTTGTAAAATAGAGAACACGCGCAGAGAAAGAGGATGGACAATGACGTGAGAAATAAAAACTGAAGAAAATTTAATCAGTTAGATCGAGATAAAGAAAACAAAGACAAAAAAATAGAGTATTAGAAGATAAGGAAATGCGCGTAAATCTGTGCAAATCTACTTTGGCTAGGGGAGACAGAGAATTCGACAATGGGCTCTGGGGATATCAGCGTATCAGAGAGACACACACAATGTCATTGTCACAGTCGTAAATAAGGAGCAACAAACAGTTGGGTATATGGGTCGTGTTGAAAAACAAAACTGCCTGTCCATGGCTGTGCCAAGAATAATTAGAATATCTTGCCTGTTTAGATGCTAGGCGAGAAATGAGTAGTTTCATTTCCCGAAGTTTGTGTTTTGTTGATGTTAAAAAAGGGATGTGCCCGAATATTTCATGGATCAAACAAACCAGTAATAAATTACAAATATTTATTGACAGGTGATTGTGCTAAAATGATATGACTTAGCAATATGAGTTCACGGAAAGAACTTGTTCAAGCTTCAGGAAATCAGGAGAAGACACTGGATATTGTGCGCCTTGAGAGAATCAGTTAATGACGTCTTGCTCTGGTAGCGTCTGGGCAAAAGGAATATAGTAAGATCAAAAATACTCCTAGGTCGACCCCGTCTAAAATGGATAGAAAGAAATGTTCCGGGAAGTAATCTGATATGGTAAGTATCTCGGCATGCCAGATATTGACCACATCACTCATCAAATGCCGATTGGCCAAAATAACATCGGGGCTAGCATGGTGTACTCAAGACGCCTCAATGAGCGTACAAGTATCTTTGACTTGGTTTTAAATAGTTGGAAACGGAATTCACGTCCTTCTCTTCGCCACCCTTGAGCAAGGTGGAGTACCCGTTTAACCTTCAACCTGGGCAACTTGAAACGACTGAACAGGTGGTGGGTTGAACTTAAGAGTTATTAACAGATAGTTGTTGATTATGGTCTAAAGTCTGCGACGGTAGACAGATAATATGTTTATGAAGAAAATGATTACGATCATGAAACATTATGGTTACATTTAAAAAGAAGGCAAGACTACATTCTTAACAAATGCGTAGAAAATAATGATTCTAAAATTTTCACAAATCCATGTAAACGGCGAAAGGGGATGCTTCATAGGAGCAGCCTAGACACGAAAGAAAAGCCACGCACACCAAATCACTCCAGGCCGTTAGCATGCGACTGAATGCAGTAAACTAACCACACTTTGGAATACTCGCTCCGAGGTTAGGCCCAGTATCTCAGAGGTTAGGCCCATTAGCTGAATGGTTAGGCCTAGTAGCTGAAGGATAGACCTAGTAGCTGAATGGTTAGGCCTAGCAACTAAATGGTTAGGCTTAGTAGCTGAATGGTTAGGCCTAGCAGCTAAATGGTTAGGCCTAGCAGCTACATGGTTAGGCTTAGCAGCTAAATGGTTAGGCCTAGCAGCTAAATGGTTAGGCCTAGTAGCTGAATGGGTAGACTAAGTAGCTGAATGGTTAGGCCTAGCAGCTAAATGGTTAGGCTTAGTAGCTGAATGGTTAGGCCTAGTAGCTCAAAAGTTTGGCCTTGTAGCTGAATGGTTAGTCCTAGTAGCTGAATGGTTAGGCCAAGTAGCTTAACGGTTAGGCCAGGTAGCTCAAAGATCAGGCCAAATAGCTGAGAGGTTAGGCCCAGTAGCTCAGACGTTAGGCCCAGTAGCTGAATAGTTAGACCTATTAGCTGAATGGTTAAGCCTAGTAGCTGCCTGGTTAGACCAAGTAGTTGAATAGTTGGGACTAGTAGCTGAATGGTTAGGCCTAGTAGCTGATGAATGGTTAGGCTTAGTAGCTGAATGGTTAGGCCTAGTAGCTGATGAATGGTTAGGCCTAGTAGCTGAATGGTTAGGCCTAGTAGCTGAATGGTTAGGCCTAGTAGCTGATGAATGGTTAGGCCTAGTAGCTGAATGGTTAGGTCTAGTAGCTGAATGGTTAGGCCTAGTAGCTGATGAATGGTTAGGCCTAGTAGCTGAATGGTTAGGCCTAGTAGCTGATGAATGGTTAGGCCTAGTAGCTGATGAATGGTTAGGCCTAGTAGCTGAATGGTTAGGCCTAGTAGCTGAATGGTTAGGCCTAGTAGCTGAATGGTTAGGCTTAGTAGCTGATGAATGGTTAGGCCTAGTAGCTGAATGGTTAGGCCTAGTAGCTGATGAATGGTTAGGCCTAGTAGCTGAATGGTTAGGCCTAGTAGCTGAATGGTTAGGCTTAGTAGCTGAATGGTTAGGCTTAGTAGCTGAATGGTTAGGCCTAGTAGCTGAAGGGTTAGGCCTAGTAGCTGATGAATGGTTAGGCCTAGTAGCTGAATGGTTAGGCCTAGTAGCTGATGAATGGTTAGGCCTAGTAGCTGATGAATGGTTAGGCCTAGTAGCTGAATGGTTAGGCCTAGTAGCTGATGAATGGTTAGGCCTAGTAGCTGATGAATGGTTAGGCCTAGTAGCTGAATGGTTAGGCCTAGTAGCTGAATGGTTAGGCTTAGTAGCTGATGAATGGTTAGGCCTAGTAGCTGAATGGTTAGCCTAGTAGCTGATGAATGGTTAGGCCTAGTAGCTGAATGGTTAGGCCTAGTAGCTGAATGGTTAGGCCTAGTAGCTGATGAATGGTTAGGCCTAGTAGCTGAATGGTTAGGCCTAGTAGCTGAATGGTTAGGCCTAGTAGCTGATGAATGGTTAGGCTTAGTAGCTGAATGGTTAGGCTTAGTAGCTGAATGGTAAGACCCATTAGCTCAGATCTTATGCCCAGTAGCGCGAAGGTTAGGCCCAGTAGCTCAGACTTGAGACCAGGTAGCTCAGAGGTGAGGGCCAGTAATTCAGAGGTAAGACCCAGGAGTTGAAAGAGTAGTCCCACTAGCTCAATGGTTAGGCCCAAGAACACAGAAGTAACATCGTCCGCCTGTGGTCTGAGTAAACAAGGGTTGATTCCCGGCGTCGACTATGTTAATTGTTTACAAATAATAAAAGCATGATACCCCGCCCCCTCCCCTTTTATTTTACTCCCCGATCACGGGGCAGTGGATTGGACGGCTTACCTTCTTGGGCAAGTGGAGACAAACTGAAAGGTCCCGCATGCACGTTGCGTACTGTAAAACTCCTTCAGCAGGTGAGAAATGAAGGAACAGACCTAATAGGCCGTTGTCAAGGTAAATTTTAAAAAAATTCTACCCACAAATGAGTATTCACAGAATATGTGATCGTGGTATACACGTATCTGGGTCCACCGAGTGCCATAGAGTTCGTGCACTGTATTCAGATTTCCTTGTGTGATCTATGGGGGAAGACTGCGGCACTTAGGGAGATATACATCTGCAATGAGAGTGGTCCTTTACAGACATAGGATAAGCAGGAACAGCTTATTAATTGTATTTTCTCCTCTGCTTCCCTATACAAAGGTGATTCGAACACATAACCACCGGGAAGGCAGGCAATCGTGCTAGCCACTTCATTACGGTTTAGTTTAGTTTAGTCGACGGATCAACATCACGGCACACGGGTGTAACCCATACGTGCTCCGTTCTACTCCTAACTCAAGCCTGAGTCCGGAAAATCTCAACTCGGTGCACGAACTCCGTAGCACCGGCGAGAATCCTGAAAAAACTTTGGGTAGATTTTTAACTCGAAATTTTGCCCTGGCAGCGCAGTTAGGCTACTCTTTTTCGAGTTTCAAATGCCAAGGGATGTTTTATGTGCGCAACAATCCACACGGGCGTCCGATCTCACTACCCAGAGACCAGGGGAATTTTTGTTACTAGAAGTCTACGTCCCTCCCCCCCCCCCCCCCCACTTCATTACGGTAAAATACATAATAACTGTATGTATTATTTACCGCGTTTCCCCGAAAATAAATCCGGGTCTTATATTAGTTTTAGCTTAAAAAATGTACTAGGGCTTATTTTCAGGGGATGTATTATATGTTTTTTTTTTTTTCAGATACAAAAATCTACATTTGTTCACTAATACAATTCTACATTTATTCACATATAGTCATGTCATCTTCTTCTGGAACATTGTCGTAACTCTCCAAATCCCGAATTCCTGCCTGAATTTCTTGCTATTCGGCAACAAATCTCTCATTCTAGCTGACTATCATAACTAGGGCTTACTTTAGAGAGTCGTAAAATAACAGCATTCTGAAAAATCATGCTAGGGCTTATTATAGGGGTAGGTCTTATTTTCGGGGAGACACGGTATGTGTGAATATTACTGGCAGGAAGAGACGAATATTAGACGTCAATGCGTGCTGAATGCGTGACCATTTCAAAATAAAGCTCGTATGCTCTCTTTTACTCTCCCTACCACCCTCTCTATATAATCTATCTCTCTATCTCTCTCTCTCTCCCTCCAACTCTCTCGCAAGCATATCATTATGCCAAATTTATTTCTCTATCCTCATCTTTCATATTAGCATTTTAACTGCCAATTGAATTTAACATGCACTGCTTATTTCATCATGTTTATGTCAATTCCAGGAATTATCTTACTGGATTGGACCACTATTTTATTTTTACGTTGCACAATGTATACCATATTTTCATCATCATTTTCCATGTTTTCCCATTGTTTCCCAATTTTGAATGTTCTTGTGAGGATGCTCACGATAGTCGACAGTGTGTACATGTGAAAAGTGTGGGAGTTTATTCATATTAGTTTTAGTGATTATGTGAGGCAGCGTGTATGTGTGTGGATGGATGGGTGTGTCTATATGTGTGTGTGTGTGTGTGTGTGTGTGTTTATATGTGTGGATGTATGTGTATGTGTGCATGTCTGTATGTGTGTATGGGTGTATGGGTGTATATGTGTGTGTGTACATGTGTGTATCTGTGTGTGCCTCTGTATGTGTATGTCTGTACGTGTGTTAAGGTGTGCGTTTATGTGTGTTTATATGTATTTATGTGTATGTGCGTGTGTATATGTGTGTATGTATGTGTGTGTGCTCGTGCATGTATGTGTATATGTTTATGTGTGTAAGTGTGCATGCATGCAGTGTATGCGTGGGAGTGTGTACTCCTGTGTTATGTGAGTACGCGTGCGTAAGTATGTGGATGTGTGTAGGTGTGTGTATGTGCGTGGGTATATGTGTGTATTTGCGTATATGGGTATATTTGTGTATACATGTAAATTACTGTAGAGTAAGTGAGAGAGTTAGTGAGTGTGAGTGAGAGAGAGAGAGTGAATGAGTGTGAGAGCGTGTGTATGTAAAAAAAAAAAAAAGAGAGAGAGAGAGAGAGAGAGAGAGAGAGAGAGAGAGAGAGAGAGTTGAGCGCATGCATGTCATGTAACATGCTATTTCATATTTTTTATGTATTCTAACCTTTCATATTATGAGGTATCGTTTTGTATGCCACTTGATTGTCCTGTAACATGCCATTCCATATTTATTGTGTGTATTCTCATCTTTCATATTATCATTTTATATGCCACTTGATTTTATCATGTATAATGTAACATTACTGTGATGTGAGTGAGAGAGTTAGTGAGTGAGATGAGAGAGAGAGAGAGAGAGAGAGAGAGAGAGAGAGAAAGAGAGAGAGAGAGAGAGAGAGAGAGAGAGAGAGAGAGAGAGAGAGAGTTGAATTGCATCACTAATTTTTACGCTACACAATGTATATGTACAATTTTTTCTCCACTTCTTACGATATTTGCGAGAATGCTTACGACAACCGTCAGTGTCTCAACTGTGTGTAAAGTGTGGGAGTTTGTTCTTATTAGTGTCAGTGATCATGTGAGGCATCATGTATGTGTCTATTGTGAGTATGTGTGGGTGGGTGTGTATGCGAGTGATGTGTGTGTTGTGTGGGGTGTGTGGGGAATGTATGTGTGGAGGGGTTGTGTGTGGGGTGTGTGTATGGGTTGGTGGGTAATGTGTGGATGGGTGAAGGGATGTGTAGTCGGTGGGGATGTATGTGTGTGTGAGGGATGTGTGTGTGTGTGTGGGGGATATTTGGGAGGATGGTTGGAAGTATGTGGGTGTTGGTGGGTTGGGGGGGGGGGGTGGGTAGGGAATGTGTATTTGGGTGGGTGAATGGGTGTGTAGGAGTTTGTGTCGGTTGGGTGATGGGTGTGTATTGGGTGTGTAATGGGTGTGGTGGATGAGTGTGTGGGAGTGTCTGTGAATGGGATATGTCTGTGTGGGTGGGAGTGTGTGAGTGTGGATGGGGTAAATGTGAGTGCGTGGAGGATGTATGTGTGGGTGGTGAGGATGTTTGTAGGTGGGGGATGTGTGGGTGGGTGGGGAGATGTGTGTGTGGGTGAGAGATGTGTGGGCAGGGATGTGTATGGGGAATGCATGTGGGAGATTGTGTGTGGGGAGATGTGTTCATGGGTGGAGTTTTGTGTGTGAGGGGTGATGTGTGAGAGGTGGGGGAGGTGTGGAAAGTGCAGGTGGAAGAAGGATGTATGTGAGGATGGGGGATGTGTGTTTGGCTGGGTGGTTGGGGTGTGTGTGGGTGGGAGGGTAGATGAGAGATGCATGTGTTGATGGGTTAATGGGCGGGTGGGTGATGTGTTGGTGTGAGTGGTTGATGGATGAGTACGTGAGTGGGTGGATGTGTGTGAGAGATGAGTGTATGGATGGGGGATGTGTGTGTTTGTGGGAAGATGTGTGTGAGCTGCGGATGTGTGTGGAGGGGTATATGTGGGTGGTGGGGTGTGTGTGTGTGGGTGGGAGGTGTGTGTTTTTGGGTGTTTATGGGTGGGGGGCGTTTACCTGCAAAGCGTTGTGGAACGTAATGAGCACGGCAAGGCACGTAGAGCGCCCTGGTCATCCACTGCACCTGTATTCGTCTCCAATCGTCTCGACTTGTCTTGCCAATGGACTCAGATGGACTCAGGCGAGAGAGTGAGGTCGACGAATTGCGCAACTCTTCCTCACTTTAATCCAAGTCATCGCGCAAGTCATTCTTCATCCAACGTCACATATTACCTTCAAGCCCTGTGGCGATGGGCGAGCGGCAAACCGGCAGGCGTGGGAACGCTGGCAGCCGTAGTCGCAGACCTGCACACAGGCGGCTCAGGCCATATGGTCGTCTTCTACTGACCGGAGCAGCAGTGGGATTCGGCATCCCCCTGAGCGACTGAGCAGCCCTCTATAGGAACACACTGCTCACCTCCATAGCATGAGGAAGGGGCTAGAAAAGGTGCCCTAAACATTGTCTGCTTCATCACTACCTAACCAGCTAGCCGCGGTTGGTGGGTACCCTTAACTGCGGTCGACATACAAAGAAAGATAAAACAAGCAAAGCTAAAAGAGTAAACCATATTCCCTTAACAATTGGAACTTGGAATGTACGCACCCTACTTGATAGAGACGGCGCGTCGGGTCCAGAGAGACGAACAGCACTGATTGGGAGAGAGCTGGGCAGGTACAACATCGACATTGTAGCCTTGAGCGAGACACGACTTGCAGAAGAAGGCCAAATCTGTGAAATTGGTGCCGGCTACACATTTTTCTGGAGTGGAAGGAAAAGCGAGGAAAGACGCCAATCCGGTGTGGGATTTGCCATTAAGTCGGCCCTGGTCGGCAAATTAGCTGGATTTCCAAAGGCTATAAATGACAGGCTCATGACCATGAAGTTGCCTCTGCTGAATGGAAGGAAGCATGCAACCATTGTGAGTGTCTACGCACCAACTATGACCAATGAAGATGATGTCAAGAACAAGTTCTATGAGGACCTGCACAGTGTATTAACATCTGTTCCCAAAGGAGACAAACTTATACTCCTTGGGGATTTCAATGCCAGAGTAGGCACGGACACCACCTCTTGGAGTGGCATTATTGGAAAGCATGGAGTCGGAAATTGTAACAGCAATGGACTCCGCCTCCTTCAGACATGTGCCGAACATGATCTCGTGATTACGAACACAATTTTCCGTCTCCCCATGAGAAATAGGACATCGTGGATGCACCCTCGCTCGAAACACTGGCACCTCATTGACTATGTCATCGTCAGGAGGAGTGACAGACAAGACGTTCGAGTGACAAAATCCATGTGTGGTGCCGAATGTTGGACAGACCATCGTCTCATTGTCTCGAAAATGAACATCCACATCAGGCCACCACGGCGTCCTCAAGGGGCGAAAATGCAAACAAAGCTAAATGTCACCCGCCTAAACAGCAAGAAAATGCAGCAGTCGTTTGAAAATATGCTGGAAGACCGCCTCAAGCCCAATGCTGAAGCTAAACAGGATACAGAAACAGAATGGAGAGCCCTAAAGGACACAATTTACAACACTGCTATGGAAATCCTGGGTCCAGCCCCCCAAAAGCATAAAGACTGGTTTGATGAAAATTCCGAAGACATCAACCAATTGCTGGCCGAGAAACATCTTCTCCTCAAGGCACATTTGAATGACCCAAAGTCAACATCAAACAAAGATGCTTTCAAGAACATTCAGAGAGTAGTGCAGCAGAAACTTCGGCACATGCGGGACTCCTGGCTGAGCAGCAAAGCTGATGAAATTCAGGGCTTTGCTGACAGACATGATATGAAAAACTTCTACGACTCACTGAAAGCGGTCTATGGTCCTTCATCACCAGGCATAGTTCCCCTCCTCAGTGCAGACGGGGGAACATTGGTCACCGATAAGAAAGAAATCCTCCAACGCTGGGCAGAGCATTTCAGCAAAATCTTAAATGCAACTTCCTTCTTCGATGATGAAACCATCAACTGCCTTCCTCAAGTTCCCACCAATGAGACACTTGGTGACCTGCCAACCATAGTGGAAATAAACAAAGCCATCCAGCAACTCTCCAGCGGCAAGGCACCTGGTCCTGACTCCATCCCAGCAGAGATATACAAGGCAGGTGGGCCGGTCCTAACAGAGCAGCTTCACCAAGTCTTCACAAACATATGGATGAACGAGACCATGCCACAAGATTTTAAGGACGCATCAATAGTCCACCTTTACAAACGTAAAGGAAACCGCCAATCCTGTGACAACCACCGAGGCATCTCCTTGCTTTCAATTGCAGGGAAGATACTCGCCAGAATTCTTCTCAATCGCCTCACAGCCCATCTCGATCAAGGTCTTCTTCCTGAGAGTCAATGTGGCTTCAGAAAAGAACGTGGAACTGTTGACATGATTTTCGCTGCAAGGCAGCTGCAAGAGAAATGTCAGGAACAGAACTGCGAAATGTTCTCCACTTTCATTGACCTTACCAAGGCTTTTGATACAGTCAGCAGAGAAGGACTGTGGAAGATTATGGCAAAATATGGCTGTCCACGAAAGTTTGTCCAAATAGTGCGGCTATTTCATGACGGCATGCAGGCAAGAGTACAGGAAAATGGTGAACTGTCTGAACCCTTTCCTGTAACCAATGGAGTGAAGCAAGGATGTGTCCTGGCACCAACACTGTTCAGTCTCATGTTTCAGCCATGTTGATGAATGCTTTTGAGAACGACAACATTGGAATAGACATCAACTACCGTATGGATGGAAAGTTATTCAATCTCAGAAGGCTGAAAGCTAAAACCAAAATTGACAGCGGCACCGTCAGAGAGCTCCTGTTTGCTGATGATTGCGCTCTATACGCCAACTCAGAGGCGGACATGCAACATAATGTTTCAGCTTTCTCACATGCCTGTGCCAACTTTGGGCTCAATATCAACTTGGAGAAAACTGTAGTTATGTACCAGCCAGCTCCAGGGAATAATCACACTGTGCCGAATATCAAAGTGAATGATCATAGACTAAGTGTTGTGGACAAATTCACCTTCCTTGGCAGCACTGTGTCACAAGCTGCCACAATCGATGACGAAGTGAATGCAAGAATCTCCAAGGCCAGTGCAGCCTTTGGCAGACTGTACAAGAATGTATGGGACAGAACTGGAATAAGCCTGCAAACAAAGCTAAAAGTCTACAAAGCAGTTGTATTATCCACACTGCTATATGCTTGTGAAACCTGGACTGTTTATCAGCGACACGCTAGGAAATTAAACCACTTCCACACAGTCTGCCTAAGGAAGCTACTGAAGATTAAATGGCAAGACAAGATTCCAGACACTGAAGTCTTAGAAAGAGCATCCATGCCCAGTATCCACACTCTACTGATGAAGAATCAGATTCGCTGGGCTGGTCACTTGACCCGCATGCCAGATCACAGGCTCCCTAAACGAATTTTCTACAGCGAACTGCGTTGTGGTAAACGCTCCCAAGGTGGCCAGAGGAAACGTTTTAAAGACACTCTGAAAATTTCACTGAATGCTTTTGGAATTCATCATGACACCTGGGAGGCTGCAGCCAGAGACCGAAATTCGTGGCGTGCATCATTGCGCAAAGGTGCAGTCATATGTGAGGCAACCAGGACTGCAAAAGCTGTGAAGAAAAGGCAGGACAGAAAAACCACTGCAGGAAATCCTCCTCCAGAGACGTCAAGCATTCTTTGCCCACATTGTCAAAGAACATTTCGAGCCAAAATAGGCCTTATCAGCCATCTTAGAACCCACGGCTCCACACCTTCAACCCCACTGGATGAAATGAATGGTCATCATCATTCTTGATGGACAAACAACATGGGTGGGGGATATGTGTGGGCAGGGGGTGAGATGTGTTTGTGGGTGGGGATGTGTGTATAGGTGGGGGATGTCTAGTTGAGAGGTGGCGGATATTGGGTGGGTGAGTGGGTGGCTGATGTGTGTGTGGGTGGGTGGGTGGGGAAATTTGTGAGGGTGCGGGATGTGTGTGTGTGTGTGGATAGGTGCGGCATGTGTGGGTTAGCGGGGGTATGTGAGTATGGTTTTGTGATGTGTGTTTTGCTGGGTGGCTGCGGGTGTGTGGGTGGGTGGTAGAGAATATGTGGGTGTGTGCGTGTCGGTTATATGATGGGTGGAGGATGTGTGTGTGGGTGGGGAAATGTTTGTGGGTGGGGGATCAGTGGGTGAGTGGCGGCATGTATGTTTGACTGGGTCTGTGTGAGTGCGTGGAGGTATGTGTGGGTGGGTGGGGGAGGTGTGGTGGGTGGGGGATGTGAGGGTGGCTGCGGGATGTGTGGTTGGCTGCGGGATGTGAGAATGGATGGGGGATGTGTCTCACAACATTGCAATATGCACGGTTTATGTTTACAACTTTCATTTGACAATGTTTTTTTTCCCAATGTGAATGCATGATGCGTAATATGCATTGTTTATGCTTACAAAATCCATTTGATAATGTTTTTTTTCTCCCTATGTAACAGACCAAGAGAAATGATGCTGGACGGACTGAGACGGTGGCATGGAGGAATATCATCAGCAGAGTTGATCCAGAACACCAAAGACCGAGATCTGTGGAGAGCCATGAACGCCTACGCCAGCCGGCACGGCACTTGATGATGATGGTAAATGTAACATGCGTATTTGATGAATGAAAGATGAGTGATTGAAAGGGCCTAATGTAAGACGGGCCTGCGTGCCCAATTTGTTACCCTTTTAAAATAAAGTTCGTTCGTTCGTTCGTTCTCTGGTCACCCTCGTATAAGTATTAAACGATCTGACAAACGCCACTGACCTTAAATTCTTTCTCCACTTCCGCAAGCTTCATCATCTCTTGCCTGAGTTCAAAGGTCGTCATGATGGGGTCCGGACTGGACAAGGCCATGTAAGCAGGACTGGCTAGGGCCCGGTACGCGTTCAACCGCGACCGCGACCTCTTTAACGAGTCATAGTTCTGCTTTGTAACACAGTCTTGGCACTTGCACGAGATGGGGTGGGGTTTTTCGATGGTATGATTTCTGGAGAGGAACATCTGTATAATCTCATGATTGTTGTAATGGGCTGCAAGAATCAGAGGCGTAATATCCGGTGGAAACTGACTTTTCTCTTCCAATCTGAAAAAGGCGTCTCCACCACCCATTCGTCTTAACTTGTCTTCTCCAGCCATGAAGTTCGGGTGTTCGATGATGATTTTGACAATCTTGGTGGCGCCCTTGGAGATTGCGTGCAACAATGCCTCCTCGATGCAGTTGAAGCTGAGGTTGTCCAGAAGAATCTCTATGACGTCTATCTTCTCTGAGTCTATGGCTAGGTGTAGGGCGTTCCTGCCCATGTAATCTACGCAGTTGACATTCAGCGAACTTTCCGCTGTGTCCTCCAAGGACTGACGTACGATGCCCACATCGCCCAGATAGGCTGCGTTGAGGAACACTCGCTCTTCATCGGTGAGCTGCAGGTGTGGATCAGGGGATTAGGAGGGTATGTATGTGATTATTGGGAAGAAGAGAAAACAATAACAATTAGAACGCATTCTACTTATATCAAATAGTCTAATTTAAAGAAACATAAAGATCTTTTAAAAAAAAAGAATACAATTGTGACACACACACACACACACACACACACACACACACACACACACACACACACACACACACACACACACGCACGCACGCACGCGCACACACACACAAAGTTAAAAGTTAGTTACATATCCTTTACAGGACATTGTAATCAACTCCATTATTTTTTTTACTGTTCGTGATCTCTAGGCAAATTTACGTTCAGTAGTTTTGCCTGTTTTCTAAACCACCGGCACTTATATCCTTGTATGGGAAAGAATGCAAGGCAGTCTGCTTTCAAATCGCCCACAGCTGTGTTTCAAACGAAGTTTTCGGGATTACGAATTGCGTCCGTAACACCTTCGCCACGGAGCAGGCATATCTATTGTGTGTGTGTGTGTGTGTGTGTGTGTGTATATACATAGTGCTCGATTCCTTGCCAATTGTACTGCGCCGTGAATTGTCATATCCAGTGTCTTCACTGTCTTGTGTCCATCTTCGTGCTGGTAAACCACTGCGTCTTAATCCAGGAACCATGCTTTTCGCCCCTATTCTTTCCAAACCACTGTGGCTTTTAAACTGACTAAAGGATTTCGGTTCCTTGGACAGGATGCTTTGTATGAGCTGATTTTCTAGATGTTCGGCTCTTGTAGAACAGCAATGCAATTCTTCTTCTTTATCAACGATATTCTATTAAATATCCTGTAACATTTAAACGTATAACCTCGGAGTTTCGTCGTAGGTGATTTCGAAATGGTCCACTACTCATATTTGTATATTGCCACATGAATTATGCATTTTTTTCAACTTAGTCAGTTAGCTGCGGTTCCAACTTCATGGCAAGGGATTGCCCCATTATGATCCGTTCCTGTGCCAATGAATATCACACAAAATGCTCCTCACTGCCCCATGTTACAATAACGTGTTTGCAGATGTTGTTCCATAGGTTCTGAATACAGTTTAACCACCTCTGCTCATTTATAGCTAGTCTACAACTGACTTTTTTTTTGAAGAATTCCTATTGTTCTTGATTGTACGTACACACATACTCGCACATGCTTGAAAGCAGGACTCTTCTGCATTCTGTCTATGAACGAGTAATTACACACGCACATACCGATACACAAAAAAGCATGTACATACACATGGATGAACATAAATACAATCAATATTATATTAACACACACAGCTACACATGTGTACATGCTTCTGAATCCGTATGCACATATGTATACACATTATATACACATAACACACATTACATATAACATACACACATGTACGGACATGTGAATACACTTTTAGGTAAACGATCACACATGGATATGTACACACACACACACACACATACACACACACACACACATTCACACTCATGTGTCAAATCTTATATATAAAAAAGGAGCGTATCTCTGTATGTATTTATGTATCTCTGTATGTCCTTTATTTGTTCGCGAACGGCCCATCCGATTGAGATGAAATTTTCTACACGCCTTCCTTTCAGTCCAGAGCAGCCAACTGTGATATTTTGTTAGTGTGAAATCGCCTGCTTACTCAGTATTATTCCATTTTTCATTTTTCATCATAATGTCATATATTTCAGGGGATCTAACTCGTAAAAGTTATTTCAAGGGGCATAACTTTTCTGTATAACTTATAGTCATATTGTGGCATCGTTTTCAAAGATTTATAAACTCTTTGTCCATAGTTATGTACCGGCATATGAGTTATAATAAATAATGATACAATCTGTAAGGCATTTTCAAAGTTTTCATAAAAATGATGCACAATGCATAACATTGTAACTCATCTTTTTTTGCTTAAGAAGTTACTGTAGTCATGCAGGTGATTAGAAAGAGTTTTCATTAAAAATAATGGATGGTGTGTGGTAGAACGTTCTTTTAAGTTACATTTTTTTTGTTGTATGAATTTAATGAAGCCGGACAGGGTCAGGCAGACAGATAGACAGACAGACAGACAGATAGACAGTCGGGAACAGGAACTTATACGACTACTTATATAAATTAAATGAGATGCTTCACACCAGGAGCTGGGCGATGTCGGGCCGGGTCAGACAGACAGACAGACAGACAGTCGGGAACGGGAACTTATATGACTACTTATATGAATTAAATGAGATGCTCCACACCAGGAGCTGGGCAATGCCGGGCCGGGTCAGACAGACAGACAGACAGACAGACAGACAGACAGACAGACAGACAGACAGACAGACAGACAGACAGACAGACAGACAGACAGACAGACAGACAGACAGACAGACAGTCGGTAACGGGAACGAGAACTTATATGACTACTTATATGAATTAAATGAGATGCTCCCCACCAGGGTCTGGGCGAAGCCGGGCAGGGTCAGCTAGTGCTTTATAAATAAATTCAAAGTTATTGATCGACATTCAGCAGCGTAGAGGACAGAAGCAAAGATCATAGGACATAAGAGATAATTTAACAATTGAATGCTGAAGATACCTAACGTGAATTAGATCTTCCGTCTCTAAATGACGACAGCGTCTCGCTGAAAGAAGTAGTATATGCTTAATTAGACATTATTAATCAATAGATACATCATTATATGTGTCTACGCTTATGGGAATAAGTAGCAATTGTCAGATGCGAAACAAATTACTAGGGCTGTGACCATATTTACCCTATCGTGAACCAATATCCCACCCAGAGGATCCAGTCAATGTGTCTGCCTACTTATTTAATTACATTAGCTAACAAAGAACAGTTCCTGGAAGACGAGGTTAGGGTGGACACATGGCAATAAAGACATCCTCTGCATGGACATCACGAGACAGTAACACTGACCAAAGATCGAGTTTCAGGGCCGCCATGAGAGCGATGTTCTGCATAGACAACGACAACAACTGCTAAATGAAAATGGTAATAATGGTCCGATAAATTCGCGTGCTTCTTATTTGACCTGTCCTTGGATAACGAATAATTTGAGCGAATATATTTACCTGAACTGATGCTCACACTCCATAATTCAACATTTCAGATCGGTGATCGATTTGGCCAGTTATCTTCCATTTTAGTCTATCTAGTTGATAATTCGTGTAGTCTACTCCTTTCTTTACAGAGTAATCAACACAACCGGGAAGTGAATATTGTTAAATTTACAAGAACTCAACGAGTGAGACAAAATGACCGTTGAGGTTGGGAAGTGTTCATCAAGAAACAAAAATAAAAAGAGACTGACACAAACAGACATAAAGACCAACATTCTGAACTTGATTTATTCATGGTACAGGTTTAGTGCAGTTCATCATATATCACTCTCCTTCGGTGAGATCGGATCGTTATTCCGGAGTATCGGATTTGAATTCTTCTGTGACCATTCAGTTCTTCTTTAGTTTGGTACAGCTTCATATCTATTTTATTTCTTCATCTTTATATTTTCTACCAGTGCAAATCACCGCTTTTGATTTTTATCTATATTACTAGCTAAGGCACATGTTTGGTACACATTTGTGTATCTTGTCTAGAAGTCTTTCACACTTTGCAGTTGAATGACGGGCTTAACAAAACCGAACAGCTGGCTCCCGTCAACTTTACCCACAAAACTGTTGACGCCCTGTGTTCTGTTTATTGTTTCCATGATGATGTGTCACGCCTAGACTTGAGACCTTCAATTTGTTGCTGTTTATGTCTGTCGCCCACAACCCACTTCACGCCCACTCTAGCTATTCACCGAGGAAAGGCCATACGGACACATAATGAGACTGCGAGTGGTATCATTAGTATTTTGACTCTTCACTGGTTTTTGAAGTCGGGGACGGAGCCAGTATGGGAATGTCTCGATTGCAGTGATGTCGGTTTATGAATCATCTCTAACGATTCAGAAATTAATGATATATTGCATGCATAGATACATACACACACAAGTCATGGTTATGTAGTGATTAGGCTACCCGTGCCAACTAGACAAGGGTGGGTTTAAATCCCCATTGACGCAGGAAATAAGATGGGGGTCGTCTGTTCTTTTCCTGGTCGTGATCTATCCCTGGCAATGTTCAAAACGTAACAATAATTGGGTATGCAATTCTATGAGACCGGGTCGACCCCAGAGATGTACTGGTTGGAAAAATATAATCCTGTCTCCGCTGGAAATCGACAGGCAAGCGCTCTAACCCCTATGCCACGGCGGCTGCATATGTAGTACTCCGTCTTTGTTTGCTTCTTTTTTCCTTCGTACGTTCAGCATAAAGGTAATATTTATTATCCATCTCTCCTGGCTATAGGCTCCATACATTGCACGTGTCTGTTGTCAAACGTTGTAATGGGTGCTCTTGTAATGTATGTAGGTATCAAAACCTCGCCCATTTTCTTTTTCTTCTAATAATGCTCTCAATACTCTTCTAAAAATATCACAACTCCACTTCCTCCAATTTCCCGATAATTTAATTACTCACTGCCAAGCTTTAGTATACATACCGAATAACAGACAGCGCATAATTTTCTATAGGTGAATTGTTTGGTTTGTGGTGATATTTAAAATCAAATTTAACCATGTGAAATCTACTTACTCTGATTTGATACTCATTTCATCATTGCCTTCCGCGTCATGACTCCAGTAATACACCAATAAATTCGAATTACCCTGTAGCAATTTCAATGGCGGTCACATAATTTATAAATAATGAAAAATACATTCGCAGGTATTGAAAGGCGCTTATAGACGTTCAGGACAGAATAGAGATTAGAGCACACTCTTCTTCTTCGTTACAGCGTCATTCTGTGATAGACATACATGACAGAATAGAGATTAGAGCACACTCTTCTTCTTCGTTACAGCGTCCTTGTGTGCTATCTTTAGTCAGCTGTCTTATCTTTCTCGGCCTTTTTTTTAATGGACGTGGATTCAACTGGTGTTGTTGAGCAGTTCTGCTTAATTCTTTGACGTTTGGTTATTGACGGTGTCAGTTGAAGCTATCGCGAATTTGATCTGCCAGTTCTTCGTCATGTGATCAGAAGTATTGCTATTCAGCTTAGCCTCTGCTTTATTTTTCCCCACGTTGTAGACACCATCTGTTTTGGTTGCATTCTTAAAGAGATACATTCTGTGCACCTGGCATTGGTAACTCTTATTTCCGAAAGCGCTGGACAACCGTCCTCTGTATAGATGATTTTCTTAGAAGTATCTGCAACAGTCACTTCATTTTCGCAGCTGGCACAGATGTGACAAAGTTCTGGCACTAAGTGCACGACAGTACGCTTTGGATGAAGTTAGCTGGCTTTCGTTGTTTCTTATTCAGTTTTACCATATTCGGGTTGACTTGTCCCGCTGAGGTATTGATCGCAACTGTGGAGGAGTGTTACTTTTGCTATCATTTCAGTTCCTATTATTTTGAGGTTACTGTTTCCTCGTTGAATCTGTTCTCTCGTCTCTTCATTGATCTGTCTTTCTTTATTATCCATGGTCGTACGTGCAGTTGTACCTTGTTCACGATTGTTATAAGGAGAGATAGTTGCAGCTATGCTTTTCCTTCCTTAATGTCGTTGATGTGTCTTGCATTTTTCTCTCTCTTGTTCAAAATGATATTAACGTCATATTGCTTCTTCCGTAATGCGTTATGCACCTCTTTTCAAGGTCGTTCTCAAGTAGAATAATGATTTTGTCTGTCAGTAGTGCTTATAGATTAGTCCCACCTGTACTGGTCTGCTGTTTACTTTTGGCAGGGAAGATATTCCGGTATGTAGGCCGTTATTCTTGGTTCTTCGTTACAGCGTCGTTCTGTAGTGTCGTTATTTGTTGGTGTCAGCTTTCTTGTCTTCCTCGGTCCTTACTTTATCGGAGGTGGATACAGATGGTGGTGTTGACTCATGAACCAGTTCTGCTTCCCTCATTGACGATTCGCTGTTGGCGGTGTTAGCTGAGGTTGTGGCGGATCGGATCTGCCTGTTTCCCGCCATCTGATTAGCAGTAGCTTTGGTTTCTTCATTCCTACGTTGTAGATAGGTCTGTTTGCTGTATTTTCAATACGAATCATTCTCTGCACTTGGTCTTAATGAGACTGGTATCCGATAGCGCTAGACAATCACCCTTTGAGCTGTGAAGCTACATGGCATCCTTGTATACCAAACACAGTGGTCTTAACTGGTTTGCCAAATAAATTAACACAATCAGAAAGATGACTATTTTTATGTGCGTATATATTAGGAAGTGTGGACGTGTTAATGCAGTTGTTAGCAGGCTACGCTGATAATATGAGCGCGTGGATTGTTCGACGCCTGCGTCCGTCGTCTGCTAACAGAGGAAACGAGAAAATGCTCCGTGTATTCTGGCCTACAAATTGTGATTTCCCTATCATTCATTGATAGGTCCCTGCTCCGGGACATATTTAAATGTTATTTTTATATTACAGTGAAAGCGCTTTAGCATAGTGACTAGACTATCAGTGTATCAGCTCGTCAGTGTGCCCTGTGGTCATGGGTTCGAATCCGTATCGAGGTGAATGTTAAACACTGAGCAGGGCTAGTCGACCCAACCTGGAAAGGGTACCAGGGAATATTTTGGGAAGTAACAACGGCGGAGGGATACTGACCATATTACCCACGGAATTCGCATTGGTATATAAAAATGGATCTAGCACCATATGTCCAATGTGCCTGAAGTACAGAATGTATTTTTACTGACTGTGCATTGTTTTTGAAAATATTGCCGGCCCAAGTTTTTTATTTACTTATTGTGGGATTCATGCAACACAATGCAACGTAATAGGCAAATACAAAACTTGGAACGGCAATATTTTCAAAAACTGCACAGTCATTAAAAATACACACTATAGTATAAATGATCGGCTATTTTATTTACTTTACTTTACTTATACATTGTTAAAATGTTGCATGTCTTGTGCAGGATGTTGCGATTAGCTCCGGGTTTATATTCTAGACAACGTTACGTTCAGTAGTTTGCCATTGCTTTCTGAACGCGAATTCAACTTTTAATTCAAACTGACCAGTGTCGGGTGACATTAATTTACCCTAGGAAATACCGGGCTGAAATTCAACCATGCGTAGAAACCACAGAACTAGTTTATTTATAAACGCGAAAAGTCTGACTATTACACTCATTTATACTGACTAGAAGACATCTTCATCATCTGTGCGTTTCAGCAATTGAGGTCATAACTGCCAAACATTTCCAGGATCTCAAATTGTGGGAATTATCAAGTATAACAATAACTATATTTACCTTCACTGAGGTAAATTGGGGAAGAGGAGAAGAAGACGAACAATCACTATAAGTAAAAAGTTACAATTGTGAAACAATAATGTTTTCAACATTTACCTTTGCGAATCACAATATTTACTTTCACTTGGGTAAATGGAGGAAGAGAAGAAGAAGACGAACAATGACTATAACAAAAATTTACTATTGTAAAACAACAATGTATTAAGCATTTACCTTTGCGAATGTCCTTCCCATAAGAAATTGATACCCATATCCGTAATATGGTCCATTGAGAAAGGAATTATAAAACGTAACATTATTCTCGTCATAGCCTTCGTAAATGTCATCAAAGTCACCAAACGATCCTATTCGGAACATGGCTTTATTTGCATGCGTTAGTAGTCACAGGGATGAATGTAATGCACAGATGGGATTTCTGCCAGCCGTGACAGAGTCAAGCTTGAATATAATCCGTGCCTGAGCTAAATTTCTACATGCGATTATTAATAGTCACATAATGAATATAAACCTAGTATTTGGATTCCTACCCGCTGTGACAGTGTCAAGCTTGAATACAATCCTTGGCTGTGTTTATTTATAGTCAAGAAAATAAATGTAATCCACAGATAGGTGTTTTGTCCAGCGGGACATGGCCAAGCCTGAATATAAACCTTATTCGAATTAAACTACTGCATGCGTTTATTTATAGTCAAGAAAATGAATGTAATCCACTGATGAGATGTTTGCTCGCTACGACAGATTCAGTCGTGATTAGAATCCTTGCCTGAGTGAAACTTTTACATGTGTTTATTTATAATCAAGAAAATGAATGTAAACCACAGATTGTAATCATACCCTCTGGTATGTATGGTTCACATATGAATATAACCTTTGCTCTGAATAACCATTTATGAGAAATGCATTTTTTGTTATATCGGGGAAGAATGCAAACCACGGAATATAATCACTGTTTGGATAAAATTACTGGATGCCTTAATTGGTTATTGCTAATAATATAAGCCACAGCTGCAAATACTACAGACTGATAAATTCACACATAAGTATAACCTTTACGGCAGTGGTTCTCAACCTATTTTGGCCCATGCACTTCTTCACCATATGTTCAGAATGTCATCTCCCCCCCCCCCTTTTCGTATTTCCTCCCTATAAATCACCCTACTATCTACTATTCTACTATCTTTATTCAATATACCACCACTGTACATCAGAATATCGAAGAAACATATACATACTGTTGGACCGCTGCAACGCTTGACGAATTCAGCAACTACACCGCCACTATATGCTAAAAATCTTTTATTTAACAACTTCTATGTACCAGCCCCGTTGTAAATACATATTCCCAGTTTATAAAGGATATCAACATATTTTGGATACCTAAAAATACATTGTCTATTTTTTTTCTTAATCAGCGATTACATCGTCTCAATATGTAAAAAAAAAAAAACAAAAAAAAAAACAGTAGACTGTTAATTTTGACATGCTATTGTTTGAAAGATGGCTGCTACTGTAAACATTTCACAGGAACGTTACAAACTATATCAGCCTGGGATGTGCCAGATTGGCCATCCATAGACCGATGTTAACCAAATTATAACAAGTAATTACAAGTAACAAATTAAATTCTCTTTTGTTTATCTAAAACTGCCTACATTAACTCTCTTTTAGTAAATCTGAGCATGACAAAGTTAGGTAGCGCTCTTGCCAAACACTATGAAACACAGTGATTCAATCCCTCGTGGGACGACGACATGGCATATCGACAGTGTGTATGTGTGTGTTGTGTGTGTGTCTGCGTGTATGTATGTGTGAATGTAGTTGTGTATGTGAGTATATATATATATATATGCGCGCGTGTGTATGCGTGTGGGTGTGTTTCTGTGAAAGCGTTAAAAGAAAAAACATTTGTACGGCACCGCTACACACTTACATAGATAACGCACAAAAATGGCAATTATTGAAGAATCTTTATCAAGTCTATATAAGGACAGCCTGTAAGTGAGTATATGAATGCTTAGGTAGCAGAAATAAAAATAAGTACCCTGTGGTAATAACCTGTGAACTGACGAATCATGACACACTAGCCATTTGTAAAAAAAAAGGTAGTCTGCAATTAATTTCTTTTGCAGAAGTGACCGCACTTGTCGATAACCGTAGGCTGTGTCTTCATGAAGAGATCCTCCGCCTATCGTCGTGAAACTTGAGATCATAACCAACCCATATCTGACAGCTGCTCTCCAGGTCTATCCACCGCCTGTACCCATTGTTTCACGTAACCCTAGATGTTGAGGGGGGGGGGGGGTTATGGATGTCAAGGAGGAGGAGGGGTTGGGGTGGGGCGCGGGGGGAGGGGGAAACAGATACTTCATCTTGCCCAAAGATATCCCGTAGTCTTGCGAAAGGTAGGAAGCACCTTACTTTTCATTGGATAGGAAAACAAGGAGATCCAAGACTCTGGTGATGTCTGAGATGGCGAACCCTGGCCGCTTACGCTTATGGGCATGGCACATGATGATATGGTAAACTTAATTTTGAAAATAATAATCTTCAAATAAATACAGATAATGAGAGATCATCTAATTCTGCCAATAGTATCATAATTATTACATGTTTTAAGATCGGACAATGTCTTTATCATGTTGAAAATAGCCTAAAACGCGTTTCCATATTAAAATACCTCTGCCTAATGAGTTATTGTCTTCATCATCATCATCATTAAGTGCCTTGTTGACTGGCATGGACGATGATTTTTCTCCACAAATTGTAATCTCCGACCGCAGGATCTTTTCATGTGTCGATTCCCTTCCGTGTCACATCATAAGCTTGTCAATAATTCTCTCTCGCTGTCCTCTATCTCTCTTTCCACAAATCTTTCTAATTCATATTGTGGCAAACAACTGTTGACTGTCTCTTTCTGATGTGTGTGATAAGTGGTATTTAAGTCTTTGTCTCCCTCTTAATGTCTGCATCATTCTTTTTGGCTGTCCAAGGAATTCTCAGAATTTTGTAAAACCACATCTCCAAGGCTTCTAGAGATTTTGTAGCTTAGTTTTGCTCATATTATGTATAAACCGCTAGTTAGAAATAACTGAAAGACGCTTTTGTATAAAACTGGTAAAGAAAATATTCCGGGAAGTGAATTCGGCCGGTTTGTTATTGAATACATCACTCACGAGTGCTGATTAGTCTATAAGAATATAAGAATAAGACCATATGCCTAAAAACGTCACCGGACATGGAAAAGTGTCATTTTCTTGTATCAGTATATCTGTATGTTTATTTGTTTATGTGTTTTTGGTCGTGTGTAGAAAACATATATTCCTCATATTTAAAATTGTTTCTTTCTTTAGCACCAAGGAAACGGAATAATTACACATAATCACAGATGCCTATTAACATATCCTGAATCAAATTTTAATTTACTCCAAGAAACGAACACACTTTAGTACAGTAAAGTCCGGGTTCCTGACAAAACAAAACTCTCAATGGAACAAACAGCACAAATCGAAATGATAACGCTGTTTACTCTTTTATCCCGATATCACAACAACATGGCTAACATTTTCAGTCTTCAAACATCCTTCGCGATATTAACTATTTCCATTCAATCTCCCCCATTGACTGAAACAAAAAAAAATGAATATCGAAAAAAGAACGATACTAGAAAATAGCGTGCAGGCCACAGACACCGAGTAAACGCGTAAATACCTCATATCCTCGTTGAAAGACAGCAACGCATAATACATGTTAAATCGAAGTCAATAAATACAGCAGATAGACATATGCCTGCATGCCAATTTCCAATTAGTTCTTGTAAAGCTACAATTGTTATGGAACAATTTCGAGTAGCACACGCCGATCACGTAATCACCGTCTGAAGACTGTTTAAACGGATCTGTAACAATATCAGGTTTTAGCAATCGGGGGTGATTGAACAGCGATTGGCAACGAACCCCAGCTTAGAGCGATACTCATACAACGTGGAAGAAAATTACGATTCAAATTCACACTACTGTAAAACTCTGTAAAGAGAACAATCATTGGATAGTTATTTATAATCCTACAGACGATGGCTTTACTGTAAACGCATTTATTTTTTATATCGTTCAACTCCTCAGCAATAAATAGCTGGGCTTGAAAAATGTAGAAATACGTGCTGTAACATGTGTTTATATTAGCAGCTATTGTATTTTCTCAGTCATACAGTAAATAAGAGGCAAATCTCAAATACTTAACGCGACAACGTTTGTCGGTTAAATATAATCTTAGAAAATACAAGCGCATGCTAACAAGGTCTGATTATGTAAGAAACACGAAGAATCCATTTTCTCTCTGATTCGACCTCGCTTCGTTGAGTGGAAGAATAATTTCTTTCAAGCGGGCCTGAAAATGAAAATTATATGTCTGTCTGCAAAATGTCTAACTGGATGTGAATAAGATGCTACAGGAACACATCAGCGTCATTCTAGCAACTTCATTGATGATGCAGTTACAACGTTTACTTGTCAAATCGGGTCACTTCTTTAACAGCGGATCATTGTATCGCTACCACCCTTCTCAGTTTGGTTATTTATTTAGTAAGACGTCATCCCTACCCTACGAAATATTTTATCCCACCCTCAATTAAATTCTTTATAAAGAGTCCATTTTATTTTGTTTCCCCACTCAAATCTGAGCATGTCTTTAGCAACGAATCATTTTATTTTATTTATTTATTTATTTTCAAATCTGGCGATTTGATAAGCAATAAGTCATTTTATGTTTTCCAAATACACTCCCTTCTCTAGCAATAGGACCATGTTAATATGTCCCTCAAACACAATAGGTGAATTAACAATAATAATAACAGTAAATTACATGTTTTTATTTATTGAAATAGGCCATATTTTGGGGTGGAGTGGGGGGGGGGGGGGGGGACCAGTTTTCAAAACTATAGTTATTTCTTTAGTAATCGGTCATCAAAAAATTTGTTTTTCAAGACTGGTTAGTGTTTAACATCGGGTATTTGTTTTTCAAATGTGATTACCTACTTGACAACGGGCCATATTATACCGGTTTTCAAATTAAGTAACTTCTTTAGCAGCTGCTCTTTTTATTTTATTTCATTTTGTTTATTGAAATCTGGAAATTTTTTCAACTGGTCATTTCATGTTTTCCTTTAATCGAGTCCCTTATTTTGCAAATCCCATGTATTCTTTTCTCTTAAATACGGTCGCTTCTTATGCAAAGGATTATTTTATTTTATTTTGTGTTTTCTTCAAACCGTGCCACTTCTTTAGCACCGGGTCACTCTACTTTAAAAAACAAACAAACAAACAAACAAACAAACAAACAAACAAACACACATTTAGTCGCTTCTTTATCATCGGATTATATGTGAGTACATGTTAACAGTAATAGACTTTTATATACCTCAAGGCATATTGGATATATGCCTAGCCCCACATTTGTATAGACCAGTCGCCCTAGACCAGTGGTTCTCAACCTTTTTTGGCCCATTCACCCCTTCATGATATGTTCAGAATGTCATCCCCCACCCCTTTTCGTATTCCCTCCCTATAAATTTACCCTGCCCCTACACAGTATACGTAAAAATTGAAGCTAAATTTAATAACACATACTAGAACACGTCTAGACGTCTAAAGAAGACGTTATTTACGGGTCTACTTACGTTACAAAACAAATTTCAGTTGGGCGAGAAGTACAGAACCATAAAGTATGGAGGGAAAAACAATATCAAGTAAACGGTTCTTGTATTAACGCGATCTTGAAATAATCTTAACCCCCCCCCCCCCACCCCCACCCGGATACCCTAAAATTCCCCCTGGGGGTGGGGGGATACAACGGCTCTAGAAAGATGTGTTCAATATCACACCGGTCACCTGAACATCTTGGAACATTCAATGGTACCCACTTTACTCTTGTCGGCGCTGTGGCAAAGGGGTTACTAAAGCGATTCGCCATCCCGCATACCACGTTCGAAACACAGATGCAGGAGATTAGAAAGCAGACCGCGTTTCCATGTTTTTATACAATGGTATGATCGTTGGTAGTTCAGAAAGCAATGACAAACTCATCATCATCATCAAGTGCCGTGCCGACTGGCGTAGGTGTTCATGACTCTCCGTCGTTCAGATCTCGGTCTTTGGTTTCCTGGATCAATTCTGCCGTTGATATTCCTCCATGCCACCATCACAATCCATCCAGCATCATTTCTCGTGGTCTGCCTCTGCCTCTCTTCCCCTCGATCTTTCCAGTTGTCACGATGTTCTCCAGCGTTTTCTTCTCATCACATGATCAAAAAAAGCTGTTTGCCTCTTTCTTATTGTTGTATATAATGTTCTAGTTTCGGTAGCCTCTTTAAGGCAGTCGTCGTTAGTTACTTTGGCAGTCCAAATAATTCACAACATTCGTCTAAGGAACCACATCTCTGCTGCTTCCAATCTCTTCCTAATTTGTTCATTTACATTCCAAGATTCACAGCCATACAGCAAAGGAGGTTCTATATAGCTCTTCAGCACTATCTTTCTTACAATCAATGAAAGTGACTTATTGCATAAGATATTCTTCATTTTCTGAAATGCAGCCTTTGCTTGCCCTATTCTTCTCTTGACTTATGTTGTGCATCTTCCATCTGATGTTATAAATGTCCCTAAATATTTAAAACTATCCACTTGGTGAAGAATTTTCCCTTCTATCTCTATTTCACATTTGGGTGTCACCTGATTCTTCTATATCACCATAGTTACGGTTTTCTTGATATTCAAGGAGAGTCCTTTATTTGCACTCTCTGTTACTACAATGTCCAACAATTGTTGTAGATCTGTTGCATTATCCGCTATCAATACTGTGTCATTTGCATAGCGTATATTATTTATATTATAACCTCCATGTATTATTCCTGGCTTTTCTATGATCTTTCCTTGGAACTAACTTTAAACTTTACCCCCGGGTCAAGCTGGAAGACTAGGTCAAGAAAACAAAATCCGCTTTAATGGGGATTCGAAAGCCTGACCACCCGACCGTCAAGCAGACGTGCTAACTAACCATTATGCAACGCGGCGCCCTGGTTACTTGCAGCTATCAGTCAAATATAAATAAACGGTGCACTAAGAAGAGCCGCATTTGTCAGTTAACAGCGGTCTTAGTATGCAGGGAGCCAAAAAGAGAGGAAAATACTTCCACCGCGCCTCATCAAGGCTGTGGCCTAGAAAATGTGAAGGTCAAAGACTTCACACTTCATTAGCTTTATCTGTTATGGCAGTCTAGACTGCCTTGACCTTTGCCTCTGCATGTAACCAATTTTGCATATAACACATATCTGTCATTTACCAATCACAATAATTCCTTTATACGTTTGTAGGAAACATTCTTGACTCTTCAGCAACAATCATATACACTAAATGTTAGCAACTATTCACGGAGTTATTATGGCCAATACATCAGGTAAAATTATCCAGACAAATACGAATTTTGCAATGATCTTAGTCGTACAATAGAATACAAGTCATTTTATTGCTAAACATCAATGAAATAACATTATTATTCTTCGCGTATGTGCCTAAGAAATTGTACTTCTTCCTTACTTCGTCCGCTGTCTTCCTGTCCCCTTCGTGTCTTTTTCTCATCCCCCTTCTGCTTTTTCTTCTTCTTTTGGTCTGCCATCAGGTTTCCGGTCAGAAGAAGACACTGCCTATCGTGACTCTCAAATCCTCTTTATAATTTGATATCTCAATGAAGTTGGTGTTGTTTATATTGCTATTTGTTGCCCAGCTGTGTAATCCGTCTACATAAATCTGTTTCTGCTTTCCCGCTGTTGATACTCACCTTATGTTTTATTTATCGATTTTTAGTTGTTCAGTGAGTGATCTTGTAGTACCCGCAGGTCTCAATACATCAGCATTTGCTTTTATCCCTGTCATCGATATGCTCAAGATTGTATTATTTTCCCACACGAGTATAATGTCTCTATATTTCTCTATATTGTTGGTAAGTCCCATAGATTCCATTTGTCTTTTCCTCATTGTGATGATCTGTAACTTCTGTGGATCTCGGTAACTCAGCATTTGTTTTATATTCTATCCACGATATTCACAATATGTTTCTTATCAACTGCATCCCATCTGCATCCATTCTTTTCTGCAGACAACTGACAGTGGAATGTCCTAGAATCCTAGCCAACATTTTAAGTATATCACTGTGACTAATTAGTCCAGGAGTTGTCCTGTACACACATATAATGACGTTATGGAGTTATCTATACACATATAATATCCAGGAGGTACTTATACACATACAATATCCATGAGTTACCTATACACATACAATATGCAGGAGTTTCCTATACACATATAATATATGAGTCAAATATTTTTAAACAATAGGTAAATAGGTAAGTACTGTACTCCTTTTAAGGCCATAAGGTGTGTTAGGTATATGGTGGTAATTCTATCTGTTAGATAAATCGGTTTTTGACTGTTTATGATTGAGTGAACAAGTTAAACAGTCAACACACTGTAACTCTTCCAGGACGAGATGCCACGGTTACCGTCGACAAAGTTTGCTACATGTCATATCCCTTGGTGTTGGATGTCTCCGTGGCGAAGTGGTTAATTCGAATGCCTTGAGCTTCTAAAGTTGTGGGTTCGTTTCTGCACTCCGTCATTCGATTCACGGCCGCATTTTTGCCGGAGACTCCTGGGGTGGTCGCTGGAGTTTCTGGATTCTTGGATTGTGCGACGCTTTCGGCATACTGCTGTGAGGAAAGAGACAGTAACATATGGGATAAAACCCAGTGCAATGGAGAAAAACCTCTCGCCTTTAGCTCACCCCTCCCCCTCATCTAACGCTTTATATGTCTTGGGTCCTGTTTATAATATTTAGACATTCTCTTTATAGTCATGTATAGCGACTGGAAATGACCCACCTTTTTAGAAACAGTAAATGAATACTTAAAGAGTCGAAAGCCCTGCACACAAGAATTTTTAACCACCTACCTTAACTCTTCTGTGCCAATCAAATCGAAAAGAGGAGGTCGAATAGGTTGCTGCCCAAACCAGATTTCAAAACGGGAAAACCAACCCACACAAAAAGAATATTTATAACATGGCTAATTCAGGTATGCATGCATTTAGATACTCGTCGTTGCTACGGAGTTCGGGCACACTGTTCATTTGTATGATCTATAGGAGAAGACTAAATGACTTATGGAGATATCCGTGCGGAGTGATTGCCATCATTTACCAAAAGTAATCCTCACATAAACTCATACACGCATTCACAGATGGCTCCCTAACATGTTACCAAGCTCTATCCAACAATCTAAGATGAGGTGATCAACATAATCTAACTATTCATGCTCAGTTGGTTAAAGGCAGAATAACGAATGCTTAGTGTCTTCATGCCCACGTCCGCGCATTCTCTAAACAGAAAACTACAGTCAACAAGATCACCACCGTGCTACGTTAACGTCCGTACACGTTTGAAATGGGGATATTACTAACTGAGAATCGTTACAAACACAATAGTGTCCCGTCTAATGAACTCAGCACTTGTCCATTAGGGAGGGAATTTGTCGTAATCCAGCAGTGCGTGTAAACAGGCGGAACCGGTTGTTGAGTGAAAGAAATGTGCCTGCGTGTGTGATGTTCTTTTATAAAGTGTCCTTTCTGACGGCCTAATTAATGTGAGATGTTGCAGACGGCTTTGCGTTGATTTCGATGGTACGAGGCATTGGCCGTTCAAAAAGCATTGGCAAAATAATGAACTAACAATTGTCTAGAAAATCACAAACTGCAAATAAATGCTAGGATTCATTATAACGTTCTGTAAAGGACAAACAACTAACTTATTGCTACGTAGAGGAGATTTTAAAACATCTCGACTCCTAGATAATACCAGCCTAATATATGTACCACAAAATGTTCTTGGAAGTAAAGGCGGCCGATTTGATATTGCCACATAATCTGTCGAGTGTTGATTAGTCTATACTAGTATATATCTAGCAACATATACACATTACGACTCGAGGCGTTAAAAAGGATCTTTTCCTTATTGTTACGTAGCAAATAATATGTGATCATTAATACCAATTTCCCACATGTCTCATACCCACAAGTGTAAATAGCAAGAGAAATTACCAAAGAACTGAGGCTGGATGAACAGAGACGAAGGCATGGAGGAATAACGTCAGTAATGCTGACCCAGATGTTTATCTGCAAGAACAACCACATACCAAACTTTCGTGCTTACACGAACAACCACATACCAAGCTCTCGCGCTCTACAAGAACAACGATATCCCAAGCTCTCACATACCACAAGAACAACCACATACCATGCGCTGTGCTGTACACGAACAATCACATATCAAGCTCTCACACTCTACAAGAACAACCACATACCAAACGTTGTGCTCTACAAGAACAAGCACACACCAAATGTTGTGCTCTACAAGAACAAGCACACACCAAATGTTGTGCTCTACAAGAACAAGCACATACCAAACGTTGTGCTCTACAAGAACAGTTACATAAATAAACACATAAAGACTGTTTTTGGCGCTCACAGAAGGAGAAAAGGAAGTAGAGACTAGAGGACGCACTAGACAACATACAATTTGAAAGCTATAGTTACCGACCGGGATTCGAACCTGTCACCTCCATATGACGACAGCGACTCGCTGCAGAAACAAGTATACTTCGACGCCTGACCAACTAGACGAGATTATACGAGAGTATACGAGATTACGGAGAAAAGTCGCTAACCCCTAGGCCAGGAAGCCGGCTGGTGACAACTTTTTTTTTTTTTTTTTTTTTTTTTTTTTTTTTTTTTTTTTAGCATATCCTTTACAGGACTTAGCTGTCAACACCAGCATCTTTCAGCTGTATGTTGATCTCTTGGCAAGATTACGCTCAGTAGTTTGCCATTGCTTTCTGAGCGGCCGGCTCAGTATCCCGCAAGTCACGAGCGGGGGTCGAACCGCATCAGCTCTCGCTCCGCTACGAGACTCTGCGTGATAAACGGGATTACAGAGAGAAAGTGTTGTAACCCCACAGCCAGAGAGACCGGCTGGTGACAACTAGCAAGGGAAAATAACAAGAGGAAGGCAGAGAGGTAATTATCTAAATGGCTTGATAACATGGTTTAATCGAGGCATAAACACAGAACAGATCCATGACTCTGGTGATCGAGTGAGATGACGGAAGATAACCACTCACGCTTATTGACATGGCATTTGATGATGATGAGTTTGCCATTGCTTTCTTAACGGCCTACGCATACATCATTGTGAAAATCAACGTAATGCCATCTGCTCGAAAATCCTCGACTGATTTCGAACCCAGTATGTTGGGGGACATGAGATAAAGTGCCGCAGATTGATAACAATAATAACAACGTTAGCAACAATAACAACACACAAACAACAATCCTCAGAGGTTCACCTGACTCTTTGTAAGTAAAAGGGAATAAAAAAAAAACTCTTGATTACATCTTGATAGGTAACGCTAACTCTGTACCTGTATAGATCAGTCAACACTGGATGAGATATATGTTCAATGTCACAACGGTCGCCTTTACTTCCCAGAAACTTTTCTAGTACCAATTGTAAGATGGGTCGCCTGGCAGCCCGGTACACTGAAAAAATATCTGTGCCTTAAAATGATTTCGAAGACTTGACGACCGGACCAAAGCATTAAGCGTGGTTGCCACTGCCAGCCGCGGCACTCTTGTCTCTTTGTATTTGAATTCAAATAACGCAGTTTAATGTTTTCCACGTGGAATGAAAATATGCATCCAGATCACGTGATTCAACAGATTAAGTGGATTGGGCTGACATGACGTCACTCATAAATCGGTTCGCTGAACGTTTTGGACTACCTGCCTATGGCGTGGAAACTAATCAAGATTGATCGTCACTTTAGAAGGTCACACACGTGAGTGGATTCCCAGACAGACTGTGCAGTTACAAACGTGCTACTCACTGATTTAAGAGTGATCCAAGGGCGTGTGTTGTAACGCAATCAAACTAATAAAACATGGTTGCATGTCCTTTACAGGACGTGGCAGTCAACGCAGGCATTTTTGGCTGTTTATGATATACTAGGCAATTATAAGAACACTAGAGTGTCATTGCTTTCTGAATGGTCGACTCCAATACCAATGTGAAGATCAACGCAAGGCGGTATTCTTATAAATCACCTGCATCTAATTTCGAAACCGCAATGCGATAGTGTGAAACTGTCTTCACTACGTCTAAAACAAAGAGATCGACAAACATAATAACAGCGCGGACTAGACCGAGGTCATTTAGAAGGTGACTGCATGTTCGGAGCGATGGCAGATGGCTATGTCCCAGAGTTGACCGGTTTTTGCCTTATGCAGAAATGCGTGGCTGCTGGGTTTCTGGTTGTCTGCCACTGCCATCGACGATGAACTGTATTTCGTGGACTGTGTGGTGAACATCTAGGAAACATTCAGATGGGAAAATGACTGCCGATTCCATCAGAAATGAACTGGGTGTTTTGTGGGGGACTATTGTGTTGACATTCTGGTGTCGGCATTATGCACAGTGTATCTGTGCGGGCTGTTATTTGTCGAGACTCCTGTCTTTTCCAATTTTCACATTGGGCAGTGGGGAGCATTTTGTGTGATATTCACTGGCACAGGAACGGAGCATAATGGGGACGACCCGTTGCTGTGAAGTTGGAACTGCGACTAACTAACTAACTAACTAACTAACTAACTAACTAACTAACTAACTAACTAACTAACTAACTAACTAACTAACTAACTAATTAACTAACTAGACGAATGTGTGCTGAACAATTAAACTCATTCTTAGTGGCATTGCAAACTACTGAACGTAAACTTGCCAAGAGATCACAACAGGAACACAAATATACTGGTGTTGACTGCAACGACCTGTAAAGGATATGCAACTAACTTAACTGTGTGATATTTGATGGGCGACGTGCACGAATCTGTCACTCCCTATAGAGCATAGGCCCTTAACTGATTCAGTGTCAAATAAAAAGGTGGTTTCGAACTAACAAAAATGGATGGTGGAAATGGGAAGTAGGCTTGTGTCACAGTTATGACTTGAACGTTGTTAGTATGGTAGTAGACATGTTGTGTTATATATCAAATTAAAGGCAGTTGCATAAGGAAAAAATATAGTATATAAGCCAAGGCAGAAACGAGAAGTTGCATGAGACGATTAATCATCCCATGGCAGTTAATCAGTTAACCAATTCACGCCAACCACTGCTATCTGTAGACGCGTAATGATTGGTTGGGTGCTGTAGCAAAGGTTTCTGCGGTATAAAGTAACCTGTCTCACGCCAACCTTGCTCAGTGGATTCTTACGACGTGTATGGTCGGTTGGAGGATTAATATTCTTTGCATCCCTTATGAGCCCCAGTAACACAATTCTCAAACATGTGGTATAGGCAATACAAATGTTGTGCATATCCTTTACAGGACATCGCTGTCAACATCAGCATCTTTCAGCTGATTGTTGATTTCTTGGCAAGATTACGCTCAGTAGTTTGCCATTGCTTTCTGAGCGACCGGCTTCATACTCTCATAAGTCACTGGCGCGACTCGAACCGCTTCCAATTCTCGTGCGCTCACGTCAACCACGAGAGTATTCGGGGTTATGGAGAAAGCTGCTAACATCTCGACCAGGGAGACCGGCATAGGCAATACAGGGAACTGATTAATTCTCCGGAGTATGTTTGTTGAACAGAGCAGGGCCCTCGCGTGTACTGCTTGACAATCACAAATTGTAGCGAAGGGCTTAAGCACACGTCACCAATGTCGAGGTTGAAGACAAAGAGAAACCACATCATCACCTGCCCAATAATAAATTTTTGAGGTGGGCACACATCTTGAAAAGAGGAGTAATGTGTTCAGAAATGTCATAGCTGTCTTGGAACTGAACACCCTGGCACACGATAAACGTACGAATTAATTTGCTTCCATTCATTTCAGGGATGCAGTTATTCATCGGCATGTTGCTAGTAATATCGTCGGTTAAGTTAGTTTCCGAGAGACCATGTATCCGCCGTCTGTATTCTTATTGGAAGCCGCGGTAGCACAGTGGATAGCATGTTTGCTGCCGGTTCGGTGGTTATGTGTTTGAAACGCTATCGAAAGGGGGGGGGGCATATTTTTAAAGTTGAGCTAGGCTTAAGGCGACCCAGCATAAATTGAGCACCATGAAAAGTCATGGGAAATAAAGCGGTCCGAAATGATTCTAACCACATCACTCATCGAGTGATATTGGTTTATAATGAAATGGATTCGGCAGAAAAATCCCAATGCACCGTAAGGAGTGGTAAAGGGTTACTTACTTTAAACACAAAAGTACACATTGTAGTGAAGTGGAGAAAAATACACAGCAAAAGTATACATTGTAATGAAGTGACTTAAATCATCCAAACTATACCAAACTCACTTAAAGTGATTCGGGAAGCTGAGTTACAATTCCATATACAGTCAACTGTATGGAAAGTATTCCATTTCAGTGTTTTTGCAAATCACTCTGGTAGTCTGGGTGTTGACAAATGGTGGTAGTCTGCTTTATAAGTGAATCGGAAGCACTGCGTCTAAAATTACAATTACAACTCATGATCGAAATATTATCTAAAAAAATTGTTTTGTAAAAATTAATTTCACAATTCCGATTCAAGGGGTTCAAAGTCAGCAGGGGGAGATTTGTAAGCAGGCAGCGTTGCGTTGCTGTTCACAATGGTATGAGTGTCCGGCGTTCAGAAAGCAATGGAAAACGTCTTGTAGTTCATGCCATGTGGCGTTGGTGATCATGTCAGTCCACAGCCTTTTGGCTCGTGTATTGTCAATCATTTCTGATACCGATGTTACTCCACGCAATGTCCAATTGTCCAGAATCTTCTTTCTGGGCTCTTCTGCTCTCTAATTCTCCTTTGCGATGACATACTCCAGCGGTCCTCTTCTTATGACAAGCTCAAAGAAATGTGGACTGTCTTCTTCTGATGCGAGTAACTAGTTCTCTTTGTCAATTAACTTCTTTCAAGATAACTTCATTACTCTTTCTTTCCATCCACGGTATTCTCATCATTTTCTTTAAAACCACATCTTCGCAACTTTCACATAATTCTTTACTTGTTTGTTTATTGTCCATGATTGGCATCAGTACATCTGGACTGGCTCAATATAGACCACAGAACACTTTTCCTCCTCTCGATTGACAGATAACTTGCAAGGACAATTCTTCATCTCGTGAAATGCTGTATTTGCTTGTGTTATTCTACATTTAACTTTCTTAATACATATTCTATCTGTTGTTATTAAGGTACCCGTAATTCGTAATCCCGCATATCGCGTTCAAAACACAGCTGCGGAAGATTTGGAAGCAGACCACCTTGCGTTGGTTCCCATATAAAGGTATGAGTACTGGTCGTTCATAAAGCAATGGCAAACTACTGAACGTAAACTTGCCAGGAAATCACAAATAGGAAAAGAAAACGCTGGGACTGACTGCCACGTCCTCTAAAGATATGCAGCTTACTATTATTAGGGTACCCGGATACTTAAATACAAATTACTAAACGTAAAAGTTCCTAGTAAATGATACACAGATTTTAAAAAAATACTAGGGTCATATAAAGGTCTCCCAAATAATTTTTACTACCTACAGTTAAATTCGGTAACTTCTTTCTAGGAGATAATGAGCTGGTTAACGAGACGCCATCGGTCAGTTGGTTAAACAGAAGCTTGAAGTTTGCCTTCCATACTTGCTGAGCTTATCCACGAACCGCTGTCTTGTCGTTTGTTTGATTGACGCGTCTAGGGTCTGCTGGATGAAAACATGCCGGTTTTCAGCATCAATCTCTGGTCTAATATAAACGGAAGTTTGCCAGGGATCGCAACAACCACGTCAAAAACCGCCCATCAAGAATGTCTGGGACAGACATCACGTTACTGCAAACCGGTTTGGTAATTTTCATCTATATATGTGTCTCTCCCTCGTTCGCTTGGTCGCTTCAATCCAGGGGTCTTTCATCAAATTTCAGATTTTCGAAGCTCTTCCACCCCGTCACAGCTTCACACTCAACCATTAGATGATCTTCTGTTGATTGTATTACCGCTGACGCGAGTGACAAGCGGTGATTGATGATTGCTGTTCTGGCAGGGATTTTCTACTAGAATTGATTGAACGTTTGTGTGTGGGGGAGTAAGTGTACGTATTTTTGCCAATACTGTAGTGTTGACGTTATTGTTGTGTGTTTGTGTCCGTGTTTGTGTGGGTACTTGAATGGACTTGTAACTGTAGTAATGACAAAACTATGTGTATATGTATTAAGAAAGTGCTTACAGGCACGCGATTGAATTGACTTATTGTTACCATACTACTGAATCAATTGTATGAACATGTCATTACCAGATATAGATAAAAAAGAATTACTGCTGTAGGGTCGTCAATTTTCAGACTTTCACACATACCAGAACACGCCATTATAAGATGGCTGAACTAGCTAGCTCCGCAATGTAACGCAAGACATAGCGAACGACTAAATATACTTTATGTCCCTAAACCTAGGATAAATTTATATAAAACAAACTTAGCATACTTTGCTACTCAGTTGTGGAACAATATTCCACAAGAAATCAAAGACACCTCCAGTCATTATACATACAGTCGCAACCTGTTTGAACACTACCTCAGTACAGACTACACCCCCCCCCCCTCCCCTAAAATGATAATGGTAAATTATCTCAAACGACAACTAGTTAATAAACATTACCATATGTATGGCACGTTACACCGTCCTTAGGTTTTTATCATGCCCATGGTAAACATTGCCTCAGTGAGTCATGTATAACTGATTATTTTTCATGCGTATTAATGCTTACTGTTCTTTTGTTGTCTAAGATTAGCTTCATATGTGATGTTGAATGAAATAATGTATGAGAGAAATTAGAGAAGAAGGGCAGAATGTCAGACGGGCCTACGTGCCCATTTCTTAACCCTTCGAAAATAAAGATTATTCGTTCGTTCGTTCGTTCGTTAGTTTCCAGGCATGTACAATTCAAGTAATGTTTCTTCTTCTTAGAATACATTATTCTGAGAACGATTTTGTAACATTTAAGTTCAAAAGACTCAGTTTTCTTCTGTAGTGATTGCGACATGGTCACAAACGTATATTTGCTGGTGTTGTGCAGCAAGGTGTGGAATGCGCCTGGCCCTGCAGCCAGCAGGGTTGGGATCGGCTAGCCTCTCCCAGTAGGGGTGAAGAGCGAAAATTAGTAGCCTGCCGATGACCCGCAGACTACACAAGTCAACCCTCACCTCCGCGTGATGCAGACCGGGCAACCATGACCGCGAGGTCATGGGCTAACGGGGCTATGGCTCGCCATAGGGGATGGACTCCCTGTGGTCCTATTTGTGTCCTAAACCTGCGACTGGCTTAGCAAGCCGGCAGGGGATCTTCATACTGCTCGTAGAAAAACTAAGAAGTATAAACGGACTGACCTAAACGAACATCCCTTGAAACAAGTGAAGAGTTTCAAGTACCTAGGAAGTATAATATCATCAAATGGCAGATCAGAAGACGAGATCGAAAATAGGTGCAATAAGGCAAATCAACTCATTGGACAAATGGCACCAATACTAAAGAACAAACATGTATCAATAACTACTAAGAAAGCACTTTACAACACAATCTTCCTGCCAACTCTATGCTACCAATGCCAAACCTGGACAATGACAGAAAAAGAGAAAAGAAAAATCACAACAACAGAAATGAGGTTCCTGAGAAGAATACTCAACGTATCAAGAAGAGATAAGATCAGAAATGAAGAAATCAGGACTAAAGTGGGGGTTAAAGCAGCACTAGATTTTATCAGGAAATAGCAAGTCAAATGGTTTGGCCATGCAAGTAGGTTACCAGTCAACAGCATACCACAGCAAGCAATGATGTACAGACCAGATGGAAACCGAGGAAAAGGCCGACCACGTAAACGTTGGACGGAGGGAATAGCAGAGTCCATGGGAATATCGATATATGAAGCCCATAATCGGGCACTCTCACGAAGTTTATACTTCACCTCGACACCGCAAGGTACAAGAGGAACATGATGAGATGAGATGAGATGAGTGCAGCAACTGGCCGAGTGGCTAGAATATCGGTTTCTCCTTCGGGAGACCCTTTTTAGAATCCTAGGTAGGGTGTGGATTTTTTTCTGTGGCGTAAAAAGAATACAATAACCTGCACATTTCGCGGCGACAGCATTATCCAGCCAACCTCACTTTCGCAGGCCCCCGACCCCACCCTCCCCCTCCCCGTCCTACACTTCAAGGTACTATAGGCAGTATATGAAAGTGCCGCAGACTCCTACTACTATTTGACCTTTGCATTACTGAGACCTGCGAATTACTGTGGCCAGTGAGTTACTGTGGCCGGTGCATTACTGTGGTCAGAGCATTGTTCTGGTCAGTGCATTACTGTGGTCAGTGCATTACTATTGTCAGTACATGATTGTGGTTAGTGCATTACTGTGGTCAGTGCATTATTTTGGTCAGTGCATTAGTCTGTTCAGTGCATTATTATGGTCAGTGCATTATTGTAGTCAGTGCATTACTGTGGTCAGTGCATTACTATGGCCAGTGCATTACTGTGGTAAGTGCATTACCGTGGTCAGAGCATTACTGTGGCCAGTGCATTACTGTGGTAAGTGCATTACTGTGGTCATTGAATCACTGTGACCAGTGCATTACTGTGGCCAGTGCATTATTGTGGGAAGTGTATTACTGGGGTCAGTGCATTCATGTGGTCAGTGAATTACATTGACCAGTGCATTGCTCTGGTCAGTGCATTACTGTGGTCATTGAATCACCGTAACCAGTGCATTACTGTGGCCCGTGCATTACCCTGGCCAGTGCATTACTGTGGTCAGTGCATTCCTGTGGTCAGTGAATTACATTGGCCAGTGCATTGCTCTGGTCAGTGCATTACTGTGGTCATTGAATCACCGTGACCAGTGCATTACTGTGGCCCGTGCATTACTGTGGCCAGTGCTTTACTGTGGTCAGTGCGTTACTGTGGTCAGTTTATAACTGTGGCCAGTACATTACTGTGACCAATGCACATCTGTGGTAAGTACATTACTGTAGCCAGTACATTACTGTGGCCAATGCATTACTGTGGTAAGTACATTACTGTGTCCAGTACATTACTGTGGCCAGTACATTACTGGGAGAAATACATTACTGTGGTCAGTGCATTACTGTGGCCATTCGACGTCTGCACTTATTGGAACAGGCCATTGTTGTGGATTTTGGAGCCAAGATAATTAACAGAAATAACAAAACAGTTACATCTGTTATAATTTCCTAACATCTGCAGATATAAAGGCAAATACCACTGGAGCAAATGGCACGAGAACTAAATTTAAAAAAAAATATTGATTGATACGCATACAAGACAAATAAAAGAATATGACAGTATCTAACACACCAATCAACAAACAGTTTGAAACAGATGACTGAATTGATTTCGCACAGAGACGAAAAATACAGATGCATAACCGACATGCCTTCTCAAAGACCTAAGGCAGAGGTGGACAACAAAAATGGTAGATATATGTTATTAAGTTTACTTCACAATCTTCCATTTAGTGTAGGCAAATGCTATACGTGTGGGTTTAGATCGGAAAACAAAAACAAACTAAATTCACGATGTTGTTGCATTGAGACTTGATTGGTGATAAGACCGAAGATAAAAGAACAAAGCTGCGAAGAAAAGATCTAGCTATCACATACTTGCATGCACGCGCGCTCTCTCTCTCTCTCTCTCTCACACACACACACACACACGCACACGCACACGCACACACACACACACACACACACACATCTCTCACAGTTATCTAGAGATTACATTAATCCAGATACTTACTGGCCCACCATTCTCTCTCTCTCTCTCTCTCTCTCTCTCTCTCTCTCTCTGTGAGTGGGCTGGGGGAGATGGGGGATTATGTGGGTGGGTGCAGAACATGCGTGTGGGTAGGCGCGGGATATGTGAGATGGCGGGGAGATGTGTGTGTGCGTGGGAGATGTGTGGTTGAGGGATGTGTGTTTGGCTGGGTGGTTAGAGGTGTGTGGGTGGAGGAGGATATTTGGGTTGGGTGACTGTTGGTAATGGGACGGGTGGAGGATATTTGAATGGGTGGGGAGATGTGTGTGGGTGGGGGATGTGTGGTTTGGGGAATGTATGTGTGCTTGGGGTGTGGGTGGATGGGATGTGTGGTTGGTGGGTGTGTGTGTGGGTGGTGAGATGTGTATGTGTGGGGATGTGGTGGATGGGTGGGGGTGTATGTGTGCCTGGGGTGTGTGTGTGTGTGTGTGGTTGGGTTGGGAATGTGTGGGTGAATGGGGGATGTGTGGGTGGGTTTTGGATGTGTCTCATAACATGCTAATATGCATTGTTTATGTTTACAAAATTCATTTGACAATGTTTGTCCTATGCACTATTGGTGAACGAAAGATGAGTGATTGGAAGGGCCGAATGTAAGACGGGCCTGCGTGCCAAATTTGTTACCCTTTGAAAATAAAGTCCGTTCGTTCGTTCGTTCGTTCGTTCGATCGTTCTCTCTCTCTCTCTCTCTCTCTCTCTCTCTCTCTCTCTCTCTCTCTCTCTCTCTCTCTCTCTCTCTCTCTCTGTCTGTGTGTGTGTATGTGTGTGCACACAATATAAAAAGTGGAATTACATTAATAGAAACCCAAATCAAGGTTTACATATACGTTTTCGGTTTCCAGCCTCATCGATTTAATTACGGCTTCAAGTATTAATTTTTATATGTTTGTTATTATTTTGTTTTACATAAAATTATACATGTCAGCGACACTTAGATTGACATAAATGTGTATCCTGTACCTCATTGTTCATTGGCACCTTGCCGTCTTGACAGACGATAGTTTGTAAGGGATGGAGTTATTGCCTCTCCATAGCACAAAGCCTGGGCTAAAATATAGAGATCATGTGTTGCCCATGCAGCATGATCCCTCTCTCGGCCTGCCTAGTTCACTCCAGAGGAAAGGTAACACCTCTACACCTGGAACAAGACAAGCTGCAGAAGCTGCCGGATATACTGTACCTATATATGCAAAAAGCAATGGCAGACTACTGATTCCCTAAAATTCCCTAGTAAATTATTCTGGGCCGGCTCCCTGGCCGAGGTTTTAGCAGCTTTCTCCGTAATCCCGAATACTTCGAGTCGCACCAGTGACTTATGAGAGTATGGAGCCGGTCGCTCAGAAAGTCGTGGCGTGATGATGAGCGTAATCTAGCCTAGGAATCAACGTACTGCTGAAAGATGCTGATGTTGACCGCAATATCCTGAAACAGGGTGGAAACGCGGAAAAAAAAAATATTTTGGGGTTAGGGTTGATCGCAATATCCTGCAAAGGACATTCACCATTTCATTTGCACCTATATAATAACCTATGAGTTATAAGAGAAATGAAACTTCCAGACAATGTGGGCACACTGGTCGTTTTACTTGCTGCAACTGGATGCTGCCGAGATTGCGTGTGTCGTGCAACTGCTCAATATCGATCACTAACATCTGATCTACAGCATCCCCAGTCAATTAAGACCTTTAAATTTTCACCTTGAGAAACTCTTTTCTCTGCCATCAGCCTTCACGAATCCTGTGAAATTATGTGTTGAAAGCTAATGCACGCAGAGCTAAACAAAAATCGACATGGAATACAGCATTAATGTGCTTTTGTGTGCGTATAAATTCCTAGTTCGAAATGTATTTTCAGAATGATATACACTTTAGAACTCTTTACGTTGATTTCGATGGTTTTAGACGTCGGCCGTTCAGAAAGGAATGGCAAACTACTGCATAGTAAATCACAAATAGCCCATACATTCTGGGGTTCTTCTCCTTCTTCTTCTGCGTTCGTCCGGAATGTTATTACAGACGTAATTCTGATGTGTCTGTTTACAGCAGAGTTGGGATATTTGCACTTTTCGGCCGACACATCCGACTTCTTTAGGCATTTGTTCGGCCGGGATACCTTCCCGGAATGCTGGGGATGGTTGAAATGTCATGTAACGGACATGCAACTAGCTTACCTATTCCAATCGTTAATTGTAATCGTATATGTCGCAAGTAATTATTATATGAATGCACTCTGCTCCAGACATTACTGTGATCTGACATGTCAGAGAAATTCGGAGAAATTGTTATATAACTGAACCTTTCCCAATCGTTACTGTCGCAAAGAAATTGTTATATAGACTCACTCTATCACAATCGTTGCTTGTATCCTATCTTGCCATTCAATTGTTATATTAACCCTCCGTATCGCAATATTTATTGTAATCTAGTCTGTCCCATATTGTTGTTATATACACCCATCCTATCACAGTCTTTACTGTAATCCATTCTGTCAAATTGTTACACGAAGCAACTCTATCCCAATCGTTATTGTACCTCATTTTTGTTTTTCCTAGCAATTATTAAATAAACCAAACATAGCACAGTCGTTTTTGAGATACTTTCTGCCTTATTATCAACATCATCACAATCATCATCATCGCGATCATCATTACCACAGTCATTATCAGCGCCGTCAGTTGTGTCAGCCTTCGAGCTGGTTATAACGATTCAGAATCATTCCATTATATTGTTGTCCGTCTTTTGTCATTCTCCTTAATTCCATGTATATATGCATGTTAATCTGCGATAACACAGCGGTTAGCACGCTTTCCTGTCCCACCGGTGTTCATGTGTTCGAATCTTCATCGAGGCGGAATTATTTTTTTTTTTTAAATTGACGCGGGTACTCAGGTCCACTTAGCCTACAGGTAGATGCCATGAAATTGTCTGAAAAGTAAGTGTGGCCAGTGAAATATTCATACATCACAGTGCCGATTGGTCTAAAACACATGAAACTAGCACCATACATCCATTACATCTCAAGGTGTTCAAAAGGGTACTTTACTATTTTGTCTACGTGGATAGGTGCGCCCAATGTGTTTTGTAACTGCAACCCTCCTTAGTCTATCCCTTCCTCTGTTATATATATATCAACCCTCCTTAGTCTATCCCTTCCTCTGTTATATATATATATATATATAGCATTTTGTCATCAGTCCATTTTCCAGCCAAGTTGTTCTTGTTCTTTTTCGCAAACGCAATATGTCAACCACTTCTAAACGCTACTCCTGTCAAACATCGTTCTGCTGTCTCGAGCAATTTAAAAAAAAAATTTCCTACAAAGTTTGTTTTTTTTTTACGTATTTTCCATTTTGTTGTTATACTTAAGACGCAAATGTCTAATATGTTGAGGTTGTAATTTATCTGAATGGAGGAAATTAACAGATAATTCTAAAGCGTCTATTAAATGTTAATTGCATGTACTTTACAGGACGCTGCAACCAACCCCAGCTCGGGACACATCGGATTGCAGTAACAAATGGCATATACAAGCTTGTTGCATGTCCTTAACAGGACACTTCAACCAATCCGATAATTAATTAGCTATTTGTTTCTTAGTTTTCAATGTTAGTTCAGTAGTTTGCCATTACTTTCTGAACGGACGACGCCTCATACCATCGAAATCAACCCAAAGCGGTCTGCTGCCAAATCACCTTCGCCTGATTTCGAAACATCGACTCGGTAGGACAAGGAATTGTGCACCGCAGATTCATTATTCCTAAAGCCTAAGCGCAGGTTGATTGGGATAAAGAGAGTTTACACCGGGTGTTTGTAAAGTCTAACAACACTTTGTATGTAGAACAAATCTGAAACATTATTTCTTCCGTTCATAACACCATTCTGTTAAAAGTGCAAAGAATTATTCCAGCAGACGACAGACATTCATTCCATAATGCTTCACGATGGACTGTGGAGCACATTTTTTTTTAATGACATCATGTACTTCATTTTTCAGATTTGTTCTACATACACAGTGTAGTGAGACTTTACAAACATCATGTATAAAAATTGTTCGGGAAAGATCGGATTACAGCAATGATTGGGACAACCAGTACTTTTTTAAGGGTTAATATAACACTTTTATGTGACACTGAATTACAGTAACGATTGGGGCAGATTGTGTTTCTACAATTCCTTGGGTCACAAAATAGAAGAAACTTATAAGCGTACGATGAATTGCTTTATATAGGCCGAAGATTTTGGTGGACAGAGGGTTAAATGGCTACTCCACATCGTTCAAGAGCGTCCGTTAAGTTAGCGGAGGGAATGAGGTGAAATCATTACTATCCCTCAAGTAATAAATTTATGCGAAAGTGAATTACTCGACTTGACCGAGTTTTAACAACTGCTGCAACAACAACAACAACAACAACAACAACAACAACAACAACAACAACAACAACAACAACAACAACAACAACAACAACAACAACAACAACAACAACAACAACAACAACAACAACAACAACAACAACAACAACAACAACAACCATTACTGAGTTACTGGTCCGAGCTGTCTACAATCAATTGTAAAAGCAATAAATAACTACGGAGGCGCCATTAGTGCGAGACGCAGGGGCGGACGCCAACACCGAGGCAATATTATTTACTCATAAAACATATTTGGACAACTCTGGAACATTCTAAGGGTTACTATACGCTTGTTAAAAGAGTGAGTGACCGGGTGGTTATGATGCCTATCTTTCTTAACGTGGAACGTGTGTTCAAATCCTACTTCAGGCTTCCGGCTTTAGTCTATTGAAGGTGAAATAATCCTATCCCCCACAATCATGGTGACTGCTTGAGCACGCGGCATTTATCCCTCTCAGCTCACAAAAACATATCTGCAGAAACAAGCCAGGGTATACATTCAGAAGTGGTAATTATTTTAATGATAGATAGACTCACCAGGTACTATTACACGTGCGTGTTGGAGAAACTAAAGAATAAGGCTATATCTCTAATTTGGAAAGTGCTGGGTCGGCTTCCGGTACAATGGCGACAGCATGACGCGTACTTTTCGGGGGGACGCTATTTAGTGTTTTCCTTTGAATTTCGTGTGATTTCCTATGGATTTCCTGCGAATAGTGTTTTCCTGTGGATTATGTGATGTTATTTTGTGCTCCTTTATTGGAAGTTTTCAAAAGAAGCCACGGAAGGCAGGTGGTGGATGAAATTTGAGGGCAGCCGACAGATATTCGTTGGTCATGGTCTCGAATTCACGACGGCAGGCAGAAGAGCTCTTCTTGAGTCAATGGCTGCGGTCTCCGACCAGTACGGTCACTGCCATAGAGGAAAGCAACGGCAAACTACCTCTTTAAAAGCGCCTAGTATATCATGATTCGCTTAAAGACTGATCATCGCAAGACAAGGACAGAGACGTTAAAATTAGCAACACGGAACGTTAGGACGTTAAACAACGACGGAAAATTAGAGAACATAAAACAAGAAATTGAAAGGGAAAAAATTAATATTTTAGGTATGTGCGAAACGAGATGGACAGGATCAGGCATCAAGATAGATGACGATTTCAAGATTATTTATTCTGGAGGTGAAGATCGTCATAGGGGAGTGGCAATTGTTTTGGACCGGAAAACATCAGCATCTGTTCAAGGATATTACGCCGTGTCGGACAGAGTTCTACTAGTTAAATTAAGTGGCATACCTTTTAGCATAAATATTATTCAAGTATATGCACCAACAGGAGAATCCAGTGAAGATAGTGTAGAAGAATTTTATAATGACATAGAGGCTGCCTTAAAGAAATGTAAAAATTCAGAAATAAACATCATAATAGGGGACTTCAATGCAAAAGTAGGAAATCAAGGGGATAGATACACAGTAGGAAACTATGGTTTAGGAGAGAGAAATGAAAGAGGATACAGACTCATGGAGTGGGCAAGAGAACAGGAAATGATTGTGGGAAACACCTGGTTTAAACAACACCCTAGAAGATTATGGACATGGAGGAGTCCTGATAGCAGGATTAGAAACCAGATTGACTACATTTTCATTAGCAGAAGATTTAGAAACGCGCTAACAGTAGCAAAAACAGTTCCCAGTGCTGATTGTTATAGTGACCACAGATTACTCACAGGAACATTGAGGATAAAGTTGAAGAAAGTCAAGTATATAACTTCTTCTTCTTCAGCGTTCCGAGCCATTGAGGTTCTTTGCTGCAAATACAATCCGTCTCCATTCGTCTCTCTGGTGGACCTTCTCTTGCCAGTCGTTGATTCCAAGTGCTTGTAGGTCTGTAAATGTATTATCTCTCCACCGCCTTCTTGGTCTACCTCGGGGTCTACGGTCATTTATTTCCTGAGTGTAAGCGAGTTTTGTTTCCCTATTATCTTCCATTCTTTCTATATGCCCCAGCCATTGTAGTCTATTAGCCTTCATGATACCAGTGATTAGCGGGGACTTAAACAGATCATAAATGTCTTTGTTACTTCTTCTTTTCCACTCTCCACTTTGTGTATCCCTAATGGGTAAAAACATGCGTCTTAAAATTTTCAAGTATATAACAGGAAACACTAAATATGATTTGTGTACATTGAGTAATAACAAGGAAATACAAAACAAATTCAACATAGAAGTACAGAACAGATTTGAAATATTGTCTGATCTAGAGATATTATTCCAGGATGTGGATGATCAATGGGAAACGTTGAAGAATTCAATCAATGTGGCTGCAGAAACAACTATTCCAAAATTAAAGAAGGTGGGTCGTAAGAAATGGATGACTGCAGAAAATTTACACCTCATGGTAACAAGAAGACTCAACAAAAATAATTCTGTCAAATATGAAGAAATCCACAGACAAGTCAGAATATTATGTAGGGAGGCAAAAGAATCATGGCTTGAGGAAAAGTGCTTAGAAATTGAAAACCAACACAACAGTCAAAATACCAAATAAGTGCACAAAAGAATTCAGGAACTTACTAATAAAAGAACAAGCACATCAACAGGGTGTCTAAAAACTAAAGATGGCAAAATCATAATAGAAAAAGACCAGATTCTACATGTATGGACAGACTATGTGAAACACCTTTATGATGATAACAGAGACGAACAGTATGATATTAGATTTAATAATGAAGGACCGCCAATTTTGGAGATGGAGGTTCGAAATGTTCTTAAGCATATGAAAGCTGGCAAGGCCCCTGGTGCAGATAACATCACAACAGAAATGATTAAAGCTTTAGAAGAATTTGGACTAGAGCAAGTCACCAGACTGCTGAACACATTATATGACACTGGAGATATACCTCCTGAATTATGTAACTCTATATTTATTGCAATCCCAAAGAAATCAGGAACCTTGGAATGTGATCAACATAGAACAATTAGTATAATGAGTCACATCACAAAGATTTGGCTAAGAATTATCATGCAAAGAGTGAGGAAGAAGATACAACCCGAAATAGGGGAAGAACAATGTGGGTTTGTAGAAGGAAAGGGTACAGTAAATGCTGTGTATATGCTGCAAACAGTTATTCAACGTGCTATAGAAGTGAACAAGGATATACATCATTGCTTTATTGACTATACAAAGGCTTTTGATAGCATTAGACATGTCAGCATGGTGGATATGCTTGCAGATCTACAAATTGATGGGAAAGACATTAGACTTATAAAAAAACATATATTGGAAACAACAAGCTGCAATAAGGATTGATAATGAAGTGGGACAGTATCAGTCAATTAAAAGAGGTGTTAGGCAGGGATGTGTGATGTCTCCAGGTCATTTTTCCCTATACAGTGAAAATATTTTCAGAAATGTAGAGGATATAAATGGAATCAGCATTGGAGGACGAAACATCAATAACATTAGATATGCAGATGATACAGTATTAATTGCAGACAATGCGCAGGACCTGCAACAATTAGTAGATGCGGTTGTTGTACACAGTGAGCAACTGGGATTAGAATTAAATTGTAAAAAGACTCATGTTATGGTCATCACTAGGAAGGAAGAACTGCCACAATGTAATATACAAGTAAATGGAAATATTCTTCAACAAGTGAATCGGTACAATTATCTTGGAACAGTCATAACATCTGATGGGAGATGCCTTGAGGAGATTAGAACAAGAATCGCCATGGCGAAAGTAGCTTTTAGCAAGATGAAAAACATTCTGACCAATAAAAAGATGTCAATTGAAACGAGAAAAAGAGTGTTGAGGGGGATACATAGAGCCTGTTCTTTTGTATGGATGTGAAACTTGGACAATGGGCAGTCAAGCTGAAAAACATCTGATGGCTGCAGACATGTGGCTTCTGAGGAAAATGCAAAGAATACCATGGACAGACAGAAAAACCAATGACCAAGTACTACATTAGACAAATGAACATCGTAAACTGATTAGAGAAATTAGACGTAGACAGTAAAAAATGTTTGGACATGTTATGAGAAGAAATGGATTGCAGAACTTGGTGACAACTGGCAAGATCGAAGGAAACAGACCAAGAGGCAGACCGAGAGGAAAATAACTGGATGGCTTGGCCACATGGCATGGACGAGACAGGAACTCTGAGCTGATGCACGACACTGATGATCGAGTGAAATGGCGAGTCATGACCGCCCACGCTTTCCGGCATGGCACATGATTGATTGATTGATTGATTGGACTGGAATCCAGCCAAGGGTCATAACACCTAGGAACCCGATGACATCATACCACCTCCAACCCCGATACCTGGGTAGAGTATAGGACGCCTATCCTCATCGAATAGGGATTAAAGAGTAATGGGAGGCCCAGCAAACACGATGTACACACGATCAAAACCCCTCGGCAGTTGGAAAACATAAAGAGTAAACAATGCAAATTAGATGGGCAATGAACACAAACAAGTAATGTTATCTTTATGGTCGTTTATATGGTCTGCCTGAATTGCGTAGCGGTTGTGGTCTATTTGGAACCAAGCCAAAACTGCACACAGACACACCATGTCGTAAACAAAAGTTGTATACAATAGTGGTGTGAGCGGGATGCAGAAAATGGTATGGGTGAGGAAAAGAACTGATGACTGAGATCATAATGCCCTGCAATTGCATATGTGAAACCGTTAGCATTTCAAGCACAGCGAATAAAAGCCGCTGTCATTGCCGAGAACTGACATGACCTCTACTTGCAGACGAAGAGAAACATGCGAGGAAAAGACGTCATGATTAACCCCGACCACTTGTGCTTTCAGTGTCAATCAATCAAACAATCAATCAATCAATCAATCAATCAATCAATCAATCAGGCACCGTATCAATAATGAAGGTTGTCTGCAATGGATCTCCAACGCTGTCTGTCTCTCACCCTGATGTTACATTCTGTCAGACTGATGTCCGTCCATCTCTTGATGTAATCTTCCCACTTTTTGTCTACCTCTTGCTGCTTGCTGCTGTCAATAACTAGCCGTCATGGTGTCACGTGTTATCCGTTCTACGCATGCAGTTTTAATACATTTCATCATCATCAGCGCCACGCCGGAATTAGTCATGTTTCGCCATTACTAACGATACCTAAATCGTGGATCAGCTCTGTATTTTTGTCTCGACCATGCCATGTGGTCAAGTCACCTACATATTTACCTCTACGCTTTCCCATTGTTCTTTCCCCCGTCAACCTTGCCAGTTGTTGCCAAGTTCTCCAGTTTATTTTTTCTCATAACGTGCAAAATAAATCTTGAGTGTCTGCGCCTCTCTAATCTGTTTACTGTTTTCATTTGTTTCTTTAGTTTTCATTTGTAGGACGTGCTCATTGGTTTTTCTATCTGCCTATATTTGCATATATCTCAGAAACCACATTTCCACTGCCATTCGATGATTTTCAGCTTGTCTACTCATTGTCCACGTTTCGTATCCATACAAAAATACAGGTTATATATAGCACTTTAACACTTCAGAACCTATAAGAAATCCCAAGCTGTACAATAAATGCCAGAAAGTACAGTTAATATCTTTTCATAAAATAAATTCCACACCTACACTAAACCCACCAGTATATATTACATCACTGCACTAAACCCACCAGTATATATTACATCACTGCACTAAACCCGCCAGTATATATTCCACACCTACACTAAACCCACCAGTATATATTACATCACTGCACTAAACCCACCAGTATATATTACACAACTGCACTAAACCCGCCAGTATATATTCCACACCTACACTAAAACCACCAGTATATATTACATCACTGCACTAAACCCACCAGTATATATTACACAACTGCACTAAACCCGCCAGTATATATTACATCACTACACTAAACCCACCAATATATATTACATCACTACACTAAACCCACCAGTATATATTACATCACTGCACTAAACCCACCAGTATATATTACATCACAACACTAAACCCACCAGTATATATTACATCACTGCACTAAACCCACCAGTATATATTACATCACTACACTAAACCCACCAGTATATATTACATCACTACACTAAACCCACCAGTATATATTACATCACTACACTAAACCCACCAGTATATATTACATCACTACACTAAACCCACCAGTATATATTACATCACTACACTAAACCCACCAGTATATATTACATCACTACACTAAACCCACCAGTATATATTACATCACTACACTAAACCCACCAGTATATATTACATCACTGCACTAAACCCACCAGTATATATTACATCACTACACTAAACCCACCAGTATATATTACATCACTAGACTAAACCCACCAGTATATATTACATCACTACACTAAACCCACCAGTATATATTACATCACTACACTAAACCCACCAGCATATATTACATCACTACACTAAACCCACCAGTATATATTACATCACTGCACTAAACCCACCAGTATATATTACATCACTACACTAAAAACACCAGTATATATTACATCACTACACTAAACCCACCAATATATATTACATCACTACACTAAACCCACCAGTATATATTACATCACTGCACTAAACCCACCAGTATATATTACATCACTACACTAAACCCACCAGTATATATTACACACCTACACTAAACCCACCAGTATATATTACACACCTACACTAAATCCACCAGTATATATTACACACCTACACTAAACCCACCAGTATATATTACATCACTGCACTAAACCCACCAGTATATATTACACACCTACACTAAACCCACCAGTATATATTACATCACTGCACTAAACCCACCAGTATATATTACATCACTGCACTAAACCCACCAGTATATATTACACAACTGCACTAAACCCACCAGTATATATTACATCACTACACTAAACCCACCAATATATATTACACACCTACACTAAACCCACCAGTATATATTACATCACTGCACTAAACCCACCAGTATATATTACATCACTACACTAAACCCACCAATATATATTACACACCTACACTAAACCCACCAGTATATATTACACAACTGCACTAAACCCACCAGTATATATTACATCACTGCACTAAACCCACCAGTATATATTACACACCTACACTAAACCCACCAGTATATATTACACACCTACACTAAACCCACCAATATATATTACACACCTACACTAAACCCACCAGTATATATTACACATCTACACTAAACCCACCAATATATATTACACACCTGCACTAAACCCACCAGTATATATTACATCACTACACTAAACCCACCAGTATATATTACATCACTACACTAAACCCACCAATATATATTACATCACTACACTAAACCCACCAGTATATATTACATCACTGCACTAAACCCACCAGTATATATTACATCACTACACTAAACCCACCAGTATATATTACACACCTACACTAAACCCACCAGTATATATTACACACCTACACTAAACCCACCAGTATATATTACACACCTACACTAAACCCACCAGTATATATTACATCACTGCACTAAACCCACCAGTATATATTACACACCTACACTAATCCCACCAGTATATATTACATCACTGCACTAAACCCACCAGTATATATTACACACCTACACTAAACCCACCAGTATATATTACATCACTGCACTAAACCCACCAGTATATATTACATCACTGCACTAAACCCACCAGTATATATTACACAACTGCACTAAACCCACCAGTATATATTACATCACTACACTAAACCCACCAATATATATTACACACCTACACTAAACCCACCAGTATATATTACATCACTGCACTAAACCCACCAGTATATATTACATCACTACACTAAACCCACCAATATATATTACACACCTACACTAAACCCACCAGTATATATTACACAACTGCACTAAACCCACCAGTATATATTACATCACTGCACTAAACACACCAGTATATATTACACACCTACACTAAACCCACCAGTATATATTACACACCTACACTAAACCCACCAATATATATTACACACCTACACTAAACCCACCAGTATATATTACACATCTACACTAAACCCACCAATATATATTACACACCTACACTAAACCCACCAGTATATATTACACACCTACACTAAACCCACCAGTATATATTACACACCTACACTAAACCCACCAATATATATTACACACCTACACTAAACCCACCAGTATATATTACACACCTACACTAAACCCACCAGTATATATTACATCACTGCACTAAACCCACCAGTATATATTACACACCTACACTAAACCCACCAGTATATATTACACACCTACACTAAACCCACCAGTATATATTACACACCTACACTAAACCCACCAATATATATTACACACCTACACTAAACCCACCTGTATATATTACACACCTACACTAAACCCACCAGTATATATTTCACACCTACACTAAACCCACCAGTATATATTACACACCTACACTAAACCCACCAATATATATTACACACCTACACTAAACCCACCAGTATATATTACACACCTACACTAAACCCACCAGTATATATTACATCACTGCACTAAACCCACCAGTATATATTACATCACTGCACTAAACCCACCAGTATATATTACATCACTGCACTAAACCCACCAGTATATATTACATCACTGCACTAAACCCACCAGTATATATTACATCACTGCACTAAACCCACCAGTATATATTACATCACTGCACTAAACCCACCAGTATATATTATACACCTACACTAAACCCACCAGTATATATTACACACCTACACTAAACCCACCAGTATATATTACATCACTGCACTAAACCCACCAGTATATATTACATCACTGCACTAAATCCACCAGTATATATTACACTCCTACACTAAACCCACCAGTATATATTACACACCTACACTAAACCCACCAGTATATATTCCACACCTACACTAAACCCACCAGTATATATTACACACCTACACTAAACCCACCAGTATATATTACACAACTGCACTAAACCCACCAATATATTTTACACACCTACACTAAACCCACCAGTATATATTACACACCTACACTAAACCCACCAGTATATATTACACACCTACACTAAACCCACCAGTATATATTACACACCTACACTAAACCCACCAGTATATATTACACAACTGCACTAAACCCACCAGTATATATTACACAACTACACTAAACCCACCAGTATATATTACACAACTGCACTAAACCCACCAGTATATATTACACACCTACACTAAACCCACCAGTATATATTACACACCTACACTAAACCCACCAGTATATATTACACACCTACACTAAACCCACCAGTATATATTACACAACTGCACTAAACCCACCAGTATATATTACACACCTACACTAAACCCACCAGTATATATTACACAACTGCACTAAACCCACCAGTATATATTACACACCTACACTAAACCCACCAGTATATATTACACAACTGCACTAAACCCACCAGTATATATTACACACCTACACTAAACCCACCAGTATATATTACACAACTGCACTAAACCCACCAGTATATATTACACACCTACACTAAACCCACCAGTATATATTACACAACTGCACTAAACCCACCAGTATATATTACACACCTACACTAAACCCACCAGTATATATTACACAACTGCACTAAACCCACCAGTATATATTACACACCTACACTAAACCCACCAGTATATATTACACAACTGCACTAAACCCACCAGTATATATTACACAACTGCACTAAACCCACCAGTATATATTACACAACTGCACTAAACCCACCAGTATATATTACACAACTGCACTAAACCCGCCAGTATACATTACACCCTTATACTAAAACCGCCAGTATGCGATAAATCTCAGTCAAATACAAGTTACCTAGCCAACAAAATAAATCGATAGCCTTGGTTGCGCAGTGGTCAACATGCTTTCTTGCCGGCCTAATGGCATGTGTTCGAATCCCCAATCACGCAGGGATATTTTTATTAAAAAAAAAAAAAAATCAGTTGATTGACCCATCATAAGTAGGTACCAGGAAATGTTCTGGGATTTAAAACGTCCTTGGTAAAATTGACCACATCAGTCATCGAGTGCCGATTGGTCCATAAAACATACAACGCTAGCACCCCAAATGTACCCATCTTCAAAGCGTGTTACTGCGTTTTTTTTTTTTTTTACTTATCCTACATACAAGAAATCACAGTTCAGACATCATATCCCAGTTCAGACATCCTATTCCCGAGTTCAGTCAACACTTCCCAGTCTACAGAATAAACTCCAGTTTGTGGTATAAAACTTCTCACAAACAATAAACGTCAGTTTTCTATAGTAAATTCCACTTTATTTAATAAATGTCATCTTGTTGTAGCCGGCTCCGTGGTGAAGAGATTACGGACGCAGTTCATGATTCCGTATACCCGTGTTCGAAAGACAGCTGCGGACAATTTGGCAGCAGACCACCTTGCGTTGGTTTTTTACGAAAAAGTATGGTCCCGGTCGTCCAGAAAGCAATGGCAAATTACTGAATGTAAAATTGCCAAGAAATCACAACAGCAAAAATGCTGGTGTTGACTGCGACATCCTGTAAAGGATACGCAACTAACTTACATATTGTTGTACATAGAGAGCACCAATAAAGATGAATACTTTGGTGGCAGTCAGGCTTCGTGTTATTCTTCTTCTTCTTTCGTTCGCTTGCATTATGTCTATAACTGAAATGGTGTCTCTTGTATGAATTTAACTGTCTTTTTTAGTTCACTCAGCGGTCCATAGAGTTTATTTTCCACTGGCGTCTCTCTAGGCCAGAAAGTGTGCCTAGACATGTAATTTGGGCAGTCTTGGAGTATGTGCTCTGCTGTCTACGACGTCAATCCACATGTGCACATGGCTGATTCACCAATCTTGAATTTTGTATACATGTGGTTGCGTAATCTATTGTGTCCTATTCTGAGGCGCAGAATAATGAATTGTTCTGGTCTTTCCATAACGTGGTAGTCATCTTGAGCAGGTTTTGGTGGGCTTGAGCTTCGTGTTATAAATTGAACTTGTTTAACAGAGTATATTCTTGCGCCGTGAAACATAGACACTAACTGAATCAATCGTATAGTTAGTCAACAGATTATTCTCATTGCGCATATTCATTAAATACCGAACGAATAAGTCCATAACTGCTCAGACACTGTTTTAAAAAAATATTTTAAAGGTAGTCCAGTCGCAAAAAAAAAAAAAAAATGACCGTTTTGAAAAGAAATGTTGGGACTTTCTATCGAACACTACGGCATATTAAGATAGGGGAGTCAGTTCGCGACCTCTCCGTCTTTCCTTCCCATATTTTTCTGAACTATGTCGTGTACATACGTAAATGGCCCTGTCTCATATCTTAAGGCGTAATTCATATATGGTGCTGGACGCATGTTTTAATAGACCAACTGGCAGATGGTAGGTGATGTGGTTAGCATTGTGCCGGCGACATTCACTTCCAAAGATATTTATCCACTGTTTAGTGCCCATCTTTACTTGGCTAGGTCGCACCTGGAGCTGTACTGGTTGGAAGAACATTATTCTCGCATTGTCGAGAATTGAACTTGAATCATTGCCTCGGCAGGCGTTAGCTACTATGCCATCATACTATGAAACCGTACTATGCCACCATACTATACTACAAATACTATGCCACCATACTATACTACAAATACTATGCCACCATACTATACTACAAATACTATGCCACCATACTATACTACAAATACTATGCCACCATACTATACTACAAATACTATGCCACCATACTATACTACAAATACTATGCCGCCATACTATACTACAAATACTAAGCCACTATACTATGCAACCACACTATGCCACTATACTATACTACAAATACTATGCCACCATACTATGCCACCATACAATACTACAAATACTATGCCACCATACTATACTACAAATACTATGGCACCATACAATACTACAAGCACTATGCCACCATACTATACTACAAATACAATGCCACCATACTATACTAAAAATACTATTCCACCATACTATACTACAAGTACTATGGCACCATACTATACTACAAATACTATGGCACCATACTCTACTACAAATACTATGCCACCATACTATACTACAAATACTATGCCACCATACTATACTACAAATACTATGCAACCATACTATGCCATCATACTATACAGCAAATACTATGCCACATACTATACCACTATCCTATCACACAATGGTTCCTTCGGAGGCTGAACATTAAAATAAACTATACAGTATGTCCCAAAGAAGCTACAATGGCTGAAATTCCTCCCGTTACAAGACACACATTAACCCCCCCCCCCCCACCCCCCCCCCCCCCCAAAAAAAAAAAAAAAAAAAAAATAAATAAATAAAATATTTGCATAACCTGTACATTTCGTACCCCAGTGTTTATGTTAGCTGTTTGTGATTTCTTGGCAAGTTTACGTTCAGTAGTTTGCCATTACCTTCTGAATGACATGCACTCAAACCATTGTATAAAATCAAACGATAGGAGATCTGCTTCCAAATCGCCCGCAGCTGTATTTCGAATGCCCTATGCAGGATTACGAATTGAATTCGTAACTCCTTCGCCACAGAGACGTCACATGTAAACGATAGTCAGGTTGTTCTCATACTCGCTCAAACATTCGACATGTACCTTCATGATTTCTAGTCAGGTTGTTCTCATACTCGCTCAAACATTCGACATGTACCTCCATGATTTCTAGTCAGGTTGTTCTCATACTCGCTCAAACATATGACATATACCTCCATGATTTCTAGCCAGTTTGTTCTCATACTCGCTCAAACATTCGACATGTACCTCCGTGATTTCTAGTCAGGTTGTTCTCATACTCGCTCAAACATATGACATATACCTCCATGATTTCAATCAGGTTATTTTCATAATCGCTCAAACATATGACATATACCTCCTTGATTTCTTTCTATAACTTATCATCATCATTAAGTGCCATGCCAGCTGGCGTTCATGTCCCTCCACATATCTCGGTCTATGGTGTTCTGGATCAACTCTGTTGCTGATATTCCTCAATGCCACCGTCTCAATCCATCCAGCATCATTTCTCTTCGTCGGCCTCTGCCTCTGTTCCCTTAGATCTTTCCAGTCCTCAAAATATTCTCAAATTCGGCTCTTCTCATCACAAGACCTCCCTATAACTACTGACATGGAACACGTGTTTACTGTACACCCTGGCCAGCTTCATATCAACAGGCGCATTCCAAATCTTTCTAAGTTTGCAATTTTCAAAACTATGCATCTTCCAATTAGCGATGGTTTTATTTTTTGTTTGTTTGTTGGAACAATCCTTTAATAAAAAGGTCACTTTTCTTTGCAGCAGCCACGCAGTGTACAAGATATAGTTTGTTTTAAATTTCATAAACACCTTATGCACACATGGTTTGGCTGAAACCATGTTAGCATACGTGTATATATATGTTGGCGATTAACTATTTGTCTAACATTTGTGCACAAGGTTAATTGCTTTTACCGTAAAAAAAAACCCACTATATTTTATTGTTTTCATAATACAGCCGAAAATTTCTTTAAAACACAAATAATATAGTTTCCAACGTTAGGCCTATTTCTGAAAACTAGCATGTAAATATACGTTTTGTTTGAGCCCATCAGATAAACATTATTCAATGTAAGCCAATATGTTGTAAACAAACTTACTTTATTTTAACGATTATAAATTTTGCTCGATATAGGCTAATAATTAATGAAGTTTCTCCTAAAAATCATCTCGTAAAACACAGAATCTCTACCCTTGAAATGGGGCTTAGTGGATGGTGACACATATTTTCACAATTCCCCGACACGCCAAATCGAGGGTTCGAAATCAACCGCGGGCGATTTGGAAGACAACCGCTTTGAGCTATTTTCGGTGGTATAAGGCGTCGGCCGTTCATAAAGTAAATGCACAATCTGAACTAAATTGCCTAGTAAGTCATCAACACACAAATGGCAACGCTGATCGCTGATTGAGAGAGTGCTTCCATATTGACGTGGACAAGGCCTTAGGTTCGTACCCGAATACGATCAGCGTCTCCAGTAGTGGGTTGTGCTCAATGTTTACATCTCAAATCCCGAAACAACCAAATAAATCAAATCACCAACAGCCAGTAAATGCTGAGGTTGGCTGCACGTCCTGTAAAAGACACGATTATAACTTGTATTCTAAGGGTTATAATATGTAAACTATCAGCAGGTGTAGATACTTATGGCAATCAGTGTACCACAATATAGTTATGGAATCCCAATTGTAAGACACACTCGATAACAGCCTACTATTTGATAGCTATGATCGTGTCTAATCCATTTATCATTACATCCAGGCTATCCTTAGGAAACACACATTGTGACTTATGGTAGGAGTCTGAATTCAAAGAAACTCTTGCATTCGTTACAATTGCCTCCAGCCAAACGAATAGTATGCTCCGTAGGGAGATGAAAGTAAAACCATCAATGTTATTTCAGAAAGGAGTGTATAAATATACTCTTTCAGCAACATGGCGGAATAGGGCTTTACGTTGTTTTATTTATTTTTCCATCTTGACACAGTGCACACGCGAGCGGAAGTTGCCGCAGGTTGTTCATACCACGCTACGTAAACATGTGTCTTCATGCGCATCTTCTTGTCTTTTCGTAGACAATCTGGTTAACAATGGACAACAATGGGGGAGGCGCGAGGGCAGGAAAGTGCTCTTTGCCAGTTAAAATACACTCAAACATGCATGCATGCATCCCCCCACCCACGCACCCACGTACCCACCTATCCACCCACCCACGCACGTTCCCCATCACGCACGCATGCACACACACAGACACACACACACACACCCACTCACTCACTCACTCGCTCGCTCGCACGCACGCACGCACGCGCGCACACACACATAAGCACACACACACATACATACACACATACATACATACATACATACATACATACATACATACATACATACATACACACATACATACATACATACATACATACATACGCTATCTGTCTGTCTGTCTGCCTGTTTGACTGTCTGTCTGTCTATCTTGCTGCCTGCCTGTCTGCCTGTTTGACTGTCTGTCTGTCTAGCTGCCTGCCTGTCTGTCTGCCTCTCTGTCGGTCGGTCGGTCGGTTGGTCGGTCGGTCGGTCGGTCGGTCGGTCGGTGGGTGGGTCTGTCTGTCTGTCTGTCTGTCTGCCTGCCTGAATGTCTGCCTGTCTGTCTGTTCGCCTGTCTGCCTGCCTACCCACACACACACACACACACACACACATATATATATATATATATTTTATTCCATGCTCAGTCTTCGTAGACTTAGATGGATAGGACATCTTAGGAGGATGGATGATGGTAGAATACCAAAGGATATCTTTTTTGGTGAATTACAGATGGGTAAGAGATCTCAGGGTCGGCCTCTACTACGATACAAAGATGTGTGTAAGCGGGACATGATTGATACAGGCATTGATAATGCACATTGGGAGCAAGTCGCCGCTGAACGTGTTGCATGGAGGGCAAATATCAGAAATGGAATAAAGTCAAAGGAGAAAATTATTGCAGAAAAGTCACACACCAAGCGTTTGAGACGTAAGATGGTGCATGATGGTGGAAATGACCACGTGTTCACATGCACCCACTGTGAACGGACATTTACAGCGCAAATTGGCCTTATCAGTCACACTCGCTACCGCCATAGTTAAAAGTTATTATGCCTTTTTAAAGCACAAACTATCGTCTGTCAAGACGGCAAGGTGCCAATGATGATGATGATGATGATGATATATATATATAAGAACAGACAGGCAGGCAGGCAGATAGACATACAGGCAGGCAGGCATTTAGACAGACATTCAGTCAAGCAGCCAGATAGATAGAAAGACGCAGTTATCGAGTGTCGGAATCGATGGATCCAATAGATGTCTTTGTTTAACGTGAATTTTATTTGCCAAATACAATACATTTTATGTATTGTATATTATGTATATTATATTACGATAAAATATATTGTAATATATACAAACTTGTGTGAATAATGTCTCGTATTATTCACAAATATTTGTGAATAGGAGCTCCCTTATGGTAAAGCCAAGAGGAAGTGTTAGTTGGCTGTCTCTCATCGCATGCAGGAGTGCTGCACCTCTAGCTATGTACGGTTGACGGAAGAGGCAACAAAGCGACAATTGAGTTCACTATTGTATAGCGAAACATTACCGAGTACAGCGAAACACGACTTAGTTAAGCTGAGAAGTGCCGCGAGACAGATCGCCCGCCCGAAGGACTGACTGACCCACAGACCTAGCCACCAATAAACTGATCCATCAGACCGACGAACCGACTGAGAGCCAGACAGAAGAGAGAGAGAGAGAGAGAGAGAGAGAGAGAGAGAGAGAGAGAGAGAGAGAGAGAGAGGTGAGAGAGAGTGAATGAGAGAGAGAGAGAGAGATAGAGAGAGGAGAGAGAGATTGAGTGAGTGAGAGATAGCTAGCTAGAGACAGCCAACCGGCCAGCCAGCTAGATAGCTATCTATATATCTATCTGGCTGGCTGGCCGGCCGGACGGATGTCTTTAGCTAGCTATCTCTCACTCACTCAAGACAGACAGACAGACAGACAGACAGGCTGGCAGGCAGGCCGGTGGGCAGGCGGGTAGGCGAGCTGGGGGGGGGGGGCGAGCGTGCGGATAGATAGGTAGGTAGGTAGGTAGGTAGGTAGATAGATAGATAGATAGATAGATAGATAGATAGTTGGATGGATGGATGGATGGATGGATAGATAGATAGATAGTTAGATAGACAGACAGATAGATAGATAGATAGATAGATAGATAGATAGATAGATAGATAGATAGATAGATAGATAGATAGATAGATAGATAGATAGATAGATAGATAGATAGATAGATCCACGAATGGGCACCCAGTTACAAATGTAACTGAACAGAATGAACTTTAAATAAATTATGGTAAATGGCATTGGGAATTGTTGACTAGAGGCCATAGTATGGTTGCTTGAATTATTCGAGCTTTCTTGTATTAGTCCAAACCAGAATTCCGCTTTAGTGTGTTGATCTGAACTGGCTGATGAACGTAATGGTTTCCTGAACAGATTGTGGGCTTCCTAGAATTGACTGAGCTGGTACAGGGCCCTAACAGACTGGTCTGAACTAGTGAGTGCCTTGACAGTTTGTACTGAAGTTGTTGAAGGCTTTGAGGAGAAGGCTTGAAATAGTTGAATAATACTGAGCGTTATTCGCAGTCGCGGCTGGTCACGTGACGTTAACTTTGCGCGGTCTGAATAATACTGAGCGTTATTCGCAATCGCGGCTGGTCACGTGACGTTTACCTTTTTTCTCTTAAGTCCGCCTATCTATAGTCGAGCTCTTCTGTTGTGCAAGCATGCTTTCGTCAATTTGTACATTCTTCAATTGACTTTACAGTTTCTCAGTTTCTTCACTAGACATTCGTTCCAGATTTTATCAAAAGCTTTCGTCAGATCTATCTATACCGCAAGCACTAGTTTGCCTGTCTTAGAATGCATCCTCAATTTCTTGAGAGACGTAGTTTGTCTGATTTTTCGTAGAGTAGCACTGCCTAAAGCCAGCCTGCTGTGGCACAAGGATGTTTTCACAAGGATGTATTACTGCAGTCTGTGATTGATGATGCACTCAATTGTTTTGCAGAGACAGCTGGTGAGGCTAATTGGTCTGTTGCTGGAGACAATGGAACTATCTTTCCTGATTTTAGGAGGGGTATCATGATTGCTTCTCTCCAGGCTTGTGGAACACTGCCTAAGGCCAACTGTTATTGAAGATCTGCAACAGCTTTGCTTTGGCCTCTGTTCCTAGGTTCCTGATCATTTCTTTGGAGATACCATCAGCTCCTGGTGACTTTCTCATTTTCAGTTTTGATATGGCTAGCTCCAGTTCGCTGATTGTGATAGGTGCCTCCAGAACCTCATGCTCTGTTTCATTCAGTCCTGTATGTTGCCATTTCTCTCGAATCTCTTGTTTTTTCTCTGGACTATTTTCGATATTGTTATCTTATGTGAATGAGTCCGCAAAATGGTCAGCTGCTTGCTTTCCTGTTAAGATGATTCCGTCTTTATGTAGTGCAAATTTTGAGATTCTCCATGTGCCCTCATCGATAAGTTGTTTTATTAGTTTCCACAACTTCCGCGTGTCTCTTTCAAAGTTCAGTGGTTCTGTTTTCTCCTGCCAGCTTTTCCGTCTAGCCTGCAGCTTGACCCTTTGAAATTTAGCTTTTGTGTGCTGATATTTACTGTGGTGCTCTTGGTTGAGTTATGCATCTGCTTGCTTTCTACACACTTCCACATCATTATGCAACTGTTCCAGTTCACTACTCCAGTAGGGTTTATAATGTTTACGGGCTCCTCTTGGTATTGTTTCTCGTGCTGCCTGTAGTATGCATTACCCAAACTCTTTAACTACTTTATTTATGTCTTTCTCAGTGTTCAGGTTTCAAACCAGTATGCTGGTGCGATGCTTGTACATTTCCCAGTCTGATTTCTTATAGTTCCACCTGGAGAGAATGCTGCTTTCACTTAGAAGTTTATTTTCTATAGTTAGAAAGACTGGCCCATGGACACTGCCACAAGTTGTTTCCCAACAATTCGTGTAATGTTCCACTCCATGTCTGGTGAATGAAAAGCCAGGTCAGGTGTAGTTGTAGTGTGCCATGATCTAGAGTAGAAAATATGTGGGTCAGACGGCTTGTTAATCGAGAAGAATCTGTTCTCATCCTGCTAGTCTTCCATTTTCTCTCCTCTCTGGTCCGTGTGATCTTAGCCTCAGATCTGCTAGTGGCTGTTGAAATCGCTACACACAATCATTTTATTTTCTTTTAACGGTAGTGTGTCCAGTGCCTGTGGGCTGTCACTTGGACTGTAGTGATTGATCAGATGTAGGTCTGAATTGCCTGTCTTAAGTTTAAGTGTCTGATACTCAGCCCCTTCCATATAAACTTCAATTTGGGATCAGTGATGTTATTTTTTTACAAGGGACTTACACTCACTCACTTTCAAGACTTTTCCTAACACAAACATACATATACAGAACAGACTCAATTTTTTTTTTACTGGTAATAAATACAAGTTTAAAACATTAAAATTTATTGTAATAAAAATGGTATTTCCTCACATAAAAAAAAAAAAAAATGTTAACGGAGGTAAAAAAAAGGAAAAAAAAAAAAGAAACACTTTGCAACTTTTCAAACACGCACTAACAATTTACAGATAAAGCAGCATATATCAGTTTATCAAAATGTATCTAAAGCTTTTTGTACTTATACAGTCTGTGTACATACAACATGTACCAGGTACATTTGAAAAACAAGTATGGTAACAGGGCAGGGTACATGTGAAGCAAAAATTAGAAATTTTTCAAGAAATAAATAATTACTATCAGTTACCATTTTCGAAGTAAACGTCATGTATTATTCGCAGCGCGCGAAGTAAACGTCACGTGACCAGCCGCGACAGCGAATAACGCTGAGTATTATTCGCAGCGCGCTGAGAATAATCACTTCGAAAAGCTTTGACAGGTTGGTAGGTAGAATGCCTTGAGGATTGAACCTGTATCGTTTGAGTTCATTGAGGAGCTGACCTAAACTAAGTGCGTGCCTGGGGTAGGAGATTGTCCTACTATCAAGCGCATCCACCGCGTGGTAGATGATGGAGTGGCCTCACGATATTTTGTGTAGAAGACAGCTGTGAGTATATTGAATAAGCAGCCGTGGACCAATACAGGCGAAAGGAGGCGAGTTAGTTGGTGGGGCAGCTATCTCTATAAAATACCTCAAAACTCTATGACATGGTAACTGAGAGGAGGCGAGTTAGTTGGTGGGGCAGCTATCTCTATAAAATACCTCAAAACTCTATGACATGGTAACTGAGAGGAGGCGAGTTAGTTGGTGGGGCAGCTATCTCTATAAAATACCCCAAAACTCTATGACATGGTAACTGAGAGGAGGCGAGTTAGTTGGTGGGGCAGCTATCTCTATAAAATACCTCAAAACTCTATGACATGGTAACTGAGAGGAGGCGAGTTAGTTGGTGGGGCAGCTATCTCTATAAAATACCTCAAAACTCTATGACATGGTAACTGAGAGGAGGCGAGTTAGTTGGTGGGGCAGCTATCTCTATAAAATACCCCAAAACTCTATGACATGGTAACTGAGAGGAGGCGAGTTAGTTGGTGGGGCAGCTATCTCTATAAAATACCTCAAAACTCTATGACATGGTAACTGAGAGGAGGCGAGTTAGTTGGTGGGGCAGCTATCTCTATAAAATACCTCAAAACTCTATGACATGGTAACTGAGAGGAGGCGAGTTAGTTGGTGGGGCAGCTATCTCTATAAAATACCTCAAAACTCTATGACAAGGACATCTGTGGGTAAGAGGAGCCATACATGACCTCTCCTCACTACTGCCTCTTTTTAGGCTATAAAAAATGTTTGAATATCCTTTACAGGACATCGCTGTCAACATCAGAATCTTTCAGCTGATTGTTGATTTCTTGGCAAGATTACGCTCAGTAGTTTGCCATTGCTTTCTGAGCGGCCGGCTCACATACCCCGTAAGTTACCGACGCAATTCGAACTTTTGCTGTTTCTCACCTTCGTCACGTTACTTACGAGACTATTCGAGATTACGGAGAAAAGTCGCTAATCTCTAGGCCAGTGGTTCTCAACCTTTTTTGGCCCATTCCCCCCTTCACCATATTTTCAGAACGCCATTCCCCCCCCCCCCTTCCTATCAACAATTTGGCCCGTTCCCCCCTTCACCGTATTTTCAGAACGGCATTCCCCCCCTTTCATATTTCCTATCTAAAAATCCCCTCACCCCTACACAGTATACGTAAAAGTGGAAGGCAAATGTAATAGCATATACTAAAACAAGTCTAGACATCCACATAAAACATGATTTGTGGGTCTACTTACTTTATAAAATGAATTTTAGAAGGACGAGACATACATAACTGTAAAGTATGAAGGGAAAAACTATGTCAATTAATCGGTTCTTGTATTAACACGATCTTGAAATGGTCTTCATCCCCCCCCCCCCCCCCTGGAAACCCTGAAATTCCCCACCGGTTGAGAACCACTGCTCTAGGCCATGAAGCCGGCAGACAAAGGCTAGTGGAATCAAATATACACAAACCAGTGGATTGCAAGGGGAAACAATCGCTGTATTTTCTCGAGATAATCATGCTTACAAACAAACGCGATCAAGATGAATACGTTAATGGGGATTCCTGTGGAATCTCTTAGTCCGGAAGGGAACATTATGTGCTACATGTGATACCCGATCGTCATCATACAAGTTTATGCACAATTTAATATTAAAAACACATTATATGTTGGTACATGGAATGTCAAAACAGTCAGAATGGAAAGTTAGAAAACATCAAATAGCAAATGGAAAGAATGAATGTTCAGATATCAGATATTAATAAAATACAATGGCCGGTGCTGGGGAAAATATTTAAATAAATACAGAATTAGTTGCTCAGGAGAGGGGGGTCACAAAAGGCGATTTGGTATAATTTTGGATCAACTGAGTGCTAGTACAGTTAAAGGAGTTTGGACAATCTCATGCAGAGTGTTATTAGTGAAACTCCAAGGGAAGCACATGGCTGTTAATATAACACCGGCATATACTCAAACAACAGACAGCAGAGAAGAAGATATAGATATGTTATATAATGAGATATATATGGTTTTGGACCAAGGCACACATTCTGAAATGATAGTGATACTCACGGACTTCAATGCAAAGTAGGCAACGAAAAAGTGAGCGGCGTGACTAGTAGTCATGACCTGGGTGGTAGGAATGAGAGAGGTGGTAGATTAATATCATGGCCAGAATATAATGAAAGGATAATAGGAAACATCTAATTTAAACGCCATCGACAGCACTTATGTATGTGGGAAAGCAACGGAGATCGGATTCACAATCAAACTGACAACATACTGATTCCAAAGAGATTTAGAAGCAGTTTAGTAACAGGCTCTGTGGCGAAGAGCTTGCAAATGAAATTCGAAATCCTGCATACATACGGGCGATTTGCAAGCAGACCGTCATGCGTTCGTTTCCACACAATGGTATGAGCACCAGTCGTTCAGAAAGCAATGGCACACTACTGAACATAATCTTGCCCAGGTATGACATAGCCAAATAGGGTGCAGTTGACAGCTACGTCCTGTACAGGGTATGCAACAATTTGTTGTTTTTTTTAAATTAGTAGGAACAAGAAAACTGGTACAGGAGCAGATGGACATAGCGATCACGTGCCAGTTATAGGAATGATGAACTTATGACTTAAACATACAAGTTAGATCTAGCATTACTTAAATGATGAACAACGATGAACAATCGGACATGTTGCGGGAATCAATCCTACAGTCGTGACAACTTCACCTAATTCCACCTAAACATTGAATCGCAAAAAGAAATGTATGACAGATGACATTCCGCAGATGACGGATGAAAAAATAAAGAAAAAGCAAGATTAAGAAGAATATAATAGAATACACAAATAAATAGTAAACATATGCAAAGAGGATAAAAAGTCTAGCTGAATCAACAACTCACATTCCATGTATCAACAGATAAGTAAATAAAAAGGTAGGCAAGCACGAAATACCACTGGATGCTTAAAATCGAGGAATGGCGCGGTAATAATGGAGCAAGATGATATAGTCAATAGATAGATGGAATATCTGGAAGAGCTGTATGATGACAGGAGAACAGATGGCATTATTCAAGAAAATGGCGAAGGTCCACCAATACTTGCAGCGGAAGTTAAAGCTACACTACATCGCATAAAGAAAGGCACCCGGTCCAGACAACATTACGTTTGAGGTAACTGAGATTCTATGAGATTATAGAATCGAAATATTGACATTTCTAAATGACAGCTAGACTAGTGGGTACTTCTTAGTGACCTATTAAAATCCATCTGTATAGCACTGGGAAAGAAACCAGGCGATTTAGAATGCGAAGATTATCATACTGACTTGAAATCACATGACGAAGCTGTTATTGAGAATAAATATGAACAGAATAAGAAATACGATTAAACCACACACAAAAAAATAGTGATGGAGAGTGTGGATTTGTATAGGGAAAGGGCACAAACAATGCTGTATATATTCTCATGACACGATTAGAAATAGCTATAGAAGTGAACACAAATCTGTACTTATACTTCACAAATTATACAAACACATTTGACAATGTGAAACACGAGGAAATAGTAAAACTACTAGAGCAACTATACATTGACAAATAATAAAGAATATATATTGGCAGCAAACAGCAGCCATACGAATCAACAATCTGTTAGGAACATTTCAATGTATAAAGATGGGCGTCGGTCAAGGTTATGTAATGTCTCACTGTACAGTGAACATATAATGAGATCTACAGAAAATATGCAGGAGATCCTGGTTGGTGAAAATAATATAAATAAGGTATATTATGCTGATGACACCGCCATTACAGCAACAAGTCAGAAGTAACTAAATGAAATGATAGATACAGTGGTTGTAGAATGTGACAAAATATTGACTTTAGCTTGAATAATTGGAAGACAGAAGTCATGGTGATATCAAAGAAACAAACTGTGCCTAAATGTACAATGAAAGTAAATGTTATTGAGGGGCAAGTGTATAAATTGAAATATCAAGGTACATGGATAACATCAGATGAAAGATGCATCACAGAGATGAAGATCAGAATAGGAAAACGAAAACAGCAATCGACCAAATGAAGAACATGTTATGCAGTAAGTCCTTGCATTTGGAAGTTATATAAAGCGTTCTTGCATGTTACATAGAACCAGTTTTAACATACGGCTGCGAATTCTGTACAGTTAGTAAACAAGTGAGAAATACCTATAGAACCCTTAGAGATGTGATTTATAGAAGAATGATAAAAAGTCAGTGGACAGCCAAAATAAGAAATCTGGACATTTTGAGGGAGGCCAAGTCTCAAAGACAACTTATAACAAACATTAGAAAGAGACAGTAAAAATTTCTTGGCTACATTATGTGAAGACAAAAACGTGAATATGTGATAACCGGAAAGATTTGTGGGAAAAGAGATAGAGGAAGACAGGGTGAAAAATGTATAACGGTGTTTTGTTATGTCACGAAATGAATCAAAACATGAATCGATCCATGCCACCGGAGATTGCAATTTGTGGAGAAGCATGATCGCCCTCACCTATCGGCGATGATGAATTGAGTGCATCGACATATTGATTTAAACTGGTTTAGGGCCTTGGAGAATTGCTGAACTGGCTGAAGACCCTGACTGATTGACCTGAATTCGCCGAGAGGCTTAATGAGAAGACCTGAACTGAAAGCTATTGGCAATGACAGCTCTATGACTGTGTATTCAAATATAATAATAACAATAGTTAGCACATTTGTGACACAACAAGAATGTAACTGATTCACTTACTGTGTTGTGAAGAAATGTCCCTCGTGTTTAGGTGAATGAATTGTCTATTGTCACTATCTCAATGCATGCCATGCTTCGTTGCCATGGTGCTGGGCGTGCGTCAGATTTGGGTGAAGTAACTTTTCTTAAAACGGCCGTGTGTTACTGCAGCCCTTTAGGGGAGCAAAGAATAGTAACACTATATACTACTATGCATGTAAAGAGACGACGAAGGAGGGTTGGTGTGGGACGGGGTTGCCCATCCCGTAGAAAACTTTAGCTTTAAGATCCAACCAACTATGAGCTTGGGTGCAGATAAGGACAGAAGAATGACTGAGCTAACCGGGGTGCAAAGAGGCTCTTCTGAAAGAAGTAGTTAGCGATATGGAGAAAGCAGATTTATTTTATTTCATCTAGGAAAGCCTCCAGAATTGGCGTCTGAAATGTTAGAAGTATGAAGGAATTGCGAAACGCAGCAAATGTGAGAGAAGAAATAAAATACTGCAAGATTAGCATTGTGAGATTGTGTGTAACACCATCGAACGCAGCAGACGAAAAAACTTCTAACACTGGTGAGACCTTGCCGAGACCTTGCCGTTCTCAGTCCATACAGATGAAAATGTACTGAACAGTGAAGGGGTGGCTGTAATGCCATCTGAAGAGGTAGAGAACGCAGTAATAGGGTAGAAAGCAATGAGTTCTATAATAATAACTCCATCCATCATGTGCCATGCCGGTAAGCGTGGGTGGTCATGTTCTGCCATCTCACTCGATCACCAGAGTCGTGGATCAGCTCCGTGTTCCTGTCTCGACCATGCCATGTGGCCAATCCATCCAGGTATTTACTTCTCGGTCTTCCCCTTGGTCTCTTCCCTTCGATCTTGCCAGTTGTCCCCAAGTTCTCCAAGTCACTTCTTCTCATAACATGCCCAAAAAATTGTGACTGTCTACGTCTAATAACTCTAATCAGTTTACGATCTTCATTTGTCTCTTGAAGGACTAGCTCATTGGTTTTTCTGTCCGTCCATGGTATTCTTTGCATTTCCTCAGAAAGCACATTTCCACAGCCATCAGCTGTTTTTCAGCTTGACTGCCCATTGTCCACGCTTCACATCCATACAAAAGCACAGGTTCTATGTAGCATCTCAACACTCTTTTTCTAGTTTCAGTTGATATCTTTTTATTGGTCAGTATGTTTTTTTTATATTGCAAAAGGCTACCTTCGCAATGACAATTCTTGTTCTAATCTATTCAAGGCATCTCCCATCAGATGTTATGACTGTGCCGAGATAACAGTATCGATTCACTTGTTTAAGAATATGCCCATCTACTCGTATATCACATTGTGGTATTTCCTTCTTCCTAGGGACGACCATAATCTGTGTCTTCTCACTATTCAGTTCTAACCCTAGTTGTACACTGTGTGCAACAACCGCATCTACTAAATTGTGCAGGTCCTGTTCATTGTCGGCAATCAAGACTGTTTCATCTGCATATCTAATGTTATTGATGTATCTTCCCCCAATGTCGATTCCTTCCATATCTACTATATTTCTGAATATATTTTCACTGTACAGGGAAAAAAGATCTGGAGACATTACACATCCCTGTCTCACACCTCTTTTAATAGGCTGATATTGACCTATATCGTTATCAATTCTGATGGTAGCTTGTTGTTTCCAATATATGTTTTTTATATGTCTAAGGTCTTTTCCATCAATTTGTAGATCTTCAAGCAACCTTATCATGTCGACATGTCTCACTTTATGGAAAGCCTTTGTGTAGTCAATAAAGCAAAGATATAGATCTTTGTTTACTTCTATAGAACGCTCAATTAGTGTTCTCAGTATATACACAGCATTTACTGTGCCCTTGCCTTCTACAAACCCACATTGTTCTTCTCCTAATTCGGGTTGTATTGTCTTCCTAACTCTTTGCATGATAATTCTCAGCAGAATCTTCGTGATGTGGCTCATTATACTAATTGTTCTATGTTGATCGCATTCCATGGCTCCTGATTTCTTCGGCATTGCAATAAATATAGAATTACATACATAATTCAGGAGGTATATCTTCAGTATCGTATATTGCGTTCAGCAGTCTGGTGACTTGGTCTATTCCATATTCTTCTAAGGCATTGATCATTTCTACTGTGATATTATCTGTACCCGGGGTCTTGCCAGTTTTCATATGGTTAAGAGCATTCTGAACTTCTATCTTCAAAATTGATTGTCCTTCATTATTATTCCGATGATCATATTGTTCTTCTCTTGTATCATCATAAAGGTCTTTCACATAATCTGACCAGGCATGTAAAATCTGAACTTTTTCTATTATGATTTTGCCATCTTTGGTTTTTAGGCAACCCGTTGATGTGTGTGTTCTTTTGTTAGTGATGTCATTAATTCTTTTATGCATTAATTTGGTATTCCAGGTGTTGTGTTGGTGTTCAATTTCCTTGCAATTTTCCTCAAGCCATGTTTCTTTTGCCTCTTTGCATAGCTTCCTAATTTTCCTTTGAATCTCTTCATATTTTCCCTTGTTATTTTTGTTATTTCTTCTTACTTCCATGAGTTTTAAGATATCTTCCGTCATCCATTTCTTGCGTCCTCTTATCTTTATTTTTGTGATGGTTGTTTCTGCAGCTTGGTTGACTGATTTCTTTAACATTTCCCATTGGTCACTGACGTCTTGATATAATATTTCCATATCGGACAATGCATCGAATCTGTTTTTTACCTCTACGTTGAATTGATCTTTTATGTCCTCACTCTTCAGTGCTTGTAGATCAATTTTTGTGTTTCTTGGTGAATATTTGACTTTCTTTAATTGTATATGTAAATTGCTTAAGATTAATCTATGGTCGCTGTAGCAGTCTGCGCTTGGTATAATTTTTGCGACTTTTATGGCATTTCGAAATCTTCTGTTGATGAGGAAGTAATCAATCTGATTTCTAATCTTATGATCAGGACTCCTCCATGTCCATAATCTCCTTGGGTGCTGTTGAAACCAGGTGTTTCCAATAATCAAATCTTGCTCTAATAATAACTGCAACATTGATAATCATAACAAGATTGTAAACATATCGGTGTTCCAGTGTTACGTACAAACACATGATTCGGGTGAATCAGTTCAGGGGAAATTTTGCTGTTTGAAGTGATATATGTATTCAAAGAAATATCAATATCGTATAGTTTGATTGGTAACCCAAATATAATGATAGGTTCGAATAACGTGTTTAGGAATAGGTGGTGGGGAAACTCGGACTAAGAGTGATACACGAAATGGAAAAGTACATTGCCAATATTTGCGCAGTGAATCATTACGTTATAATAGAAAACAGAAACAGTTACTCAAGTGTAACTCCTGCGAACAAGTGAGAGGTAATAAACAGACACAGTGTACATACCTTACAACGTACTCCAATAAGGCAAACGTTAAGTCACAGCGAAACACGATTAATGAAGATAGCAACAACAACAATAAAATAAGAACAATATAAGTTCTACCACGACACAAAGAATCGACGTTTCGATCATAATAATATTAATCTGGAACAACACAAAAAGATCTAAAGAAAAACATGAAATTTGCAAATATAATTAACTAATTAAAACATAAACATAAAAAGTATAGGTATGAAACATTTCTAGGACATTTCACATACAGTACTTCGTTTCAGAACAGTGTTCCTACACTTTGTGTTTTTTTCCGCAGGAGTTACAAGTTGTTAAATCCCGCTGTTACTTCTCTTAACCATTAATTTATTGGTGGACGTGTTTTTTTTTTCCACCCAAAGAATACAAATAATAGCATTGGTAGCATCAGGCCACAATACAGAAAATCAAACTGATTAGATCTGTATTAACAAGATAGTTACATAATCTCTACACGACGTAATCTGTTTTAGAGTTGACTCAGATGGCCATCTGCTGATAAGTAAAATTAAGTTGAAGCTCCAGAGAAAAACAACATATTATACTCATGGACACCAATACAATGTTGAATATGTCATAAACCAAGCAATTAATGACAAATGTATGGCCCAGGTCTCTAATAAGCACTCGGTCCTACAAAAGATAGTAGACAAGTTATGGACGGTCGACTGATGACATATGGTTAAAGCTTTTGGGGCGAATCAAGTAAAGATATTCTCGAGAAAAAGGAATGACTTCATAAAGAGTGAATAATAACGGCAATCCTTATATAATTAAGGGGGAGGGGGTAAGCCGATTTAAATAATAGCAAAACCAGAGGTACTAATACCACAATCCATCATGAAATATATACAGAAGCCAATAAATATGTTAGGAAGCGGATACGGGTGGACACATGGCAATGTTTAGATGGTTTCGACATCATCAATTGAAACGTTCACATGTAATATTGTGCGATTTTGTTCCCGCTGAACTTCCTAATCAACCTGTGTGTGTTTACTCGGACTTTAATGCCTAGACGGTTTAGTAAGAGATGCAGGATTAGTAGCAGGCGAAAGGAAACTCAGAGACCTTTATAGTACCGCAAATAAAATAGTAGGACAATTTAATAATTACTGAGGCCTGATCAAAAGTAGTAATTGGACAGATCTCAGCGTCATTAAAGATAGAATCATATGTTTAATTGTGTCAGTGACGTAAGTGTTTTTATCCGGTTAATTTTGCTCTCTCACCGTCACACAACGCTGTTAAATTCCCATTTCATCTTTTTATTATAGCTACTTCATTCAATAATATCTTTCATATTTTTGATTTGAAACATCATGTGTTTGCTCAATTTTCTTCTTGTGAGCTCACTGATTTGTCTGTCTATTTTATGTATCTTTAATATAATATAATTTAATTTTGTCGTATTGCTAATTTAATCAACTTTCTTTTACCTTCACGAATTTATTTCTTATATGTCTTCATTGTTCGTCATTATTTTATGTTTTTGTTTGTCCATCAACTTTAATATTTCTTCATTCTTTTCTACATTTTTTTCTTAGGTGTTTTTCTTGTTTCCGGTAATATCACTTTGCTTGTTTAATAAATGAAGTCCCTCAGCCTATTGCATTACATCTAATTTTCAGTCACTATATCATTCTTGAATTTCTTTACTATTTTTATAACATTTATTATAAATTAAGTCTCATGTTCTTAACCTCAATATTTCATCTCTTCAATCTTATTTTTATTTGTATGTATACACACACACATACAGCAATGGCAAACAACTGAACGTAAACTTGCCAAGAGATCACACCAGCAAACATTGTCAGTGTTGACTGCGACGTCCTGTAAATGATATGGAACTAACATTGTAACATACATACACACACTCACTTATATATAGCAGTATGTTTTAATTAGCCGGCTTCGTGGCTTAGAGGTTATGACTTTTCTCCGTAATCTCGTATACTCTCGTCGGTAACGTGATGACGGTTCAAATCAGCAGTGGTTCGAATCGCATCGGTAACTTACGGGGTATGTGAGCCGGCCGCTCAGAAAGCAATGGCAAACTACTGAGCGTAATCTTGCCAAGAGATCAACATACAGCTGAAAGATGCTGGTGTTGACAGCTAAATCCTGTAAAGGATATGCTAAAAAAAAAAACAAAAAAAAACAAAAAATGTTTTAATTATTTGAACCTTTATTAAAATTGCAGGTATCCCTGGTCGAGAGGTTAGCAGCTTTCTCCATAACCCCGAATACTCTCGTGGTTGACGTGAGCCACGAGAATTGGAAGCGGTTCGAGTCGTGCCAGTGACTTATGAGAGTATGGAGCCGGTCGCTCAGAAAGCAATGGCAAACTACTGAGCGTAATCTTGCCAATCAACAATCAGCTGAAAGATGCTGATGTTGACAGCGATGTCCTGTAAAGGATATGCAAAACATTTTTATTAAATTCACATGGATAGTAAATAAAGGTAATGGGCCATTTTCCACGCTTTGAGGCGTATTGAGTATGTGGTACAACGCCAACATTATTACAGACCAATTGCCACAGGCTGGGTGATGTGGTCAATGTCCTCGAACATTTCTTGATACCCATGTTAAGTTAGATCGACCGAGACACTCGGGTCAATGTAAAAATATAATCATGCGCCAACGAGATCCGAACACATGACCATAAGGATTAGCACGCAAGTGACAATAATAGTATTCTCTGTTAAATGCTGATCCCGCTGCAGTTATTTATATACATTCCTTTATGTAACTACAAAAGAGCAATTAATGCGCAATTTATCAGCCCCTCTACATGCAGTGGCAGAAGTGGATTGCGAAGACCGCGCTGAGAAGTTAATCTTTCATTAATCACCACAATAAAGATTGCTCGGCGAAGAAATTGGAGCACATTAAAAACAAATAATATACATCAAACCAGCCTCGAAGACAGACGATACGGTCGTTTTATATGAATAATTCTGGCTTTTAACAACTTTGCGTTGACATTACATTAATTTGTGCCAGCCTTGCTCCCTGATTGTCCGGCTAACCCAGAATATCACACAATGATCTGAAGATATCTACACGTTCAACTGATTTCTGTGATCAGTCGGGTTTTAAAAGTAGATTATATTTTGTTATCTTATTTTTGAACGAATATGCACTAGAACAGAGGAGATTATGTTTTGAACCAAGAGAAAAGTTGCAGATAATTGTATTAGCTAATCTTTCTGCCACAAACAATGAATCATGTGTGATTTGATATTCTTGATATATACAAAGCTTATCGTTAATCTTAAAAAATCAGTAAACTTAAAAAACCTTAAAGACGAGGCAGTAAGGGAAAATTATAAGAAAGAACTATCTGAACTCTTTGTAAAATTACCTACGGAAAGAAAAACAGTGGAAGAAGAATGGGAGATGTTCAAATCAAGCATTTTAAATACTGCAAAAATAACATGCGGAACCACGAAAAAACGCAAAACACGATAAAGAAAATAACAAGTTGGTGGAACGCAGAAGTAAAGAAAGTGGTAAAAGAAAAAAAGGAAAAATATAAAAAGTGGTTGAAGAGCAAACAGGAATGTGATTACAGAGAATACAGAATAGCGAGAAGACACGTCAGTAGAATAGTAAAGAGGGAAAAACAAAAAGACTGGGAAGAGTATGGAGAAACGCTAAATAAAAACTACAAGGAGGCAACCAGAAACTTCTACAAAAAGATAAGTGCAATGCGAACCAGAGGAGAACCCTTTGACCCAACTGAAATAATTAACAGCGAAAATGGAGAACCAATAAGTGAACAAAAACAGATCCTAATAAGATGGAAGCAGTATTTCGAACAACTTCTCAACATCCCATCAGATGTCACAGGAATTCAAGAGACCTACACAGATGTCACCGAGGAACTAGAACCAGACATACTAAAAGAAGAAATTATAGAAGCCATCAGATTAGCCCCATTGAACAAATCACCAGGACAGGATGAAATACCAAATGAACTAATTAAAGCAGCAAGGGAAGTAGGAACAGCTTGGCTACATAGACTATTCAACCATGTTTGGGTAGAACAACAGACACCACGAGACTGGGGAAACGCCATAATTATCCCAATTTGGAAAAACAAAGGCAGCAAAAGAGATTGCACACAATACAGAGGCATTTCACTGTTGAGTCATACTGGGAAAATATTTTGCAAAATTCTTGAAAAAAGATTACGAACTACTTTAGAACCCCAGCTAAGCGAAACGCAGCTTGGATTTAGGAAAAACAAAGGATGCACAGACGCCATTTTTGCTCTTAGACAACTTATAGAAAAATCAATTGAATTCAATGAAACACTCTACTTAGCCTTTGTCGACCAAGAAAAGGCATTTGATAGGGTAGATAGAAACAAGCTGTGGGAAATCCTTAAACAATATGGAGTGAGTACACATCTAACAAACCTATGTAGAAGTTTATACAACAACAGTGAATGCATAGTGAGAGCAACTGGAGGACACTCAGAACCCTTCACCATAAGATCTGGAGTACGACAAGGTTGTGTCCTGTCCCCTCTCTTGTTCATAACATATATAGACAACATATGTAAAGAAACCAGCCAAGCAGAGACAGCAAGAATACCGCATGACGAGAACACAGAAGAAGAACCATCTGCAAATCTAACCATTAGAGAACTCCTGTTTGCGGACGACCAAGCACTAATAGCAAAATCAGAAGCTGAATTACAAGACCACATGAATAGTCTAAACGAAATGTGTAGGGAACATAACATGAAAATTAGCACAAGCAAAACAGAGGTAATGACTATAACTAAAGAAGAACAAACAGCAACAATTCACCTAAACGAACATCCCTTGAAACAAGTAAAGAGCTTCAAGTACCTAGGAAGTATAATATCATCAAATGGCAGATCAGAAGACGAGATAGAAAATAGGTGCAATAAGGCAAATCAACTCATTGGACAAATGGCACCAATACTAAAGAACAAACATGTATCAATAACTACTAAGAAAGCACTTTACAACACAATCTTCCTACCAACTCTGTGCTACCAATGTCAAACCTGGACAATGACAGAAAAAGAGAAAAGAAAAATCACAACAACAGAAATGAGGTTCCTGAGAAGAATACTCAACGTATCAAGAAGAGATAAGATCAGAAATGAAGAAATCAGGACTAAAGTGGGGGTTAAAGCTGCTCTAGATTTTATTAGAAAGCAGCAAGTCAAATGGTTTGGCCATGCAAGTAGGCTACCAGTCAACAGCATGCCACAACAAGCAATGATGTACAGACCAGATGGAAACAGAGGAAGAGGCCGACCACGTAAACGTTGGACGGAGGGAATAACAGAATCCATGGGAATGTCGATATACGAAGCCCATAATCGGGCACTCTCACGAAGTTTATACTTCACCTCGACACCGCAAGGTACAAGAGGAACATGATGAGATGAGATGAGATCGTTGTGATTGTACTCCATACAATTGGTCAGAGCATACTACATAAATTTACAACTTAAAATAGTTTTTCAGTGTGCACATTTAGTGGTTTTATTATGTTTACGGCACACTCTCTCGTGTAGTCGCTGATAGCTTCTGGACTTGAAAGAATTTAAACAAAAAATAAAGACTAGGCCAGATATATCGCTCCCCAAACAAATAATGGAGAAACACTTTCCACAACAAAAAATTTACATTTCACTAGCACAGGAAATTGTCACCCTCAAACAGATCTCTGGCCCTGTGAAAATTATGTTGGTTACAGACGCAATTCGTAATCCCGCATACAGCGTTCGAAACACAGCTGCGGGTGATTTTGCAGTATACCGCCCTGCATTGGTTTTTATACAATGGTATAAGTGCCGGTCATTTAGAAAGCAATGTTAAACTAATTTAAGTTAACTTGCCAAAAAATCACACAGATGAAAAATGCCGGGTTTGACTGCGACATCCTGTCACGGATATGCAACTAACTTTCATTTGTTTAAATCCAACTTTTGATATTTTTTTTTTTTATATTACTTTTGATAAGTAATAGCAAACATATTACACACAGTTGTTTTCATTAAACAAAAATCTACCATACACGTCTAAAGTTGGTGACTACCTGCAAACATGATGGGAAAAAGAATAAGACGGAGACAAAGAGATAAATAACTGGGTGGCTTGGCTGCAGAGCATAATCAGAACAAAACAGATGGACATGATCGTTTGAGACAAACGTAACAGATGCTGCAGATCCTGCCTTGCTAAGGTGTGAATTTCTCATGCGTGAGCTACTCTTGTGGGTTGCCTTTCCTCTGCAACTGGGATGTTCACCTGGGAGATTCCCTTCATTGACCTGTGATCTTGATGGCATTTATAAAACCCTCAAATACTTAAGAGATCCATAAACATTCAACATATGTTGCGTTCTTCAGTTCAGTTCTGTGCGGGTTCTGGTAATTGAATACTTGACATTAAACATGATACTTTACGAAATAATAGGAATGCTGTTTATTATTAATCAATGTGCAACATCTAATATTCACTAATTATATTTATTACAGTATATTTACTTATATACAGGGTTACATTTCGTCTCACTTTCTTTTAACTTTCATATTGAAAATATCATGGATTTTGTTTATTCTGTTCATGCATATTAAATATGTATTTGTGAATGTGATATATGAGCATTCTAGCTTAAGCATTCTTGCATTCTTCGTTGTAAGAGCCTTTGATCGAAAGCGTCTCTTGTATTTCCATATGTCTATAATTTCGTTGAGTTTGTCAGGTACATTTTGTGTTCATTCATTCCCAGATTTTAACTGAATTTTTTGTATGTATTTCTTCTAGCAGAGATTCATCCTTTCACTTTAAAATCACGTACAGTTAAAACTGCACTACTCGCACAAACGAGTACAATATAGTTATGACAACCACCATATGGTAAGGCAATTTATTCACGAATTTAGATTCTCATTAACCTGGCCAACAAATGCTGTTGAATTCGGATATGTCAGCCGAAATTAGCAAATATAGCAGCTGTGCTGCAAACAGGCACAACGTATTTACCCTTCAAATCAAATATTTCGGACGAATGAGAAAGAAGATTTCTAAAACAAGTAAATATCGCTAACCCTGTCATACACACGCGTCCATTTTAAGGAATATTGTCTATTTGTATTTATCCTCTCTTTCATCCCGGTCATAGATTTGCGGAGAGTTCCTCAGATTCGCCGTATCATCTGTCAAACGTGAAAGTGCCAACTTATTGGACATTTGTCAGTGACGACGGCCTTTCCTTTAAAAGACATCTACAGCGAATGGACACAGGACAAGCGTCAATGTGTATGATCCCCCGCGAGTAGTTTCTTTGCTTTCCTTTCTTCATATTTACAAAATGACGAATTCTCGTATTTCTGGAGGAGATACGTTGATCTTTTTGACAAATTTATCATCGTATATGCCAGTTGTGTGTGGTTGCAAGGTTGTACTCTGATTGTTTTTTTAAAACAAATAAACGATTACTGTGTAGTAAATGCACATACTTACAAGTAACAAGACAATATGCAATTTTATGTCCAGGTTGAGCGACGATTGGGAATAATATATTTTCATGAGATAAAGCATAATAACAGTAGTATGTAGGAACAAAAGACAAAAGCAAAGGATTGGAGAAAAAGTGACGAGAGGATGAGGATGATAAACATAAATAGGAAGAGAAAAGTAGAGGAAGGATGATGAGGATTTGGTGAGAAACAAGAATAATATAAAGAAACGAAACAAATATTGAGAAGAAGAAGGAAGGAAGGAAGGAATGAAGGGAGGCGGGGAGGGAGGAAGGAAGGGAGGGCGGGAGAAAGACGGAGAGGGGGAGGAAGGAAGGAAGGGAGTTAGGACGGAAGGAAGGAAGGGAGAGAGAGAGGGAGGGAGGAAGGAGGGAGGGAGGAAGGAAGGAAGGAAGGAAGGATGGAAGGAAGGAAGGAAGGCAGGCAGGCAGGCAGGCAGGCAGGCAGGCAGGCAGACTGGAAGGAAGGAAGGAAGGAAGGAAGGAAGGAAGGAAGGAAGGAAGGAAGGAAAGATGGAAGGAAGGAAGGAAGGAAGGATCTTTAGCCCCATTGAACTCCTTAACCACATTTCCCGTTTCAGTCACTTTGTTGGATTTGTATAATCGGTTAACATGAAAGGTTTCTAATCCACAGCAAGGATACAGATGTCTAACTTGTAATATTTATATTTTCATTTAGTATTTTAAAAACTATAGTATAGGTGTGTGTTTGGTGTTTCTGTGCTGACGAGAGCTTTGGACGTAACGTCTTTTTTGTTACTTGTAATAGTGTTCTAGTAATGATTAACGTCTTCTTTGTTGTTGTTGTGTTTTGTTGTTGTTGTGATTCTGTCATACATAATTACAACAACATAAATGAGATCCCTAAGAAAAATACTCAACTATCAAGAAGAGATAATCAGAAATTATAACATCAGGACTAACGTGGGTGTTTTAGCAGCGCAGGTTAAATGGATCGGCCACATACCTAGGCTACCAACTAACAATACAACACAAGCAATGATGTACAGACCAAATTGAACCAACAGAAGAAGAGGTCGACCACGTAAACGACGGACAGAGGGAATAATTGAGTCCATGGGAATCTCGATATGTGACGCCCATAATCGGGTATTCTCCCGCTGTTTATGCTTCACCTCGACACCGTAAGTTACAAGATGAACAAAGTGAGATGAGACTCATCGTGATGATTAGTATTACAATATGGATCTAGCACCATACACCCATTACCCCTCTTGCCGTGAAAAAGGGTGTCCTTTATTTTTCTTACATAATAGTATCAGATGTAGGGTGCAAGCCTTACCCTAGTGCAAGGATATGCGAGGACATGGCAGGGCTGACGAGACTTGATTGGCAACTGGTCTCGGATGGAAGCTCCGAAGGGAGGACAGTTAGAGTATTGCTTTGGCTGCTCCGGCAGCTTCTGCATCTTGTCTTGTTCCAGACGTATTGGTGTAACCTGTCTTCTAGACTCATCTAGGCAGAGGAGAGAGAGAGAGAGAGAGAGAGAGAGAGAGAGAGAGAGAGAGAGAGAGAGAGAGAGAGAGAGAGAGAGAGAGAGAGAAGCTGCATGGGCAACACATGGTCTCTACATTCATCCAAGGTATAACTCCATTTTACAAAATATCGTCTGTTAAGACGGCAAGGTGTCATTAAGTACCAGAGTTAGCAATTCTAATATTTTGTTGTCTTTGTATAACTTTGTTTTTCTTGTATTTGCCAATGAAGGCTTTTTAGCTGAAGTAGACGTCCATTCTGACCTTACAATAATGTCAATTGAAGTTGTCATAAACAATTCTCATTTATTTTTATTCTAATGCATACAAGAAATTATAGAAAATCCCTAAATTCTACACAGCAGTGTTTCATAATTCTAAGTTTTAAAGTGTATTTTATATTTCGCTGCACTAAACAATCCCATTTTTCCCTGTGCACCCTAAATAACAGAAAATAGCAGCAGAAAAACAAACGGTAAACACGCCTAACACTTTAAGCTGCCTTCAAATAACGAGAAACTATGAAGCACAAGGGATATGACGCAGCGCGCGCTTAATGTCATCAGTACGGTACCGCGACAAGCTGGTACAACCACTTAGTGCACCAGGGGAATATTTGTTTACCGGCTCCAGTCAAATAACAGTCATCTTCAAACGACATTTATTAATCGATATTTCCATAATTCCAGCGTCTGCCGGCAGAGGAATGGTAACACAATTCCTACATAATCTGCTTATTTTTGTCGTAATAATTATTATTACCAGTCGGTTTCATTTTGTTGTCCTTAAGTAGCTAACCTTTGTAGTGTTGTTGCTTTCTGTACTAAAAAATGCGTTTCCTTTTGTTAAAATTTAAATTGCAGATCGTGCTAAATTAGCGTGGTAATTATATTCCATGTTTGGATGTTGAATTAGCTAGTGATTATGTTCAATATTTGAATGTTGAATAAGCTAGTAATTATACTCAATGTTTAAAGGATTAATTAGCGAGGTAATTGTATACGGTGTTTAGATGCTAAAGTCATCATCATCATAACATGCATCTAACCATAAGCAGCCGGACTCCATGGCGATGGCGTTGCATACGCGATTCGTAATGACGCTTACCCGCGTTCGAAACACAGCAGTGACCGATTTGGCAGCAGACCATGTCTCGCTGGTTTTAACGTGTTGGTATGGGAGCCGGCCGTTCAGAAAGCAATTGCAAACTACTGAACGTAAAACTTGCTCAAGACATCAACAACGTCAGTACAATGCTGGTGTTGACCTGAACGTCCTGTAAAGGATATGCAACTTAAAACAATTCATAAGCAGATATAGAGGAGACATTTTACAGTTTATGGGCCAGTTTTCTTGAATATTAAGATCTTGCTGGTTGTCTGTTTTTTGTTGTTTTCTTTTTTCCCCATCTCGGTTCAAAATATTCTTTAGAAATGTTCAGTAACATTTAAGTTCAAAACTCCCGGTTTTCAACATTTTCTTTCCCATTTGCCCTTTATTACCCATTGAGGCATATGCTCTCAACTCACGCCAAGTAGTCCTAACTGTTTCTATCTCCTGCAGCCCCATCTATGTCCTCCCATATTATTCATCTCTCTCTGTAATTGTTTTCTCCATGTGATTTAGGTATCGGCTAATTACATTTGCGATGTGGGTTCAAGACAAGACAGCAGGTTATTTTACTATGCTTAGATTTTCTCATTGTATTTCCTATTCACCACCAGCGTGTTATTTTTAAATCACCCCTTGATTCACTGACATTTGTTTCGTTCTCTCCATGAGCTACTCATGGGGGATCCCGCCGTACCATTGTAGTCCCACTATTCTGCGCAGGTACTAATTAAAGAATATTTGTAGCTTATTCGCAATTTTTGTAGTCGTTCTCCATATTTCTCAACCATATAAAACTATTTATTTAGCATTGGAGTTAAATATACTAAGTTTGGTGCTAAGTTTATTTTCCTTTATCTTCTAAAAATGTTCTAGAGCTATGAAAGCTCATCTTGAATTATGTATTGCTATTTTAATATTTGGATCTGTTGCCCCATTTGGTCTACATTGGTTTCCACATAGCTGCATGATTCTGCCTCTTGAAGCGGGGTTTTACCAAGGAATACTGTGTTATTATTTGCTCTGTTTAAGCTAAGTATCCATGTCTTTCTAGTATGCATTTTTAGACCGAATTTCTGTGACCTTCTATCAATCATGTTTAGTTTATCATTCATCCATCTGTGTGCCACGGCGATCCTGACTATCAGCCGTTGTCAGCATCCCCAATAAGACCTTACAGAAGTAAGGAGTTAACACTAGTCTAATAGAGAGACACCAGACAGGGAAGACACCGAGTACTATTAATAACCTCACAGGGAGACACATTTGTGTCAGACCAGAGGTAAACGAGTACAGATGAGCGAGGGCTTTCCCCAAGCAATTGGGTTGCTGGTCCTTGCGAGTAACCGTGATATACCAGGTTACTCAAACTCACCAGCCAGCGTGCTGGCAAGACCAGGCACGCAATAATAGCGATTGCACGGAGAGTAAAGTGTCCGTGCTTGTCCACGCAATTTGTTGCGGGACAGACTGACTGGAGACGGTAGAGAGAGCAGACGTATCCTTGACCAATACGATAGCTTTCTAGGCCATAGGCAAACATAGGGCTGTTCATTTAGATTGTGTAATGATAGCATCATCTATCATCACGTTGATGTATGCATATTGTGTAACAATGATGAAACCTAACGCTCGTAGAGCCATTCAAATGTCGGCTCTGAATAAATTGCATTCCTTTCGCAAATGTCATGAATTGTTATTTCGTGCAGTGCGAAAGTAGCGGAGTCTTGAAAAACTGCAGCGCACAAGTCGCTGACAGGCTAGACCACGAATTGGTGTCAGAAGTGGGATATGAATCAACGCCAGCGGCGAATTAGTGCTCGAATAAACACCAGTAGACCTCGAATTGGCCAGCGGCGAATTTGTATCAGAACACATTAAACGAACGCCAGCAGTAGAATTGCTGTCAGATTACAGTGAACGTTTCTGAGCAGTGATAGCACGCAGTTGTAGTAATATTCAACGATCAGTTAACGCCAACATGCAAGTGGTATTATAAACCACTGAACGAACGCTAGCTATCGATTGATATTACAAAATTCTGTACCAGAATTAATTCAATGCACGTTTCAACAGTTGTGATGTATGATATATTGCAAAGTAATACAAATTTATTGTGATACATGCTATAAATTAATTTTTTTCTTGTGGTGAATTATACGATCGCGAATTTGTGGAGTTTGAACCACAATTGAGTCAAATTAGATCGGTAAAGTGTGAAATTCTACCAATATTATTTAGAAAGTTGGTATTATACTAAAAGCAATTGAAATGTATAAAATCATCAGTGAACACTACCATCGTAACCACCGTGTACATTCCATTGCGTGTGATACAGCCATCAATGTCACCATTCTACGGAATCAGTAAATAGAGTAGCGACGAACTGCAGCCTAGAACGAAGGTACGCCAGAGTCTAACGGCGAAGACAAGACGACATTGACGGCCATACGATTAATCATCTCATTTATCATCTAACAATCATTCAGACGATCATATCATTCATCATTAATACCATTTATCACTATTTAGCACATTCTCATTCACCAGTCGCATGAAATATGAAATTATATTAACAACTTTATGAAATATGAAATATTTGATAGAATATGATGAATTGTGAGCTTGTATTTACATCTTAAGCGTGTGTCTAATTTTTGCTGCTCTACTAACCAGAACGCAGCCCTTGTGTCAGCAAATCAAACCAGTGTGTAGTGTGAAAGATTGCGGTGGAACATCCCAAGTACCGCACTGTCCAACAAATTAGATGAGTATATTTTCCGAATATTTTGAGATGCTCTAACTTAATCATGCACCTTCTTTTCCAGTGAAAGATGTACATGTACTAACACATTATTGCAAACTATTCTGTGCATATTATTATATTATCATTTGAAGTAACATTACGCCACAAAATAGCGTCACTAAATGAATGTATCCAGGCGGGCATCGCCATAGGCAACACTGGAGATAAACTAGAAAAATGGGCAGATGAAAAGTATAAAGAAGAGCTAGCTAGACAGAGGGATGAAAGAGCAATTGAAAGGCAACATCAAAAAGAAATGAAAGAGATCGAGGAGGTTACCAAAAGGAAACAATTAGATTTAGAACAAGTTAATAAACAGAAACAGTTAGACTTAGAGCAGGCCACCAAAGAAAAGCAAATACAATTAGACTCAGAAACTAAACTAAAAATGAAGGAAATGGAGGTAGATTCTAACATACAAATAGCCTCTAGCAAACAAAAGAGCCAAGAAGAACAGAACAAATTTAGTAAGTACAAGGGCCTTATCAAACCATACACGGTAGGTGATTCAATCAGCGCATGGACTGAAAATATAGAGTTCCAACTTAAAACACAGAAAATACCTTTAGAGGATTGGGCAATGATTTACATGAGGAACCTGAGTGGGGAGCCTTTAAAAGTAATAGAATCCATACCTACAGATCTTAGAAACAATTACCAGTACATACACGATAGGATAATGCAACATTTTCTTTTGGACGCTACTGGTTACCAAATTCAATTCTCACAGATTAAACCAAAAGCAACTGAAACGTTCTTAGACTACATTTCCAACGTGCAGAGCACATTTAAAAAATGGACTAAGGCGGCTAAAGTAGGTAACAGCTATGAAAAACTAGACGAACTAATTCTAATGGACAAAGTTGTTTCTACAGTACCTACCCCTTTTGCTAAATTCTTACAACAGTCAGATATTGAGTCCATTCAACAATTAGAGAAACGGGGGTCAGCTTATTTTTCCTCTAATCGGGACATATTTAAAACTACATCATATGACACAGAAATTACAGCTTTTGCCAATAGAGTCCCTGATAGATCCTACAAACAGAAAGACTACAGTAAGAATGACAAACCACCTCAGAAACCACCTCGATGTAATTATTGCAATCTTTTTCACCCAACTTATTCGATGTGTGATAAGAACCCCACATATCCGTCACACCTAGAACAAGTGTTAAAGAAGCAAGAGAGCAGAAGATCATCGTTTAAACGTGCTGTAAAATGTTATTTTTGTTCTAGTTATGGCCATTATAGTAATAAATGTCTTGGGAGACAGAGAATGAAGGCAAACAACGCAGCCCTCATCGATACATCATCAGACGATGAGAGTGACATAGATCCCGAACTTGTCAATGTATTGCCAAAGAATGAATGTCAGAGTGTATCATCAGTAACTGATATTTTAGACTTTAAGAAATGTAAAGTATGCCAGCAATTTCATGCGGAGGGGAGATTGAAATGTGGACACGTAATATCATGTTCAAATGAAGAAGCTAATGCAGCATGTGCCTCCAGAGGTAACCTTAAGTTCTACGATGCACAGGTCAATGGTAAACCATGCCAATGCTTAGTCGATAGCGGCAGTACTCCGCTGGGATTAAGGAGAGAATTTGCTAGAACAGAAGATTATACGGGTGAAGTTGTCAAATGCCGTACTTTCTCGGGCACCATCGAGAAATATCCACTGGCAAAAGCGCATATCAGTACCCCGTTCCTTACCGGCACATTTACGTGCGCTATTCTTCAAGATCCTTGTACAGATCTTATTTTAGGACGTCTTGATGCATTGAAAGAATGTACAGACGACAAGTGAAACACACATGGTCAACGCTGTAACTAAGTCAGATACAGAAACAAGGTATACTGACTTACAAACGGAAACACTACAGCTACTAACACCAAGTGGTGCAGATATCAATAATACTCGCCAAAAGTTGAGCGAGGCACAAAGCACCGACCAAACACTCACCGTATTTTAACTTGTGTGAGCCAAAGAAAGTTTCAAAAAATTCTTCCTGGTACTTTAAAAAGGTTAATGAAATTCTCATGCGTTATTACACATATAATAACCATGAAATTCAGCAGACGGTGTTACCTGTAACATACCGAAAAAAGGTGCTAAAAATCGCACATTCACCACCGTTTGCTGAACATTTGGGCTATCATAAAACGCGAGCCAGAATTCTATCACAATTTTACTGGGCGAAATTTTGTTCGGACATAAAATCCTTCTGTCGCTCTTGTACTGTGTGTCAACATCGAGTACGAAAGACAAAGCATGTAAAGACCGAAGTGCAACGGTCAGTGAGAGCATCTAGACCACTTGAGGGTATAGCGGTCGATATTACTGGACCCCTAATGCAGGTGTCGAGTGATGGAAACCAAAACTATCCAAACAATGGTACTAAAGCGATTCACCTTAAACCAAACGAAAAGGCTGTGATTCAACTAACGGATAACTATAACATGGTACTAACATGTTGCCAAGGGCCTCTCAACGTTGAACTCAAAATATCAGATTCGGATCATGAAATATCGATAAAAGAACACTTAGAGATATTTCATATCACCATCCTGAAACCATACATTTCACAACAAGTACAACAGACAGACGAACAGATTGCACCAACACCAAGCAATGAGACGACAGACGAACACAACACAACTTCACTAGGTAGGGAGACACACGACAGCGACAACGCAAACACGCTTAGCCAGATAACAGCACACACAACTAATAGCACAACAGTATTGGACGAGATGGAACTACCAGTTCCTACAGTAAACGTAACTGCGACAAATATCTCGACATGTAGAAATAACATATGCAGTCAGACGAAAGACGGGACAAAACACCTACTGAAACGGCAACAGGTCTTCAACAGGTTGAGATTGTTTGGACTCACAGCGAAGCCGTCCAAAATAGAGTTGGGCATGGAACAAATTAACATACCATCTGCAGGGGCCAATTAAAAACTAATGACAGAATCGTCACTAAGATTCTGAACTTGACAATACCAACGACCAAAAAACAGGTCCAAAGTTTACTGGGTTTGGGAAACCACTATACTAAATTCCTTTCAAAACTGGCGGAAATCACCAGTATGTTTTCTAACATCTTAAAAGCTTCGGCTAAGTTATCTGTAAAAGATGCACGATTAACTAGTGCGGTATCGAAATTGAAAAAATTTTTTTCATCGTTCCATCTATCTTTCATATGCCTAATCCAAAACTCACTTATTTCTTACGCACAGATATGATTGCCATATCCATATCTGGAAGACTAGGTCAGTTCTACGACGGGACGTTCCACCCCGTAGGTCGCAAGATCACTCCGGCTGAAGAAAGATACTCAGCATCAGAATTGGAAGGCCTTAGTTTGATCTATTGCGTGAGAAAGTTTCATCGATTTCTGGCAGGAGCACAGTTTGTAATCCAATCCGATAACTCTCCATTGTCTGTGATGCAATCTGGACATCCTACCAACAGAATTTACAGGTGGGCTTTGATTCTCCAAAATTACACATTTACCATCCAGCATTTAAAAGTGAGATTAAATACGATTGCAGACATTTTGAGTCGTCCTTCATCCATGCAAATACCTGAGCTACAGGAAGGAAGCGACCATACACCACCAGAAACAGTGACACTGTAATGTTAAATAACCAAGTGCCATGTGTGGTGACTAAGACATATCGTAACAGCGTTACTATCGCCTGATATAACTTGTCTGAATAGAACAGTGCTATGAAAAGTGTAACGAACAGACGCAGAATTAACATGCGATGACACACACATAAGTGAGATTATGGGAACTAACGCCAAGAGGACAGTGAACCCAGCTTAGACCCCGAATCTAGAATATATTGAACCAACGCTTAAACCCCGAAGAACATTCCAGGGTTAGCTATGAACCTACATAATGGGGTAGG